>CM076570.1:438326232-438792184 GCA_034641835.2 Pinus albicaulis | reverse complement strand
AATTTCTAAAGATGAATTTACATTAAAAATGTGACTGATCTAAAACAACATGGATCGAAGGCTAATCCATGGATCACCAAAGTGAAAGGGCAAGCCCAACACAATGTGAGATCTCTCATCAAAAATGGGATCAACATAACCTCGTTAACCTCTAATGACCCCAACGTTAGCCTTCAATGAAAAATGTGTTGTAGTTGAATAACAATGATGGCTTGATTCCAAGATAAAAATATAAAGCTCAAACAAGGGATGCACTCTTCCAGATAGTTAAAAGACACACTCCATGAGAAGAGGCTCCAATACAAGCTAGATCTGCGCAGATAGAATTCCACTTGTCAGCAGCCTACTAAAGAAAAAGAAAACCCTCTCGGATCTACGTCAGTAGCTTGGAAGTAGAGCTGTGCCCTAAGCCCGATAAGGATCAAATCAAAGAAAACTTCCGGAACTTGTGGGAGGGGAAATCCCCCACGTGAACTCCAAGTGCTACAAAGACAATTCTCCACTAAACAACAAGAGAACAGTATTTGTCTAAATGTGACAAGCAGACAAGATACTCGTAAATATAATCAAGGAACAACCTTCTCTCATGTCGTCTTCCCCTTCCTATAAGATGAAAGCCTTTGAAAACCTAAACCACCTTGATGCGTTAGCTCCTTTCACATGAGGGGGCCTCCTTCTAGAACTACGTTGTCCCTTCATGAGGTACATTGAATCTAGACAACATTGTAGTTTTGGTCAAGGTTGACCCGGGGCCTCACAAACTCTCAACCCCTTTCACACCCGCAAGTGATTTATTGACATGGCCCCGATTTATCCTTGTTCACATCGCATTGATTTATTCATTTTCTTTTCTTCTCTGTGAGTTTTACATGTCCTCCTTTATTCATTTATTCATGCAACAAAAAGTAAAACAAAAATGAATATTCCTCTTAGCTTAGGCTAAGTAGGAATATTACACATCACTTCTATTTGAGCATGAGAAGTTGCATGATGGGCATGGTAGCACTTTTGAGGATGATTTTGGCATCAGGGGTGTCAAAGCAAAAGACTATAGAATGTGGGGAGCTCACATTTTAGATCTTCAGCGCTGTCTCTTAGGAGGATTGATCCATATTAAAGGTATCAAATTTTGGTAGAGTACTCCGAGGATCTTGGTGCTTGCATGATTCTTGATGACCCAGAGAGAGATGATAGATACATGATGGGTGATGGGATCATCTATTCTTATGGCAGAGTCTTCTTGACTATAGCTTCTGAGCTCAAGGAGAAGCTGTTACATGTAGCACATGGGGACTTTATCCATGCACTTTGATGCATATCATTCCTTGATGGAGGACATTCACTTGGGGGGGCATCCAGAAGGATTTATATCAACATATGGAGAGATGCATAGCCTGGATGATGATGGAGAGGTTGTCACAGCCACTTCCCTACTCATTGAAAGTGAGGGAGAACTTTCAGTTGAGCCATTTCAGCTTAATGACCACAGTACATGGTAGAGGATGTATATTTATGCATTATGATTTGCACTCCTTTACTCTTTGTGAGTAGGATATTGTACCAAGAAGGGTGATTCCTTCTTTTGTATTGTAATGTGATGTACTTGAGGCCATTTGCAGCATTGATATTGGTCCTTCTATTGGTGGATTGTGGGAGATGCCACATGATTCTTGGCGTGCACCATTGGCACCAAATTTTACTTTTATGTTCTCATCTTGCAGGATGATTGTGGCAACAAACAAGTGGCTGAAAAGACACTTGTTATACCTTGTTTTGAGGTAGGCATGGGATGCACTGCACTGATTCCACATGTGGAACTATGATCCACCTCTCGATTGTCATATGGAAACTTGTTTTTATTTGTTTTTGCTTCCATATATTGATGATGTTCTTATTCTTATGGGAGGATTTGTTGGGAGGATGGCACAAGAGTTGGAGGTGCCCATTGGGAGTATGATTCTCCATAATTCATATGTTTCATGTTTCGTGAGAAATAATGGGCAAACCATGATTGACACACTACATCTCTTGTCTTCATGTGGGAGGAGCCATTTGGAGAACTTGGGTTCTTAGGAGAGGTACTTCATGGATGTTTTGATTAGTGGGGTAACTTGGGTCATTCTTGGATACCATAATATTTCAGCCCAAGATCAGCAGAAGACCCATACATATCATAAATGGAGAGAGAAACAACATGAGTGGGAAAATATAATTTCTCCATACAGCCCCAATACATTGCATGAACCGGGGGTTGAGAATTTCTTTGATGAGCTACCCAATATGGATCATTTTATTTGGATGATATTATGGGTATGGGAGTTTCTCATTGGGAATGAGATCCCCTATGTTTTTCATCACTCCTACCTTGAGGATACCATTATACAGCAAGAAGGTTTCCACTTACGTCTTCCACTTTCTTATGATGTGAGCCATGTGGGGTTGCATACTTGGGAGAAACCATTGGAGGGAAGATTTATTGCAGATTATTTTGAGCAGTGGTGGGGACTATTGATAAGGAGGCCACAAGAGGTGGAGGGGAGGAATTTTTCTCTACCTTTACAGTTTCTTGAGGACAAGCAACATTTTGGAGGGGAGGACTATAATATTCCAAAAATTCAGCCTTCAGCTAAATGGAATATTATATTTTGTTTTATCACTAGGTAGGTGAATAATGGGCAGGGAAGCCCATAAATCTCCTCAGAAGGAATAATAACACTCCTAATGTGAAATGAGGAAGAATAAGTAACTGGATTAAGCACCTTTGGGTGTGAATTTGAGGGGATACATGTTGAATAGGTCAACTTTGACCAAATCAATAGTGCTGTCATGGAGGAGTGGCATTTATGATAAGACAACACATTTTTAGTGGAGGACAACTTGCATGAGCTTGGTGGCATTTTTGGATGGGATCCAATGTGAGAAGGCTCACACACTATATATGGAGGGGATGGCAGCCATTTTTATTCATGTTTGGAGATTATTATTTGATATTGGTCTGTATAGACTTTGCATCCTTTAGTTGTTTAGCGGGGTTTGTTGTGCTATCTTGCACAAGGGTGTTCCTGATCCGAAATCCCTACCTCATCCTAAAGGAAGGAGAGGTTCATTGGTCTGCATTTCCTCATTTCAACATTCTAGCCAAGCTACCTCCTTCAGCTACAGTGCAATTTATGTTTAGAGCTAGGTTGTGTTGCAAGGTGTAGCAAAGGAGGATCACATAGAGCTAATTCTGGGCTTATTTTTCAGTGGAGAGGTATCCTATCCATCGGAGGGTCAGCAAGGAGGGCTCGCGGGCATATTTCTACATTTTTGCATCAAGCCAACCATCTACCATCCCTCATAGCGCAGTTACAAACCAGAACTACGTTATTTTTAGAGGCAGTTGCGGGGAGGGTTCATTGAGCTCATAAGGAGTGCCTATTTCGGAATAAAGGGATCAACCTTCTATTGAGAAATGCCATTGGAGGAGGACATTATCATTTCATATCTGTCATAGCCTCATTCTATTCAGTTCCATTTTTCAGTGACATATTAAACCCAGGGTTATTTGTCACATTGTATATTTCTTTGTATTTCTAGCAATCTTTCCCGGGTTGGCTAGAAATCATGTATTAGAGCCCCTATCTTCTTTTCTGGGCATTTATTTTGTACCTATCATCCATATTCCATTAATTTATGTTTACAACAGAAACTACACTGATATAGACAGTGTTGTCACTGCTTTCGGGCATTCTATATAGTGGCAGCAACTCATGTGCTTATTGTTTGATCATTGGAGGCTTGTTCTTATTGCTTGAGTGGCTTGACGCTCAAGATGTTTTTGTATATTGTTGTTGATACATGAATAAATGATGGTTGCATATTGATCCCTCTTATGACATGTTCATAATTGTTGTGTTTTACATTATTATGTCTTGTATTGTTGCTATTTCCATTTTGGAATATTACAGTGGAGAGATTTCAACATAATCTACAGAGATCCAAGATGAATCCACTAAGAAAAGAAACCAAAAGGACAATTTTTCTCAGGGAAATTAGACCGTAATTTTTAGAGATTTTAAACTTAATGGGAGCAGGTGATGTATCAAAGCTAAGCTATGATGATGTGTGTGAGCTGTGTAGATGATATTCAAGAGGAAATTCCAAGGTTGGAGGAGGGTCAAGGGACACTTATTCAAGGAGTGTCAAATCAGTTTCTAGAACTGGAGTAACCACAGCAGAAATGGGTAATTTATTTGAACATTTTAAGACTGTTGTTCTTATCACTTTATCTTCACAATTGGTTGTTTTGCAGGCTAAGAAGAAGTAGGAGGAATTGGATAAAGCCATGGCTATGTTCTGCTCCAAATGCAGGAAGAAAATTTCTCTAAGGGAATTCCCTACTAACAGTATAGAGGTATGTTGAATTTGTGAAGTTGAGAATTCCATTGGTCAATGTCATTCTCTTCCTAAAATTAAAGCAATATATATAGCAGATCAGGGAGCTTTGAATTATGCAATGGAACCTCAAAGACCATGGTAGTCACATCTTACAGGTATTTCATAGTCACATTTTCAATTTCCTTATGCTCAGAATCATATGTGGAATATTCCAATGCCTTTGCAGCCTTCGCCTCCTCAAAAACCTTGGTAGGGGAACTTTTCTCACCCTACTACATAGAATTTTCCAACTCAAAAATTTTATCCTCCACAACCCACACCGCAAGAAATGGTACAAGCACAACAACAAATTCAGTTGCCTACCCCACCAAATCAGCCTCATCCAACACAACTCCCTACTCAGTCAGTGTCTAACCCAAATAATAAAACCATCCAATCTTCTCACAATATTGGATTGGTCACTTATCTGAATTTTCCTACCTACTGTATTGCACTATAGCCACTAAAAGAAATTTATGTTCCTTTGTTACAATAATTTCCTATGTCGCTGCAGGAAATCAAACTTAGATCAGGAAAAGTGGTGACTCAACCTGAAAGAATTGAAGAGATTGTAGAGGAAGATACTCTGGAAATACCTGAAGTTGAAACCACACTTTAACCAACAGAACAACCTACTTCAAGGCCAGAAGAACCTTCCTCATCCCATATGGTCCAGCCTCGTTTTCCAGAGAGGTTGGAAATGAAAATAAAATAGCTCAAGTTTGATCTTGTGTCTGAACTGAGAAATGTGTGCATCAAGATCCCGTTACTGCAAGAAATTAAAGATATCCAAATTTATGTCAAAACAGTGAGGGAGATATGTAACAAGAAACCAGGAAGATAGAAGTGAGAACCCTCCACAATTCAAGTAGGTAGAAATCTTGCAAGTTTAATGTCCACCAGATTTGTTACTAAAAACATGCAGATCTTGGAATCCATGTGGTTACCACCTTTATCAATGAGTATCCCATAAAGAACACTTTAATTGATTTAGGTGCAACCATTCATGTGATGACTATGGATACTTTATCTCATATAGGATCCTTTGACTTATTACCTACTCCTACCATGTTAGAATTAGCAGATAGGTCTAAGGTAAAGCTAGAGGGGGTATTAGAAGACATTGTCATCTCATGAGATTCTTGGGAGTACCCTACAAAATTTTATGTTCTTCAACCTAAAACCAACTTGGGAGGGCATCCTTTGATCTTGGGGAGGCCGTGGTTAGCCATGCCAGATGCCTAAATAGGGTGTGGGCTTGGAAACATGACCATCACTCATGGAGCTGAAACAAAGAACATTAATTTGTATCCCTCTGTCAAACCCCTCTCGAGATTAGAAAATACACATTGGATTGGAGAAGAGGAGCGTGATTCAGAATTTACCCAGCTATTTTTAACAAATTCCCAAGCCACAAGCCTTAAGGAAAATTCAAAAGAACTTTTGATAAATTGTTGTATTTCTAATCCTGATTTTTCGAAGCATTTAGAAGGGAAATCGAGTCATAATTTAGATATAATTACTAATATTCAAGATTTTTATGAACATAGTACAGTAGTTGAACTACATTCAACCCTCTTATCTGCATTTCCTACATATTCCATGACTAAATGGGGGATTAAGGTAGCTAAAACTTTTCCTGAAAAATCTTTAAACATTAATTCTACCTTAACTCCTGAACAAGAAAAACAGTTAATTCAAACATTGAAAAAATTTTCAGATACATTTTCATGGGAATATACAGAAATTAGGGGCATTCACCCAGATGCATGCATTCATCATCTTTATATAGAAGAAAATTCTAGGCCCGTGAGACAACCACAGAGAAGGATGAACCTTTCCTTAAGGGAAATTGTAAAAGATGAATTGTAGAAATTATTAAATGTAGGCATCTATCCTATCTCAGATAGCTAGTGGGTATCACCACTGGTTATTGTCCCAAAAAATATGGTGAGTGTGTGTAGATTAAAGGGAACTAAAAAAAGCTACGTTAAAATATCATTTCCCTTTGCCTTTTATAGACTAGGTGCTGGACACTTTAGCAGGGAAAAAGTATTTTTCCTTCCTATATGGGTTCAACGGATACAATCAAATTAGGATAGCTCCATAAGACTAGGGAAGAAAAATTCACATGTCCCTGGGGTACCTATGCATATAAGGTATTACCATTTGGTCTATGCAACGCACCAGCCACATTCCAGCGGGCAATCCTTGGTATTTTCTTTGACCTTTTGCATGATTCTATGGAAGTTTATATGGATGATTTTATAGTAATGGGTGATACTTTTGAAGAGGCTTTACATAATCTTGAGAAATTTTTTCAGAGATGTAGAGAAACTAATCTTTCATTGAGTAATGAAAAATGTTTTATGATTATGACTGAAGGTATTGTTTTGGGTCATCATGTTTCTACTGCAGGAATTAAAGTCGACCCGCCAAATATTGAAGTTATTGTAAAGCTGCCCCCACCAACCAGTCAAAAGGGAGTTCGAAGTATTCTTGGACATGCAGGCTACTATAGAAGGGTTGTTGAAAATTTTACAAAGGTAGCCTCTCCATTGTTCAAATTATTGACTAAATAATTTGAATTTAATTGAAATGATGAGTGTCAAGCTGCATTTGATACACTTAAGGAAAAAATTTCTTCATCACCTATCTTAAGAGGCCCAGATTGTAAATTTCCCTTTCACATTTCCACTGATGCCTCTGATTCAGGCATAGGAGTAATATTGAGTCAAAAGGAGGATCCTGTAACCCATGCTATTTATTTTGTTAGTAAAAATTTAACTCCTGCAGAACTGAATTACACAATAACTGAAAAATAATTCCTTGCTATGATTTATGCTATTAACAAGTTTAGACATTACATCATAGGCTATGAATTTTTTGTACACACTGATCTTTTTGCCATTCGATATCTCATTAACAAACCAGTCACTAATGGCAGGATCACTAGGTGGCTTTTTCTACTGTAGGAATTTGATATCACAATATTGGATAGACTAGGAACGGAAAATCAGGTAGCTGATTTCTTATCTAGGCTCAACCATGCAGGTGAAGATGTTCCTCTTAATTATAGATTTCTCGATGAAAATTTGTTTGCTATTTCTGTCAAAACATCTTGGTTTGCAGACATGGCCAAATACTTGTCTACATGAAAGTTGCCACCCTACTTTTCATCTTATTAGAAAAAGAGAATTAGTAGGAAAAGTGATGATTTCTCTTGGATTAGGGGAGATCTCTTTTTCACTGGACCCGATTTGATTATTTGCAGGTGTGTCAGGGAGGATGAGATATATGACATCTTGAGAGCCTATCATGTTGAACCTTATGGAGGACACTTTGAAGATAAGCGAACAACCTATAAGAACCTCTGCGTAGGTTACTACTGGCCAAGTCTTTTTAAAGATGCAAAGGAGTATGTTCGGAAGTGTGATAGTTGCTAGAGAATGGGGCGGCGTGTATAATCAGATGAGATGCATTTGCAACCATAGGTTCTCATAGAACCCTTCGAGAGGTGGGCTCTTGATTTTGTAGGTCCCATCAATCCTATGTCCAAAGGTAAGAAGTATATTTTGGTTTATACTGATTATGTTACAAAGTGGGTGGAGGCAAGAGCACTACCTAGAGCAACAGAGAAAGTAGTGGTAGATTTTATTTTCTATGATATTTTGTAAGATTTTGGGTACTTAGGGAGATATTTACTAATCAAGGTACTTAGTTTGTGTCAAATCTTATGCAGGGAATTGTGAAAAAATATCAATATTACTCATCGATCTCCAAAGTGATGCAAGGAGCATCCTCGCTCAAATGTTATTGATTATTTAAGACTTTGTGAGTCTTATGTTTTAATAAGAAGTTTACCCTAAGTATAATTTTAAATATTAATATTGTGAGCATAAATGTAAATTTTCTCGAATGTTGGAGAACATGAGAGAATTAGGGATTGAGAGATTTGAGAAATTATTGTAAATCCTGGATTAGGATTTAGTTTCATGAATTTATGGATTAGAGAGGATCCTTAGGGATAAGGAGAGATTTTAGGAATTAATGAGGACTTAGAAGAATTAGGGATTTGTTGAGTAAATTAAGGATCTAAACCAAAATTGGTTGTAGAATCCATTTGTATATAATTATAAACCTAAAAGACATAAGCAGGAGTAGGAGAGATACAAGATACGAGAATTGGATATAGAAGAAGAGAATTGGGGAAAAAACAGAGTGCAGTAAACTGATGTAATCAAGCAATGGGCTAAAACTCTGTAAATTCCATTTTATGAGTAATTGATTTTAGATTGGTGTGAAAATTATGTTTTGGTATTGAATTGTGTTGGGAACTGCAAAATTTCGACATCAAGATACCGGTACCACTGTCTTTCCGAGTTAAATTTGGGCATATTTTCTGTTATGCGTTATTATCCAAAATGATTATATGAAAGTTTCAATTCAAAATGAAAAAAAAACTATATGGTTAACCTTCATGGCAAATCCATGTTTTAATTTTTTTTGAATTCTGAGTTTTTTGAAACTAGAAGAGTTGAAGGCATAGAAAAATCGTGGTGAAATCATACGAATTGGAACTTACACCAAGAGGAACTTTCTTTATCTCTGCGTTTTAATCAAAACAATGAATGGTTGAGAGCTCGAATAAATCTGAATATTGCAATTCTTGAATTCGTTCATAAGCGGATAGAATTTGCTTAGAAGCGGAAGTAATTTGTATTGGATCCAGTTGAGTTTGGTTAATTGAAGTCTCTATGTGCATAAATGCAATATCTGGGAGATTCATCCTATGAAATTTCTGAATTGTGGGAATTCAGGTCAATTTCTGGCAAATTAACTATTGTGTGTATGTCTCCTTTTAATACTCCACATTCACTGTAAAGGTGTAACAATCCGATGGTATTTTGAAATGAAAGGATTGTAAATTTTGGATGTCGAAACCGTGGCTTCTTAGACTAAGAGTCCATTCTAGCAAAATTAAAGAAATGGGATCATTGTAGTGTGTAATGAGTCAAAGGGAGAGAACCATCGTTGATTTGTAATCCAACTATTATAGCATATCAAGCTACTCAGTTTAAAAAAAAATTCAAATAGAGATGAATTTTATTGAAACTAAGGTGGAGATCTAAGAGATTGTGACCAACCAACACTTATGAGATCCGACGACTCTCGCTTCCAGCTATAATATCCAACAACAATCACAATTTTAGTTACACACAGGTTAACAGTTTAAACAGACACGATATTTTTATAGGTCTGAATTTATAATTTATCGCATCCAAAAAATTTTAATAACCAGCGAGCATATTTTTATGCGATGGCCATTAGATCATCGATCTTGATGCTACAGCCGTTAGATCACATAAAATAATAATTTATTTTGAGACCCATGTATTTCTTATACATAGTGTGGTCGACGCAGAAAGATAGACTAATATATGTATCAAAGAGCAAATGCTCTTTGAAATTGATAAATAAACACATAAATTATTTTTCTCATTTAGATGACTAGTAGTTCAACATTGTATTGAGTTTGAGTTGTAGAAAGTATTCCACGTAGAACAGCAAGGCACGACAGTGTCATGTTGAAATTCAAAGTCATGAATTTTGTTACAATTGGATGTTCTTGAACGAAATCCTAATCATGCAGTTCTGTTGAAAGCCAAGATTTGATTGCTGTGGCAATGTATGTATGCTGGAAGAATGTCCAAAGGAAGCATGTGGAGACAAAACTACGAGTGAGATTCATAGAAATGGTAAAGGCCAGCAAATAAGGAGATCCAAAAGACAGGTGATGTTGGGAATATGGTATGCATAAATTTTTATTAATTGATGATTTTTTACAGATTGAATAGACCAAGGGAGTGAAAAATTTGCATGTTTACAGGAGACAACCAACCGAGACATAGTTTAATTACAAAAGTATGCAAGTTTGCAGCAGTTGAGTGAATGGAAAAATTGGCACAAGATTACAACAGTGAGACTGTAGGAAGAACTTTTGAAAGTTCTTAGAAATTTTAGCAAAACCTTATTCCAGCTGAGGCTTGGAATAGATAGGGACAAATGAGTCTTAAAGAGAAGTGAGTGTAGCAATCAGAGAGAGAGAAATATTTCCAAGTGCAAGTTCTAAGGAAAGAGGACTTGGAAACTAGACAGAGGAGAAGTTTGGTGAGAAGATCAACTCAGAAGGAAGTTGATTGGTTACAAGTGTTGAAGCTCACACAGAAGTGAAGATGACTATGGGAAGTCATAGAAAAGGTTCAGAAGAAAGCTACAAGATGAAGGAAAAGGGTGCTAAAACAATCCACAAGAACCGGATGAGTCAAGAGGAACTTCACAAGGAGTTGGCTGAGATAAGAAAAGAAATCGATGAGTTAACAATGCTGCTAAAGGAAAACTGAAGAGAAGGTTGGGTCTTGAAGAAAAAGACAGTGAAGTGGTCTAAGTTACAGAGAAGGCTACGACAGCGACAAGTGAAGTGGTTGGTTGAAAAACTCAGAGAAACAAAGTAAAAAATGGAAGTTTTTATTTGTACTTATTGTGGTGAAACACAACCCCCCCATTTTTCACTTATAAATGAAAAATGGGGACCCTTTTCAATCGATCACTTGATAGTACTATTATTTAATTTAGAGAATGAGGAAAGGTCTAAATAAGTTTGATTTTTCCTTATCTGTCCTCATTTGGATTAGTTGTTGTGAAATACACTTGTTTGAAGATTGGTTGTGTTTTAGCCGTTTTTGTCTTTTATTTTGTACATTACCCCATTTGTTTGATTTTATATTTTTTCTGAATATTTATCATAGGGACCCTTCATTTTCCAACTCACTTCTTTATTGGAATTTTGGAAAAATTCTCGACTTTTTGAATCTTTACCACTTGCCTCACGGTTGTACGATTATGTTGGTTTTAATTATATTTTGTACCTCCTTGTTGCCTTTTGCATTCATGGAAATATTTTCACAAATGATCAATTAAAGACAAAGTGGCACCTTCGGTTGCCACATCACCTCACATTTGGTATTTGATTTCACTGGTTCGCATTTCCTCCACATGACTTGGCACATCATTTTTCATTCCACGTTTAGGTATATTGATTGTTTATCTCCTTCACTTGGCTTGAAATATCCATTAATAAAGGAGTGAATCATTATTTTACCATATTATCCATTTTAATACCTGGTATATAAATGAATATAATTTCATTATTTTAATAATAATATATAAAATCATTAGATTAATTTAAAACTATATTTCTTTTCTTTATTTAAAACATCAAAATCCCAAAAAAACATTTTATTTTGAATATTGTAAATATAAAATTGTAAATATATTAAACTCTTTTAAAAACAAAATGAAATCCCAAAAAAAAAAATTTAGCAGGAAAATCAACATTTTTGTAAAGACTTTGACATATCGAATTCTAAAAAAGGCTCAAAGATCCACTAAACAAATTTTCATAACAGATAGGAGATTTGACATATATTTTGGATTTGTTTTGTTAGCATTGGATCCAAATGAATTATTAATAATCGATTCTTCCACGTTTGTAGGGAAATGAACAATTTTTATGGCACTAAAATAAAACATTTTCCCCTCCTTAAAAGTGGGTACTCTGCTCATTCGCTCCAAAATCATGGTACATCGGTTCAATCCCAATTAGCAGATTATACATGGATTAAACATCCACAGATTACATCAATGCACTCCTAATTTAGCAGATTTCATATAGATTTAACCAGCTCAAATTACATAGAGATTATGCCAAGAAAATTCGAGATCTGCCAATTTTGATACCCGCCCAGAGCATACATTTTTTGAATACCAGATTTCTCCAGAAAATTGTAAATATATTTCAAAACTATCATCACTCTCCAAAATCTCTAATCCAAGACTCATGATTCATCACATGTGTTTTGTATTATCCAAAGATTTATAATTTGTTTTGATTTTCAGGTGAGAAAATCACTGCTACAAAACGTTGGAGGTTTAATCATTACGGTGGTTGGCACAAACCGTAAATACACACCCATATTTGTGGCAAACCTATCTGGAAGAATAAAAAATGCAATGCATTCAATTAACCAAATTTTCCGAAAGGATTTCTGAATTTTTTACTAAATCAACGGTTTCAAGATATACAAGCATCCCTGCTACAATGAGATTTCAATTTTTTTTTAATAGAGGGATTAAAATAATTCCAAAAACTCCTGGCAAGTTAATAAACAATTCCTGAAAGCGGAAAGCCAACGAAAAGAAATTTAAATCACTATCGAAGTTTTAAAACGATTTCAAGAATCATCACATAGAAAAGAGCTTGCAGAAAAAAGGAAATCTTATGCGTTAAAATAATATATTTAAGTTAGATTTAATATTTTATTTAAGTTTTTATATTTTATTTAGAAAAAATTATTTTTATATAGTTCCGCTTTATTATTTAAATCATATTGAGGCAATGAAGAACCTTTAGAAGCGATCGAAACTCCTTTAATTTGAGTGTGCCTATCTAATTATGTTAGGATGGGGGCCCGCGAATGGTGATGCTCAAGTTATTACTTGACCCAATTGGCACACTATTCTCCGCTCTTTTCAATTTGTTTTCTACGTTTTGGCTTGGGGTTTACCCACTCCGGTCTCGGGAGCTTCACAGACTGGTCGCCACGGTTTATTCTCACCTAGTTTGGATACTGTTTGGCATATATCCCTGTCTGGCACGCGCGGCTGTATTGGAACGGGTTTTCGACACCTCCTGCGGCAAACAAGAACCGGTCCTCTACTTTTGCTTGACTTGGGAACCCGGTTTTGATCTATCTTCACACCGTCTGGGTAGGGAAATCACTGGACTGTGGACCCTGCTGGATTGGTTTTGGGTCCAGTTATTTTGGCGTTTTCCCTAACCTACTCTGGCATTGCTTTCGCTGGCCTGTCAGCTGGACTGTTTTACTCCGCATTTTTTGTGGGTTTCTGACTATTCCTGCAGGTTTTACTCGGATCTCGCCTGGCAGCCTACTCACCATCATGAGCCACTATGAGGATGAGGTGGATTACTCAGAGGATCCACTGGAGGGTGTTGATATTTGCGGCCTTGGCCCTCACAGCGATGTGGTTGGGGAGTCCGACTTGGACCCAGCTCCTGAGGGGGCGCTGCCTACACTGCCCGATCTATCCAACGTGGAAGGATGCAGCTCACCCATGGGGGACTTGATGCAGTTTAGATTTGGCAAGCCTTCGGAGGCAGACACATCACTATGGGATTTCTCTCAGGCTCCCCATGACACCCTGGCGACTGATACTACTGGAGGTACGGAGCATTTCTCGGAGGTGGTATTCCACGACATCGGAGTAGCTTCCCGATCGTTGAATCAGCTAAGCACTGGGGGCCCTCTCACTAATTGTGTTACCTCGCCTAGCCTTTTGGTAAGTGGTGGTGTGCATCCAGATTGTTCGGGACCCTATGTACAGACGGTGGCCTCCGGGGTTTTCACCAACATCCCAGAGGACTTGACCCATTCGGAGAGGAATCAAACATCCTCTGTATCTGACACTCATGTGGAGCTGGGACTGGGATGTAGTATTGCTAAACAGAAGCATAAAGTTACCAAAACAAAGCTCATTTACCTCACAAACTTTGGCTGTGAGAGCGGCATGGAGGATTGGGGACTCATTGCGGCCAAGACTTTGGTTGGGAAGGTTCGAGGCAGAAAATACTCTGCGCCGAGACTACAGAGATGGACCCGTGAGATCTGGAATGGGACTCTAGATCAGCTTCCGGAAGTTCAGGTAATGACTAAAGGTTGGTTCTCCCTCACATTTGCTCACCTGGACCAATCCGAATGGGCTCTCAAACACTACTGGCATCTTGAGTTGCACCCCGTCTACCTCAAGAGATGGGTTCTGTTGTTTGATCCCAGGAAAGAGAATGCAGGGGCTGGCCCCATTTGGATGCGGCTATCGGGATTTCCCTTGCAATTTTGGAACGAATCTGCCCTTCGGAACATTGGGGGACACTTTGGGCTTTACTTGGACCATGACCGCTCCTACTTGACTTCAGGCAGCAGAGCAGTGGCACGCATACTGATCTTCCTGGACACCAGGGATGGATTATATGAAAACTTTAACATGCTTTTTGATGGAATGATGTGGCAGCAACCTCTGGACTACGAGGGCGTGCCATTTCGCTGCAGGAAATGCCATGAGGTGGGGCATTTGTATAAAGAATGCCCAAAGAAGGGGTTGGGCAAGATGGCCTCAAGGAAATCCTTTTCAATTGGCACACAGACTGAGCCTGTTAATAGCTCCGAGATGGGAAGGGTTGATCTGCCAATGACTGCTCATGATTCTCCGAACGTCTCTGAGACGATGCCGACTACATTCCCTACATGGACGAACACGCTCCCCAGATCTCGCACACAGTCCTCGCCGGTGCTTTCTCTTGGCGTTTCGTCCATCCCAGGTACTGCTCCTTCCACTGTCTCTTTGCTTACTGATCACTTTGTCTCTCCTTTAATTATTTCATCTGAAGATGTTGGCTTTAATCTCTCTCCTTCTACTACTTTATCTTGCACTACTTTGACCTTGCTCAACCAGTCACTAAAACTCCCCTCAATCTTCTGTTCATTCGCTGTGGCCCCTCCGTCTTTCTCCCCTGTCATTCAGCACACATCGGCCGAACCATCTATCTGCAACTCGTCCGCCTCATCGAAGACTCCCTCATCGAAGCATAATTACTATCTTAGATCCCTATCCCAGCCACTCTCTAGTGAGGCATTCGGCATCGGATCTGGTCCAGGCTATATACCATCCAAATCCCGTGGTAGACCGTCTGCATTGGTAAAGGCAATCAAAAGGGCCAACCTAGAAGTGGAAGTTGGAACTCAATCATCTCTCATGCGGGTCCTTAGAGCTAGAAGACCCTTGGTGGCTGTTTCCTCATGATTTGTCTCTCCTACAACTGCAGGGGACTGGACAACCCCAATAAGAGATTGGCCTTGAGGGAACTGATTGCACAAAAGCCTATTGATATCCTATTTCTACAAGAGACGCTTGGTGTTGGCTCGGAGGTTGTGGCTACCTTGAAGGCCTTTTTACCTGATTGGTCTTTTATCACGCTTGATGCACATGGCAGATCTGGGGGATGTGCATTGGGAATAAATGACAGAACCACCCGGATGTGCAACTGTTGGGGCCGGTCAAGTGTTCTTGCTATGGATGTCTTGTTTGGAGTATCTGAGATCGCATTTACGTTGATCAATGTCTATGGGCCCTGTACCAACAGAGAGCAGTTATGGAACTCCCTATTGTCCTATACCTTGTTGGCTACTCCCCACATCATCATGGGAGGTGACCTAACTTTTCTTTAGGCATTGCGGAGTCTTGGGGCCCCCAGGCCTCCCCGGACCCATTGGCAGAGTTCTTCAACTCAAAAATTGGCACCTCAAATTTTATTGACACTCAGACCACGTCGCTTCAACCTACCTGGAGAAATAGAAGGATAGGTACTGCTGCTTTGGCTCGCAGACTAGACAGATTTCTTATCAAGCAGCCTCTCCTTTCTATTTTGGCCCGTGTCCGTCAATGGGTTGGGACAGGTGGCAAATCTGACCATTCTCCTATTTATCTGGAATTCGATTGTGGTCCTATTAAGGCTCGTTCCCCCTTTAAGTTCAACTCCAGATGGTTGAAAGACCCTGAATATCACCTGCTGGTAACCCGGGCCTGGAAGCACTGTGGCCCTCTGAATAATCTTGATCCTGGCCGGATCATCAACGAAAACCTCATTCGAATAAAAAACCTCACTATACAGTGGATTCAGAACAAAAAGAGATTGGAAAGGGTGGCATTGCACAATATAGAAATCAAAATAGCCCAACTCAACAATGCTGATCTTTTGGGATATAGAACTGATGATACCAGGAATCAACTATATGCACTTGAGGAAGAAAGGGCAATACTCCTGAGACAAAAGGAGGAAGACTGGAGGCTAAAAAGCCATGCCATTTGGCTTCAGGCGGGCGATGAAAACACTAGATTTTTCCAGCAGCATGCAAATGGACGCAGGGCCGCTAATGCCATTTGGGAACTGACTGATCTAAATGGTTTCACTGCAAAGACACAGTCACAACTGTCTGATTTGGGTACCAGACATTTCACCAACCTCTATAGGGCACCAATGAACATCGATCTCCTGGACATTATGCATATTACTCAGCATTTTAAACTCTTTGTGGAACACGAGCAGAGGGATGATCTCAATGCGCCGGTCACTTTGGGCGAATTAGAAGGTGTTCTGAAATGGTTCAAGCGGGACAAAAGCCCTGGGCCTGATGGCTGGCCCATTGAGTTTTTCATTCACTTCTTTGATCTCATGTCGACTGACCTTCTGCTCATGATTGAGGACAACAGAATTCGGGGTAGGATATATGATGGTTTCAATACCACTTTTATTGCTCTTATTCCTAAATCGGACAAACCGACCAGTTTCAATGATTTCAGGCCGATATCTCTATGCAACTGCATTTACAAGATCATATCCAAAATTATTGCAAACCGCATCAAGCCTTTCCTATCCTCTCACATTGAAAAGGAACAATTTGCATTTCTGAATCATAGGCAAATCTATGAAGTTGTTGGGTCTGCCCAGGAGGCCCTCCACTCCATCAAGACTCGGCACCAGAAATCCACCATACTCAAGATTGATCTTACAAAGGCTTTTGATCAGGTTAACTGGAGTTACCTACATCTTATACTTATCCATTCGGGCTTTCCCCGTACATTTATAAACTGGATTATGGGATGCATTTGCCATGCCACTTTCAGCATATTGATTAACGGCACTGCATCGGACTTCTTTCATGCTGGGAGGGGCCTTCGTCAAGGATGCCCTCTATCTCCATTATTATTCGTCCTGGTCATGGAAGGACTATCTGTTCTCATAAAAAATGCAAAAGAGAGAGGAGTCCTACAGGGGCTCCGACTCAATGATATATTATATCTCTCTCATCTATTATTTGTGGACGATGTACTTATTTTCCTTAATGGTTCTACTCAAGACTCTGTTCAATTTGATCTGCTCCTTAAATGTTTTTGCAGGGCCACCGGAATGTCACCTAATGGTACCAAATCCTCTATTATCATGACCGGGTGCACAAGACTGGAACAAGGCATTGCATTGAATTTATTTGACTATATACCCATTGATATCAATGATGGGCTCAAATACCTGGGGTATCATATTAAACCAAACAATTACAAGATCAAAGACTGGAACTGGATCATAGCAAAAATTGAGCGCAGAATTAATGTCTGGTATAACAGATGGTTATCCAGAGCTGGTCGACTGATTCTCATCAAGTCTGTACTGGAATCCATTCCGGTCTATTGGATGACCCTGGCTTGGATTCCTATAGGTATTACTAACAGAATCAGAAACATTTGCAGACAATTCCTTTGGCGCAACCAAGGAAAGGCTTCTACTTTTGCCTGGATCGCCTGGGACCGCATTAACATTCCCAAGAAATGGGGTGGCTGGGGGTTAAAAGATCTCCACCTTTTTTCTCAGGCCCTCGCGGCTAAAATGTGATGGCACATTATCAATGGACAAAGTCTCTGGAAAGAGGTCATTGTGGCAAAGTATATCTCGCCACGAAACCCTCTCAAATGGATCCGGGACAGGATTAGCCAGACACCGGGTGCATCTATCATTTGGAAGGCTATCACTAAAGCGGCACATATTATTCATAATGGCTTATCATGGCAAATTGGCAATGGGGCTTCAATCCGCATAGGCATTGATTCTTGGTCAGGGAGTGGGGTCTATTACAAATTGCCGGATTTCATCATTGAGCACCTTGCTCACAGAAATATCCTCTATCTTGCGCAGATCTCAGACAGGGTCAACTCCTCTTGGCAGGGTCAGGCATGGCTACAAGCAATTGATATTGAGCTCCCACAGGCTGGCATTAGGGAATGGAATAAATATATCTGGGCATTAAAAGCAACAAACATCCGCATCACTGATCAGGCTGATAATCTGATATGGGCTATTGCACCAAATGGTCATTATTCTCCCAAACTGGGTTACCTCGCCCTCATTCGACAAAAGGAGCCCCCAACACAGGCATGGTGGTGGCGTAATATCTGGAAATTAAAGGCACCGCACAAGCATCGAACTCTATTCTTGTGCATCCTTAATCAATGTATACCCACGATGGAATATCTCCACAGGCAGGCGTATCATGGGGCCTCTCGATGCTGCTACTGTCTTGCACACGGTGAGGAGATGACCCATCTATTCCTACATTGCAACTCCATCAAAGGAATTTGGCTGTGGGTCATCACGGGTCTTGGCTGCCGTTTTATTTGGTAGGGTGGAACTATATTTGAGGCCTGGACCAACTGGTGGCAGCAGCACGTTTCCAGCCCAAGAATGCGCAATCTCCCACTGATTGTTGCATGGGAGATTTGGATTGGGCACAACAAACAGAT
Organism: Pinus albicaulis; assembly: GCA_034641835.2. Taxonomy (NCBI): domain Eukaryota; kingdom Viridiplantae; phylum Streptophyta; class Pinopsida; order Pinales; family Pinaceae; genus Pinus; species Pinus albicaulis. The sequence continues at coordinate 438,773,278 of CM076570.1, read as the reverse complement.
ATTTAATAAGACGCCTATTGACTATGACCGCATAAGCGTTGTTGTTATTGCAACTTTTCAACTCTTGCCTGAGGACCGCATCCACAGCACTCCTCCTCTCATCACACCTGAAACAATCGACCAGGACCGGGCATGGGCCTACTTCGATGGTGCATCCAACGCACAGGGTTGCGGGGGAGGTGCCATTCTATATTTACATGAACAACACTATTATGAAATCAGAATGGGCCTGGGCCCTGGCACAAACAATTTTGCCGAATTGCAAAGCCTTAGACTTCTTCTTACATTTGCCCGGGATATTCACTGCAATTCCATCCAGATTTTTGGTGATTCACAACTTGTGATCAATTGGTTCAACAATCTTGCATACTGTCACTCGCATACACTGACTGCATTGTTGTGTGAGGTCCATCATCTCAGACCCCTTTTTGATTCCATCTCTGTGACTCATATTTACAGGTCTCGGAACAAAGTGGCTGACCAACTGTCCAAAGAAGCTTCGGAGCTAATTTGGGGTACCTGGCATATCACAGAACATTCTAGAGGACAAATCTACAGATATTTTCATCGGCCTTTCATTGAGGAGGCACCTGCAGACTTGGCTGTCTAGCTATACAACTACTTGGGAGCATTTTTGTTACTTTCTCCCCTGTTATATCTATATATCGGCTTGTACTTTTATATATGCTTTTTTGTAAATCTCGGGCAGAAAGTTATGCACCGAACTTACTTCATGGACATGGGATTCATCCATATTTTTGGGACTGTTTTTGGCCATCACACAGGTTTGTGACAGCTTGTATTAGTCTTTGGACTGAATAGTAGTACATACTACCAGATGATGTAACATGTAACCTATCATAATGAAAATTTACGAAATTTTTTCTCTGTGAAAAAAATTATTTAAATCATATTTGTATAAGTTTTATTAACAATTTTTGGTTGAGATTTTACAGAATGTTCTGGAAACAAAAATCATGGAATCTAAAGATGAGGAATAATGGAGGATTTGAAGCCTTAGCTCAAGGAGAAGGAAACAAACTATTTTTTTTGGCTATATAAGAAGAATGAAAAAACATTAGAGGGGGAAGAGGCTAGAAGAAGACTCTACAGGACCAGAAGGATATCCATTCTAGGATACCCATTCTACTGGGGTTATGATCTAGCACAGGGAATTTCTCTATAATTGATCAATTTGTGCTTTTGCACTATTTCTGTGTTTTTAGTGTTTAATTGTTGAGATTGTAGAGAATATATGATTCTATTATAAAGTGGCTTCGCATTATTGCGGGTACTTTTATTCAAGTTTATAGCTGCTCTCAAGACTATGGTAATGGGATTTTAATATGATTTTAATTTATTCTTGTTATTGTGTACTATTACCGTAAATGAAGGATTATTTTCTTACTATTAAAATTTCATTTTTGTTTTGATCTCAAATTCTAGAAAGTATTATGTTTCTTTGATATCATACATTATTGTTGTGTCATTAATATTTTACTATCGAAGTCTTGTTAAAGCTATCTTTGCAAGAAAGAATCAGATCGAAATAAAATTCTAATTCATTCAAGTATTCCTGTGGTGGTTGATAACTATTTATTAATAATTTACACGTTTATTTTTGTTTTCACTTGTATTGATTAACATGAATTTTTTCCTTTAATTAATACAAAAGTTTCATGATGAATTACATCAGTCATTCCCCCTATTTTACTCAAATTTCTCTCGAATTAGAAAGAGATAGTTATTCCTTTTTAGTTTGAGATATGATTTAAATTAGTTTTGTATTTATAGCTTAATTACACAACTAGGCCTCTTTAAAGACACACACTCATTCAGGTGAGGTTTAGTCAAACTTTTTGTATTGATCTAAATCTTTAATTTTACATCATATATAGATCAATAAAAAGAGTTGTAATTATATATTTTGTATATATTAGTTTGATTCTTTTTTAAAGATTGTTTAAATTAGTTTTTGATAAATCTAATTATAGAATTTAACTTTTACAAGTTAGTGATAATTAGTAATTTCTTTTCACTATCAATAGAATTAGAAAGGTTTAGATCTAAATAGATTTAATATTTCTTAGGATCAATCTAATTAAATATAATAATGATATTATTAGATTTAATTAATAATTAGTTTATGTTTTAGTTAAATATATACATTTCATATTAATATTAACATAAGTTTAATAAAATAACATAGATTTATGGAATCTATGCTTCTGTTATCCATCATATAATTTGTAAAAAATCTTTCGGTAATAATCACATGCAATGGAACATTGTCGACGCGTTTCGAACCAACCAGTGTGGTTCATCATCAGGACTAGGTGAGAGATCAGATCAGGACATTAATTTTAAATAGATGTAGAGAAGGCTAAACTAGCCGTTAGGAAAACGACTAGTTTGACTTCTTCTTCTTTTTTAATTTTTTATTTATTTATCTATTTTTATATATTATATTTTTTATTAATAACGACTAGTTTCATTTTTATTATTAAAATATTTGATTAGTTTATTCAATTAATCAATAACATATTAAATAATTATTATTAAATATAAGTATAAATTTCATATTTTATTTGGTTGATTTAATTATTCAATTATAAATTTTATTTATTTATCCAAGTGCGAGGTCCAAATAAAAATCAATAATGACCTAAAAAAAAAATTTATAAAAATAAATAAATAACTAAATAAATAAATTAAAATAATAATAAAATTAAAATTAAAATTAAAAAATAAATAAATAAATCAATAATACTAATAATGAAATGAATAAATAAATAAATAAAATAAAATAAATAAATAAATAACTAAAATAAAAATATAAAGGAACAATAAGCAGAGAAGGGTTTTAAAAAAAAAAAAAACATGAATATAAGGCAGGTATCCAACACCTGCTGATGATCCAACCATCATCTCTATTGAGATTAACGGGTCTTTTTTCAATTTCTAAGGCCTCTCTAAGCTTCCGATGATGGAAATGGTCGATCCTAGCGATGACCGTAGCCTCTTCGATGCAGATATGATGGTTAGTCTTTTCTACATGTTCAGCTAGGGAAGACCAGCGGGATCTTCCATGTTTAATGTCAGCAGCATGCTCACAAATTCTTTGATTTATAGACCGTCCCGTTTCACCAATGTAGGGAGTCCCACAAGAACAAGGAATGATGTAGACACCTTTCCCATCCCTAGGGTCAATCAGATCCTTAACCGATTTGAGAGAGCTACGAATCGTGTTTAGGGGCTTGAACGATGAAGACACCTTATGCTTCCTAAGGACCCTAGCAATTTTATCAGTGGTTCCCTTAATGAACGGAAGATGCACACTGCTGGACCAATGGCTAGGGTCTTTATTATTTCTAATTGAAAGACCTTTTTCTGCTTTGAGGAAAGCTTTAAGGCCTTGCGGCCTGCTATAACCATTTTTACAAAAGACACTCAACAGATGGGACTTTTCTCCCTCAAGGTGAGACTCATCAGATATCCTCAATGCCCTCGTGGCTAAGGTGTTTAGGACACCTAATTTTTGAGCATGGAAATGGTGTGAACTAGCACGAAGATATTGCTTAGTATGTGTTTTCTTTCGAAAAACTTGATGGGAGAAAGTACCAGCATCTTTTCTAGAGATAAGAACATCAAGGAATGGAAGACTACCATCCACTTCATATTCCATGGTGAATTTTATGGAGCATGATTTATAATATAATTAATACAATTTATATGTGCATTAGATTTATGATAAATATTACATAAAATAACTTAGCATGTTATGGATAGATTAACTGCAAAGTCTAGCCTAGCTTAACTTTGGGTAGGTCTTACTGGTAGTTTGGTTGTATCATTAAAAACATCTTAAGGGTCCGTTCTCTTACACTTAACCGATCTCCAATCGACTGATATCCAGTCTATTGAAACTAGAGACACCTTCTTAAACCAATGAAAAAAGGGAAAGATGGCGGACTTATTATTATCCGGTCGAACCACCATCCCAAAAGGAAAAGGAGTTGTCTTAAAATTAGGACCGGGTGGTTTTCCCAATGTTAGGCTTGGGGATTTTAGTGGCCTCAACATTTTTGGCGCTAGAAGGAGGGTTGAGCTAGTTAATCCGCATCAAGTCTTGTTTTAACATTTTTTAACTAGTCATGGCTCCTATTTGTATTCCTACATTGGGTCATGCTTTTAGTTCACGCAAGCCTACCAGAGGTATACCCAAGGGACAACTTGAATCAATATACGAATTGCAATATGATGGTGAGAATTTCATTTCTCTTTTAGATCATGTTGATTAATTTATACATAAATGAAAATGTTTTAACATCACTAAAGACAATGAAATTTGTAGGTTATTCCATCTCACACTTCAAGGAAGGATTCAAGAATGGTACAAGATCCTACTAGCTAAGTGTATTCACTCTTGGAATCACTTTATGCAGGTATTCTTTTTTTCTCATCACAATTAAAACTATAATAATTTGTGTTTAGAATTTGATGACTTTACAATCTTTGATAATGAAAATTTTAGCAAATTTTCTGAGAGATTTATGTTATTATGCTACAGATTTCATTGTGATGATTTACCTCCTAAGAAAATTTTAATTGAGAAAGTTACCTCTGTTATTCAAAAACATAATATAACAACTCATATGAAACATAAAGAGGAATCTCCAACAATAAATCTTGGTTCTATTATTGATCCTATTGAATCTTTAAATGAAAATTCTAATCTTTCTCAACCATCAACATCAGAAGAGAATCTTATATCGGAAAGCGTTTGTATGATACCTCCTAATGTTTATGATAATGAGTCACATTCAATAGAATCAAATTCTACACAACAACAAGATTTAATGAATAATCATAACAATAATTCTTCTTTTGGAAATGGGTTAGATTCTATTGGAACAACAAATGACACATCATTAATCCGGGGAAACAAAAATGATCATCTTGAAGAAAATTTACCTAACTTACATTATGGTTATCATTATTTGCAACCTAATCATTGTATGTGTCAACCTGTTGGAATATTTGCTAGTTCAAAACTTAAGAACGAATTACATCATAAAATGCAAGGGGTATTTTTAAATGATCAATTACTTATTGATATAAATCTAGAAACCTTTATCCACCTTTTCTACAAATTTCAAGATACTTATAAATCATTTGAAAAGGATGTGATCTTTAATAATCACGATATTCATGAGTTTAGATCATTTGATTCATTTTTTAAGCTCAAAATTGTCTCCTTCCATTATGATTTAGATCATCAAACTCTATTACAAGTTTTTAAAATTAATCATGAGTTGGTTAATTGTCATAATTCTGATGTACACATAATATATTCCTCTAAGGATTTTCCTTATTTTTCTCTTCATTATGACGATAAACATCTCACAAGGGAAAATGACAATTTCTGTAAAATCTTAGAAACAATTGATGTTAATACTTCTATTGCAAAATTTTCCAAAATAGAACCTTGGTGGATCCTTAAAGGTAATATCTCTAACCCTTTAGATTGTACATATTTTGATAAAAAATAAAAAATAAATTCAGTTAGAAAATCATTTTAGCATAAAATTTTCTAATTATAAATTTCTTCTATTTTCATTTTTAGGAATTAACATGCATAAAGATTCTATGATTTTTGTATATAATTTAATAATTAAGATTTATCTTTTTCTAACACATCTAATGTATATTTTTGCAGGTAACAAAATTAGTTCTTGGTTACATTGGAAATATGACTATACCTAGTCTTTTTCCTTCAAAAAGTTTAGAGTAGGAATAAATTTAATTTTGTTTCATTTTTTTTTCCCAAAATAATGCAATTATGATATTTTAATGAATAAAGATGGGGCCTTATGATACATTTAGTTGGCATCTTTGAGGTTTTCATTGGTAAAACAATCTTTGCATTTGATAAATGATAAACCCCACATTCTAAGATGTTAACTCAAATATAGGGCTCATTTACACTTTCTACTCATATAATTGCAATAAGATTTGAATTTACATTTTAAATAATGGTTAATTAATAAAAGGATCTCACAAGACAAAAATTCAAATGATGGCATACAATATTTTATCATTCACTTTATTCATATGTCAATTCATTTTTATGTTGTCATGTGAAGAATCCTTGTAGCATTGCTTAGTTTTTAGATTCAACAATTCATGCTTTTCAACATATCCAAACCTAGAGATAAATATAACCAGTCTTGCCTATTTTTATATACTCTTCATACGAAGACGTAAAGATTCACAACGTAATTTGCTATGCATTTTTCTCAGGTCTGTGTACATGTTGATCTTCATTTCTCTTTTATTCCTTTCTTTTATTTTCTCTTTTAGTTATATTTTCTTATCCTTGTCTTCTTTTCTTTTGCAGGTTTTTACAAGTGCAATTTGAAGATTGGTTTTGCTAGAGAAAGAAATTTAGAAAAGAAAATCACCATGATCCATACATGGAATTCATTTTTCTCTTCCAAATTTTGATTCCTACTTCATTTACAATCCTTTTTGAAACTAATTGCTAGTCTTACTCCTAAAACATGATCGTCAAAAGACTTGCAAGATAAGTTTTAAGAAAAATTGGCAAAAGATTGAAAATTCCTATTAAAGCATTCAAATAAAAACTTTAAAACTACATCGATGCTTTTAAAATAAGAGCAACACTTAACAAACATCTTACACGATAAAAATTTTAATTTTAAAAAACATATTCATCATTTTATACTTTTTATCTTGTAAAGATTTTTCTCAAGATATATTCTCTTGATGATCTTCTTTCTGATTTGCTATCTTTCATTTAATTTGATTCGATTTTAATAAACTCAAGAACAGGATGATTTAAAATAAATAAATAAATTTAAAAATAATAATAATAATAATAATAAGACAGTAGCTTGACTTGACGTATATTTGTAAACATAAACTTAATGTTTTTTTCAAGACATCGTCATCTTTTTTGAGTTGTTTTCATTTCATGTTTCTGTTTTTAAGAGCTTGTTTGTTTTCATTATTAGTTCTTTCATTGTCATTTTTTGCCCCTTTCAATGGAGTTCATTTCACGATAGAGCATTTTCAATTACTTTGAAAATACTCATACATACTTTTTTAGTAGTATTATCAACTGTTAGTCAGAGGAATTTTTCTATTCAACTTTGGTTTCATTCATGGGAAATTATTAACTCTATATTTAAAAAGAATTCTAGGGTTAAAGGAAGAATATCCGGTTAATTTTCAAAATTTCTTCCATTCGGATTTTAATTTGAAACTCTGATTGTTTCTTTATTATCATTTTGACGATCTCAATATATAACATAAGAGTTTATTTTTACGACAACTTATCTTAAACTCAGCTTTAGCTAAAGTAACACAAGCAATATCAAAAGTTTAGTTTCTAAACTCTTCCATGTCATCCCAAATCTCTTAAAGAGATAATTTGTCTCCCCGTCTATTATCCCCAGTTATCAGAGTATAAATTAAAAGGTACAAAGAACCCAAAATATAGGGGGTCTCTACACAGAGCCAACCTACCATGATCATAGGTTCTGATAATTATGACATTGTCAATCTGATTACCACATCAGGATAATGGCTCACAACTTTACGTTGTAAGTCAAGAGGTCTCATCACGAGCCAGCTTGTTCATGACTATCAAAACTTGTGAATGGAATTGGCATGATCTAGTCACCAAGCTAGGGCAATGGTTCTTAGGTTTTTAATAAAATAAAATTTTCTCTGAATATTCAAACATAGATGGGGTGACTAACATCTTGGGCTAAGAGGTAACCCTGCTGAGGCTATGGATGCCTGCTGGCAGCAATAGTTCTACCTATGATTATAAGAGTTCATCTTTATCACTAAACAAAACAACATGTTTGTGTTCTTTAAGTTTAAGTTGTCATTAAATAGTTGTTCGTGATCAGCTCCCTTATAGTCTATATTTACAAGATATAAAAAATGATAATATTTTGATTTCATTTAAGAGTTTCGAAGAAAAGTATGAATCTTAGCAATTTGATTTAAATTAACTTCTATTTTCTTTTTTCCTTGGAATTTTATAATCAATTTGAATAGAGATAATTGGTTCTTCCCAGTATGTCGCCATTGTTGTGGTGAAACACAACCCCCCTATTTTTCACTTATAAATGAAAAATGGGGACCCTTTTTACCGATCACTTGATAGTACTATTATTGGAATTTGAAAATGAGGAAAGGCCAAAATGAGTTTGATTTCTCCTTATCTGTCTATATAAATTTGTTTTGACCTCATTTGGATTAGTTGTTGTAAAATACACTTGTTTGAATATTAGATGTGTTTTAGCCGTTTTTGGCCTTTTATTTTGTATATTACCTCATTTGTTTGATTTTAGATTTTTTATAATTTGTGAATATTTATCACAGGGACCCTCCATTTTCCAACTCCCTTCTTTAATGGCATTTTGAAAGATTCTTGACTTTTTTGAATCTTTACCACTTACCTCACGGTTGTACGATCATGTTGGTTTTGATCATATTTTGCACCTCCTTGTTGCCTTTTGCATTCATGGAAACATTTTCATAATGATCAATTGAAGACAAAGTGGCACCTTCAGTTACCACATCACCTCACATTTGGTATTTGATTTCACTAGTCGGCATTTCCTCCACATGACTTGGCACATCATTTCGCATTCCACGTTTAGGTATATTGATTGTTTATCTCCTTCACTTGGCTTGATATATCCATTAATAAAGGAGTGAATCATTAATTTACCATATTATCCATTTTTATACCTTGTACATAAATGAATATAATTTCATTATTTTAATAATTTATAAAATCATTAGATTAATTTAAAACTATATTTATTTTCTTTATTTAAAACATCAAAATCCCAAAAAACATTTTATTTTGAATATTGTAAATATATTAAACTCTTTTAAAAACAAAATAAAATCCCAAAAATCATTTTTTAGCAGGAAAATCAACATTTTTGTAAAGACTTTGACATATCGAATTCTAAAAAAGGCTCAAAGATCCACTAAACTAATTTGCATAACAGATGGGAGATTTGACATATATTTTGGATTTGTTTTGTTAGCATTGGATCCAAATGAATTATTAATAATCGATTCTTCCATGTTTGTAGGGAAATGAACAATTTTTATGGCGCTAAAATAAAACATTTTCCCCTCCTTGCAGGTGGGTACTCTGCTCATAATTTAACATTCGCTCCAAAATCATGGTACATCGGTTCACTCCCAATTAGCAGATTATACGCGGATTAAACCAACGCATATTACATCAATGCACTCCCAATTTAGTAGATTGCATACAGATTTAACTAGTGCAGATTACATGCAGATTATACCAAGAAAATTCGGGATCTGCCAATTCTGATACCCGCCCAAATCATACGTTTGTTGAATGCCAACTTTCTTTAGAAAATCGCAAAGATATTTCAAAACTATCATCACTCTCCAAAATCTCAAATCCAAGACTCATGATTCATCACATGTGTTCTGTATTATCCAAAGATTTATAATTTGTTTTGATTTGTAGGTGAGAAATCGCTGCTACTGAACATTGGAGGTTTAATCATTACGGTGGTTGGCACAAACTGTAAATACACACCCAGATTTGTGGCAAAACTATCTGGAAGAATCACAAAGGCAACGCATTCAATTAACCAAATTTCCTGAAATGGATTGCTGAAGTTTTCACTGAATCAACGATTTCGAGATATACAAGCATCCCTGCTACAATGAGATTTCAATTTTTTTTTTAATAGAGGGATTAAAATAATTCCGAAAACTCTTGGCAAGTTAATAAACAATTCCTGAAAGCGGAAAGCCAATGAAAATAAATTTAAATCACTATCGAAGTTTTAAAACGATTTCAAGAATTATCACAGAGAAAAAAGATTGTAGGAAAAAGGAAATTTTATGCATTAAAATAATAGATTTAAGTTAAATTTAATATTTTATTTAAGTTTTTAGATTTTTATTTAAAAAACTTTTATTTTTATATAGTTCCATTTTATTATTTAAATCATATTTGTATAAGTTTTATTAACAATTTCTGGTTGAGATTTTATAGAAAGTTATAGAAACAAAAATCACGGAATCTAAAGATGAGGAATATTGGAGGATTTGAAGCCTTAGCTGAAGGAGAAGGAAACACATTTGTTTCGCTATATAAGAAGGACAAATAAACATGAGAGTCTGAAAGGAGATATACGAGGACCAAATGGATAGCCGTTCTCTGCGGGGTTATGATCCCGATAACACGGGATTTCTATGTGGTGATCGATTTGTTGCCTGCACTTGTTGGGGTCCTCTAATTTGGTGCAGTTGACAAACCAGAGTAATAAGCCAACATTAAAACCAAGCTTTAGAGCTCTGGGATCTAGCCATCCTAGTCCTGGAAAGTCTCTCAATATGTTTGTAGAATGTAACTTTATGCTGAGGTCGATTTTGAGCTAGTTATGAAGTGCAAATTTGTTTGTTTGTTGCTTGGACATAGATGATCTAGGCAGCATAGATAGAGTGTGGAAATCTACAAGCCATTGGGAAATGGAGTCATGTGGAAGTCTAAAATGTTCCGATTGATGAATTTGGGGAACCAAAGGGAAAATCTAACTTGGTCAATGGATCTGTGGGATCATATAGGTGGGATGAGATGAACATCAAGGATTTGGAAGGAAAAGTAGAGCTTTAAGGGCTGTTAAGACTCCTTAATTATGTATACCTTTCAACAAAGGGACTTGGAACACTATCTAAACATAAAGAAATATACAATAGCAAGGGCTAACCATGAATCCTACCAACATACTTTATGCAGATAACATAAACAAGACAGAATTTCAAGTAAGACAAAGAAGGAGAGAAACACTCTATTTCTTCTAATTTTTTCACTTAAAGGAGTTAGAAAACATATAAGAAACACAACTAATTGCATTCCTAAAATGGGGAACACCCAGGCATCTAAGACTACAATTATAAATACCTTCAAATACGACTATCTCAGCAAGGAAAAGACGGTAAGATCAGAACAAATCCTCTCTGCCAAGCTGCAGAAAATGGCGTTTAAAGGATGTTTTTAGAAATAGTTTTCAAGAGGTAGCAAGCAGGCAGGGCAAACCATAATTCAACCTTGACAAAAAAAAATTGAACTATTCTGAAATGAATAAACTTAAGGGTTTAAAAAGCAGTTAAAATACTCAATAAAACCTTTCAGCAGATGAAAACATAAAGGCAGTGAAGAGTAAACATGCCTAAGGTGCTTCTAGGAGACATTTCTTAGCCTAAGCTTTTTACTCTACTGCAAGAAAAGCAAAATGGAACAAAGAGAAAAAAAAGAAATAACATTAACGAATAGAGAGTACTGCACTAAAACTAGGCTCATGGATCCAATGATCTAGGCTCCTTCATCAACAAAAAAGAAAAGACATCCACACTTCTTCAAAACATCAATCCTTCTTCAAAACAGTAGTCTATGTATTACTTCAGAATTCATCAAATACCAACCTCTTACAATGAGAGCCTGAATAGAATTTATAGGTGAATGGGGAGGAGAGGTGACAGAGATAGTCTTAATGGTTAATTAAAACAGAGGAGAAAAATAATTCAAATGCCCATTCTGTGTTATAAATATTACATTAACTTCTTGCCCATTCTAGTAATTCTCGTAGACTTTGAGGCCTAATTGACAGGCTGGTAATAACTCCAAAGAGTGTCTTTGTAGAGAAGTCTTCTGGCTGCTGCAGTCCTGTATTTTCTTCCGGTACAAGTAAAATGGACAGTACGGGTTTTGAGACCACCCATACCTTTACAATAACTGCATTAACAGTTTTAAAGAGGTTCTGTCAGCATAAAAACTGTCAAGGTGTCTTTAGTCCTAGGAGGAGTAAATAGCTTCATTGATGTGTCATTCAAAGCTCTCCTTTGCTGATTTGTATGTCTTTGTCATCTAACCCCAATCTGGATTTAACTATGTTTTTATCTTTGACCTGAAAATTAATATTTTAATTTTCTGAGTTATGCCTTAACCGTTGTGCTTTAATCCTTATCGATCTTCACTTTAACTCTGTGGCGTACAGGTCGCTTTTACTAGCACTGAGGGTTTTTCCATTCACCAGTGTTCATGAGACACTGATAAATAATAACAATAAACCCTGAATATCCCTTTGAAATTAACTATGGCCCGAAGATCGTCACCTTCGGCCTCGGTCACTAATATTTGACTGTGGGAGGGCCTGCAACATTAAGCCACCATTAAACATGCACAAAACAACCAATATGTTATAAAAACCTGCAAACGTGGATTAACTGCTTCAGAAGGCTTAAGCAAAGGTGGAGGAGTGATTGCACAGAAAGTGTATGCAATGGAGATGAGCTTTAATGGTGGAAACTTGAAACTAGGGTTTGAATGAGGTTTCGGGCGCGAAGAACAGGATGGCGGTATTGGAAAACCAGTAGCGGTTTTTGCGTGAGGTGTAGGAGGTAAGTGGTTTGGGGTGGGGGGAACGTGATACACGTTAATGGCTGAAACATATCCAAGGGAAAACTTCCTATTTCGCGTTAAAAAAATGTTTTGGACAGCTATGGAAAAATGGGCGCGAAAACGTCTGTGGACTGTTGGATCTGGGGGGGGGAGTAGATCAATGGTGGAGATTTGAATGAAACACCGTTGAAAGGCCCAGCGTGGTCGGGTGGGACCAGTGGGAATATATGGAAATTGAAAGAAAATACACAAGCGGGGACGCTTATATAGTTATTTTATGTGTTGATAGTGTCCGCGGGCGAAAGATGGGGGATAAATGCTGGTCGTTGGATCTGCAAGATGGACGGTCGAGATTTATTTTGGCGTATCGAAAATCGGAGGAGCAGAGGGTCCAAGAAGGAGGTTTTAGAAATTTTCGATGTGCTGATGCCGAGGGGAGAGGCAAATGCGATGGACAGAGGACCGTAGGATTAAGGATCGAGATCAACGGCTAGGATTTGATCGGGGCATCGCATATCGGAGATCCAAGTGGTGGGATGAGGAATTGTAGAAGGAACGATAGCAATGTGCTGATGCGATGGAGGGGAGTGCAGACCATTCGATCAGGATAGAGATCGACGGTGGAGACCAAATCGAGGATCGCATCGGCAGAGAAAAGGAAGGTGGAAGGGAAAAAGGGTGAAGTCCGATGCGATGCACGATATTCGTCGGATCTTGGGGGAAATGGACAGCTGAGATGGAGTCGGGACTTCGGCCTTTGGAAGAAAAAAGGGAAAGGGACGCAGGACTGGTGGAAAGCTGATTTGCGATGGGCGATCCACCGATGACCATTGGATCTATGAGATCAACGGTTAGGATTCACGTGGGAGTGAAAACATCGTGTGGGAGGAAAAATGAATAAACAAAGGAACAAGGGGGCAGATTGACCTCCGATAGCGTGAAAGGGGCTTAAATACCTAGAGCCGATGGTCGCGGTTCCACGGTTATATCGAGAAAATTCTGAGGACTTAAGCCTGCGGGGGCTTAAATCTTTTTATATGAAATGGTTAGATTTAAAGGCCGAAACGGGTTTTTGAGGGTTTTTTAAAGGTTCCAATAGAGTAAAAGAAGGGTTTTAAAACCAAATAAAGGGGATTCACATGGTTTTTAAAGGGAATTTTGGAGGGAGTGAAGGATAAATGAGGGGGAAAATGAGTGATATGAAGGGAATTATGAAGATAAAATGGAGGAATGAAATGATGGAGATGATTCTTTGAACAACAATTTTCTCCTTGGAAACAACAAGATTTTGAAGTGAAAACATCAGTGAAGGTAGGCTTCTTTGGATAGAGAGAACAACCGGGCTTTGAGAACTAACATGTTAACTTGAAATGTTTCTTGAAGGTTGCAAACTAATTTTATCCATCACTAGGTATAACAGAAATTATCGATGGCTAACAACTTCCTCAGGATTTCACCTTCGCCTCATAAATATTTCAACATTTTGAGCCTTCGTAAAAAAAATTTAGACCAAAAATGCCATGATGACCTGTTTTAGATAACGAAATCCCTACATAAGGAGGATATGAGGATCACAATTTATATAAATGCTTAGGTTGAGAGGGTCTTCAACAAGTTAACGTGGGATGGATTTTAGGAGCTTAAAAAATATTAATTATGACTTTTCAATTACCCATGCCACAACCCCATGGGGTTTTAGCCCACTAACTGGGGTTACAAACTTCAAACATGAATATCTCTCAAACCGTGAAGAATTACGTGGCGTGCCATATATCAACGAAAACATATCGACAAGTAGAAACCATCAAAATCATTCTTGACCTATAATATAGTAATTTGGTAGGTCAAAATTCCCATGCAATATTTGGGTAGCCCTTGGTGCTGCTTGGGTTGACGTTAATGACAATTGTTGATCAACAGTATGCACCTTCTTCTTCTATTGTGGTTACTAGGTCTTCTATATTCTTTGATTTGACAAACCCTTGGAATTTGAGATGCTCTTTGAATCTTCTAGACTGAGATTCATATTCTTGGAGATAGTCACCAAGAGTCTCTTCCTTTGGTGTTTCTCCTTCCTCTTCTTCTCTTGCCAAGAATGTAGGCATGGTACCATGTTGTAGATCTGATGGTGTAGCTGAATGTTCATACCCACAAGTTTGAAAACTGGAGCATCCTTTATGTACAAACTCTCTTGGAGAATCTATATATCTCTCCATTCTCATCTCTATGATGTCCTTGCTAATGCCCCACATAGTTTGGAAAAGTAGTCTTGAGAACTCCTTCTCCTCATCTATATAATCATACTTATTATTTCTTCTAAGATACCTTTTTTCTCTATCTGTGAGAGGATATCCTTATTCTGATGACATATTGGTTTTCAAGATGCACAGGCTGAGCCAAGATTATGCTCTGATACCACTGTAATATTCCCAAATGGGAAAAGTAGGAATATAGTGCAAAATGATGGAATAGTAGTGTAAAACATCATATAAAAGCAAGAGGCCAATATGGAGACCTCCCATTCATCATAACAGTAGCATATAAGTGTAAAATAATGGGCCACAAACCATAATACAAGATATAAAAGGCCTCCAATGAAGAAATCCCTCTATAAGAGGTGCTGCTACTATATCAAAATGCCAGAGACATTGATACAGTGCAGTTTTAAAATCACTGCTATAGAAAACGAGTACACAAAAGATATGGGGCTGATATATATCACAATAGATACAAAAATGAAGATCTAGGCACTATACACCCTCAAATGAAGAACCCCCAAAGGGTTTTCAAAAATACACCATGTACAAGATGGGAATGAAAGCCATAGGGCTAAAGATTCACTGCAACATATAAACTGGAAAGATGGAGCTGATCTGATATGATAAATAATGTATCCTCCTCCATAGATCCTCTAGATGAAAGACTGATCCCTTCACTAGAAAACCTCCTTCCCAAATGGTGTACTGAAACCACCCTACAACTCCTCCCTCAAAATAACGTAGTCTAAGAAAGAAATGTATTTTAGGGGAAAATAAATAAGTGGCCTAATGCCAAATGCTACAATAAGGCTCAGTGGCCTTCCTTAATATCCTCCCAATAGAAAGGAACCCTTGTCCACAGAAAATAAGCACTGAAGTGACCCAAATATGTTCTCCACTGCTGCAACCTGTAACACAACTCAACCCTCAAAATGATCTGCGTTGTAGATGAAAGATGAAGCTTGGCCTAAAGCCTGAATGTGGAAGTAAAGTACAATGATCTTCCAAGAGCCCTCTCAAGGAAAGAGGTGGGATTCCTGATCAGGAACACCCTATGCTAAACAACCCTATAATCTTAGCTAAACAATTGAAGAAAGCTATATTGTCTAAACAGACCATATATCAAAACATAAACATATCATAAACTAAATAATATGGTTGTCATCCTCTTCCTTATATAAGAAATGAGCTTTATAACCCTAGGCTCCATCCATTAATGACACTACTTCCATGCAAAGAGTCTCCATCTAAAACTGTGTTGTTCCTCATTGAATGCCACTACTCCATGACAACGCTGTTGATTTGGTCAAAGTTGACCAAGTCAAGGTGTTCCAGCCCATTTTCACACCTAAGGGTGCTCAATTAAGATGCCAAGATGTCTTCTTTTCACATTGGCATTGATTTTATTCATATTAAGGAGATGTATGGATCTCCATTATCCTCTTATTCATTAAACAAGAAAGAAAAACAAAAATTAATATTCCAACTAGCTCAAGGCTAATTGGGAATATTACAGAAGGATTTGAAGATGTTTAAGTTTCATTTGATTGATGGCCGAGGAGGGAATGTGTTTTTCCTTAAAGGACAAGTTGTTGTTCTGCATATTCTGAGAAATTGCTGCAAGATGGTCTCTACAACAACAAGTCAAGGTCTTCATCATGGAAAATGATCAGTTTTCATGAAAAGCTCAAAATGTCTCATTCAAGAACATTTCAGTGGATAGAGACTAGAAGTGTGAGGGAGTTGAGCCCTCTTATATTTATTGAAAGATAAAGAGATTTTGGAGGTCCAAAAGCTTCCAGTGGGGAGGAATTACCCAATGGATCAAATTTATGCTCAAAATTGAAAGTTTTTGAAATGGTACGAAACCTGAACAACTGTGTAGATCTCGTCGTTCTGAATCCAACACAACTCATTTTGAGAAAAACTGACTCCATATGCTCCTGCAATCGAAATCTGTCTGTTTGTGTAAACAACATATTTTTTTATGTTTAAGTTGTATAGGGCTACCCAGTCAATAGTTTTTATTGTTGATTGGACCCTAACTGGGAATGGCTGACTGGGCTCCATTGGCCAATGAGAGCTTACCACTTTTCAATTGATGGTTGGTTCCATTTGGTGTAATTTTACTGGTTGGAGGATTTACCAATAGAAGGGAGCCACGTGGGCCAATGGGAGGTAGGCACGTTGCCTCCCTGCAATGGTCTAAAATTTATTATGGAGGTCGATCCACCCCATCAGAATCGAACACGGGAGTCACCGGTCGTGTATAATATGCAACCCTTACCGTTATGCCACAAGGTGAGTCTTAAGTTTGATATTGAGGTTTGGGATTGGGGTTAACCCCCAACCCTTTTTTGTAGACCAATATTAGGGGCTAAACCCGACCCACATTAATGTTTATAACCCAAAAACCTAAAGTTTTTGGCACATATTTCTTGGTGGAGTTTTAATAACCACAAAACATATGTAAAACCCAATTAACCCAAAGTATTGGTGCTATGTTAATAACTGGTGGTTAAGTCATCACTAGGCATGTTCACATGGCACAAATAGTTTATGCCACGGCTAAGTCTAGAGGGATAGGTTACCACAGCATATAGGTTGTGGGTTTTCACATGCCCAGAGGGTTAGAATTTTATGCCACCATGGGAGTTTAACCAGGCGGGTAGCGGAACCTGTAGGGGATAGGGTTACACTAACCAAACCCAATTTTTAGCCACAGGTCAACACCGAAACTCGTGGGTTTGAAACCGACCCCCATATATGATTAAAATATTCTATCGATAGGCGATATTGGAAAAATTAACGAACCCACAAATTGTGTCGACGGTTATCCAAAAAGTCACTCCGTTAGGGATTTTTGGGGCAGTTTTGTAGGACGGTTTGCAGACAGTTCGAAATTGTAGGACAAATCGTTAAGAAACTTGTGGAGATCATAACTTTTTCAATTTTGGGGCATTTTGGGAACAGAAAGGGACTAGAAAGTGCTTTTTGACATATATGAAGTCATTGGAGCTATCAGTGAATCCATTTGAGCACTGTAATTGTATGTAAACACCATGTTTTGAGCATAATGAAAGAGGCCCAGCCATTGGAATCTGGACTAGGAGATGTAGCCAAGGAGGGGTGAACTCTTTCATCATTTGATGCTATGTGTTTGTTGTTATGGTGATTTTGTCTCTTGTTTACTGCAAAAAATAAACTTTTTATTCATGTTTATGTGTTTAAAAATTGGACTTAAGAGGCTTGAAAACCCTAGTTAATCACTTTCAAAATTTACATAATCCTCAAGCAATTTCATATACATATCACAATTGCAATAATGACCATCATAATTCATGCATGACAAACACATTCCGCCCATCAAGTACAAGTGTTGAACCTAGGAGATCTAATACCAATCTGTAACCACCCATCCCACATTTACCTACTTTCACCAGGTCGTCGTGGTAAACTGAGAGGAAGAGCTACTATGTCCTGACCCGAACTCCTAGGTCTAGTTAAGGAAATGGAGTCGACTAATGATGAAAATTTGATAACTCGACACATGCCATAGGGGCTATAGGCCATTCAGGGGCTAAAAAACTAACATAGGTGGCTAAATCCTAATATAGACCTATTTTTTTCACCCCTGGGCCCAAAAATGCTCCCACAATAAGACATCCATGCAGTAGGGAGCCTCCAACCACATGCATAAACCTACATCCATGTCGTTGCAACCTAATTTTTCCATTTTAGAGGGTGTGGTCCAAAGATATGATCTTAGATTCCATATTAGCCTCCATACCACTTCCTATAACTTCATGTAACTTCTTATAATCAATAATGACATGTAAACAATGCTAGACATACAAATTTGAAGGTAGAAATTGACCTAGACTACCTAGAACATAACAGGACTTTCATCAAACACATTTCAAACTTGTAAGCTACATGTCATGAATGCATATCTGGTCATAAAACTTTGAGATTCATTTGAGAATCATCGAGAAGGTTGTATTCCCTCTCTACATAGTTGCAGAAACACTTATTAATCCACACATTCATCAATCAATCAATAACTAAACCAGTCATGGCAAGAGCTATTGAGATTCAATAAGAAATTTTTTTGACACCCATGATCCTAGTGAAAATTAAGCACCTACACTAGGGTGGGGCCCACAAGCTATTTTTAGGTGCATGTCTAATTTTATTATCCCTTAATTTAGATGGACATTAAACTATAATATATTCTCAATCTGGACTTGAAAATAGTTAACTGAAGTGGAAAATTAGTTAGCTAAGTGAATTTCGAGTTAAGAGGTTGGTTGGTGGGACATGCAAAGTAACTCCAGTTGTAACTTAGTGATTCTAGTTGTAACAGAGTTGGAAGTGCAATGGTGCATGAGTTGGTGAATTTTGTAAATATTTTAACTCAGTTGTGCTAATTGTAACTGAAGATACACTAGTGAGAGATCAAGTGAATTAAATATTAATTAATTCACATGTAGTGATCTTAGATGCAACTGAAGATTTACTATTATTAACTGCATGCATGTCAAATCTAGTGGAGACCCAGTTGAGTTCTAGGTGAAATGGAAGATAACTATCAGTTGTGAAATTTTCCGCTTACTCACATGCACGCACACAAACGTTGGATGAGCCCATAATACTTGCATAGTCAAGGCAGGAAATAAGGCATCAATTCAAGGATTTATTTCAACAGGGATTGCGCAGTGAAGGTAGGTTGTCTAGAGACAGTAAATTGGCTAAGGGACTTGCGTTTTTTTTGTATGAAAGTGTGAGACAATTATCTAATGTACTGAGATATCTTGTGAGAAGAGTTTTGTATGTAATTGTTTCATGATCCATGATATAATATACAATAGAAGATACTGGGGTTTTTTAGCTGTAATCTTTCCCCCAGAAATTGTTTGTGTTATGTGTGATTGATCTTTCTTCATGCTTATGTAATTGGCGATTGTGTTTTTAATTCCACAAAAATTTGTAGAAGTGATTCAGTATTAAAATTTAGCATTTTTTTAGATAGGGTGAATCCAAGATATACATGAATATTGTATAATTTCTACATGGTATCAGAGCACTATAAATTACATAAGTGAAGTAGGAGTTGAGTTTGTGACTAGATAGAATTTGAATTTGCAGAAATAATTTCTTGGTGCTACAGATGATTCAAGATCAAAATGGATTTCAATGGCTTGAGGTTAGAGTATGCACTAGAGGGAAACTCAAACTACATTTCTTGTAAGGATGGGATGAAGACAGTACTCGAAGACAATGGCTTGAAGGAATTCATTGAAAAAAATCTTCCTAAGCTAGATGCTGCAGATGCTGCCAATATTGATGCATGGAAAAAGAAAGTGGAAAAGGCGAGGAGGGTCTTGTTGGAGGGAGTACAAGACCACATTGTCTCAAGAATCCATGGGAAAGCCACACCATATGATATGTGGAAGGCTTTGATGGATCTATTCCAAAGCAGCAACGAACATAGGAAATTGGTGCTCAAAGATAAACTTAGGAAGATCAAGATGGAAAAGGGAAACACCATTCCAAAGTATCTCATAAAGTTTTTCCTATGGCGGGATGAACTGGGGAGTGTGAGAATAACAGTCGCTATTGATTATTTGGTGATTTTGGCTCTCCTAGGACTTCCTAAGAGTTGGCACAGTTATGAAGACTCTGTCAACAGACGGGAAAAATTTCCAGATTGGGAAGGACTATGGTCGGATCTGGTGTAGGAGGAGTTTAGGTAGAACACCAGAGATGGCTCTTCATAAAAGCATGATGATGAAGAGGATTGTGCCTTGGCTACCAAGGCAAAGAAGGGGAAGGGGAAGAAATTCCATTCTAAATCTGAGTCTAAAGGCAAGAAGCAGGACATGTCCAAGGTGAAGTGTTTTCACTATCATGAACATGGGCATTTTGCTACTAAATTTCCACAAAAGAAGAAGAACAAGAAGGTTGTTGGAGTTGCAGCTGTGAGGCCCTTGCCTCGAAATTTGAGCTTTAATTCTCCTTGATTTCATGCATGGTGTCAAGTGCATTGGGATTGGTGTGGTATTTGGATAGTGGCGCTTCCTTTCACATGATGGGAGACAAGGAACTTTTTAGTGCCCTGGAGGAGAAAGATCTCCAGATGCATATTGAGATGGGCAATGACAGATGGTACAATGCTACCATGATTGGTACCATTACCTTTCATAGGGATTCAGGTAAACCATTTCAATTAAAATATGTGATGCATGTACCAAGTATGAAGAAATTTTTTGTCTCAGTCACAATGTTAGAGGAGAGAGGCTATGCCATTGTTTTTAGTGATGGAAAAACTTTTCTGCGACATAAAACAATGGGTCAAGCCAAGAGGATAGGGATTCGAGTTAAGAATATCTATAAGCTGTAGGTAGATAGTTGTGTTTCCATGGTGGTAAAGGTGGAGAAAATTGGTGAGGAAGGATGAGGGTGAATTATGGCACAGACGATTGGGCCATCTTCATCATGTAACCTTGAAATTCATGCAACAAATATCTACTAGACATATAATGGGAACACTTTCTCAGTTAGATCAGTGCAAGGGTTGCACCATGGGGAAGTATGTAAATTCCACCTTTCATGAGAAGGAGAACCATGCTTCGGGGATCCTTGAGAGAGTTCACATAGATGTGTGTGGACCATTCTTAGTTTCTTAAATAGAAAAACATAAGTACTATGTAATATTTGTTGATGAATTTTCTCGTAAATGCTAGATCTTCTTCATGCATAAGAAAGATCAAACATTCTCTAAGTTCTATGAGTTTAAGGAATTGGTTGAGAAAGAGTCGGGGAAGCAAGTGAAGGCTCTTAGGAGCGATACTGGTGGATAATACATCTCTAACGAATTCAAGAACTTCTGCAGCAAAGAAGGAATTTGAATAGAAATCATAGTGCCTCATAACCCACAGCAGAATGGGGTCACGGAGAGGAAGAGCAGAAAAATCGTGGGTGCAGCACGAGTGATGTTGCATGATCAGGGCCTACCAATGCATTTGTGGGAGGAAGCATGCAACACTATGGTTTATGTGAAAAATCGTTGTCCTCATAGATTACTTGGCATGAGTACACCTGGAGAAGCTTTCACTGGTAATAAATTGGATGTTTCACACTTTAATATTTTTGGCTCATCTATTTATGTGCATGTGACCAAGGACGCTGGGAAGAAGCTGGAGCCGACTACTGAATTTGGGATTTTTGTGGGGTACACAGAAACACCCCATAATTATCATGTGTATTTTCCAAACAACAAAATGATTGTTGTGTGACGGGATATAAAATTTGATGAGGGGAAGTCCATGCGGTTGTCCGTTGAGAGGGAGTTGGACTTGCATGCGGAGGAGGAACTGATGGTTCCCAAAGATGAGTCTTAATATGTGTATCAGCCACATGAGGAGGTTCATGGAGTGGAGGAAGCCACTCATGTAGATCCATCCATCAGAAATGGTAGAAAGCGTACCACAGAAGCTGATAGGTTGAGACTTGATGCTGCAGAGAATGTAGGAGCCCCTACTTCATAGCGTAGACAGAGACAGTCTCTTGACTGATTTACTAGATAAATGGCTCTTATGAGTAAATGTATTGTTACTAAACCATATTCCTTTCAGGAATCAGTTCAGCAGCCTACTTGGGTTGATGCAATGGTGGAGGAGTATGACTCCATTGTCAAAAAAAGTGCATGGGAACTTGTCTCAAGGCCGGTTGACAAATCAATGGTAGGTTTGAGATGGATATACAAGGTAAAGCAAGCTACTGATGGGAGTGTGGTTAAATACAAGGCCATATTTGTGGCACGGGCTTCTCACAGATCAAGGGGATAGATTATGATGAGACTTTTGCGCCTATCGCAAGGTACTCTTCCATAAGGACCATCCTTGCATTCTCAGCGCAGATGGGCATGCACATTCATCAGATGGATGTGAAAACTTCACTTCTCAATGGGATCATTGAGGAAGAGGTATACATAGAGCAACTAGATGGTTTCTAGATCTTGAAGTGCGAGTCACATGTGTGCAGACTCAAAAGAGCATTGTATGGGTTGAAGCAAGCACCCCGTGCTTGGTACACTCAGATAGAAAGTTATTTCACTGGACTCGGCTTCACCAAAAGTGAATCAAATGCAAAAATTTACTAGATTATGGTTGAGGGTAAGCTATTGATCATTGTTCTTTATGTTGATGATTTAATTTTGACTGGTGATGAGCAGTTGATACACTCATGCAAGGAGGATCTTGCAAGGGAGTTCAAAATGCAGGATATGGGCCTCCTTCATTATTTTCTTGGATTGGAAATATGGCAGCAAGATGGTGAAATTTTTGTGTCTCAAGGAAAGTATACAAAGGAGATACTGGGTAAGTTTAACTTGGAGAGCTGCAAACCCATGGATATGCCTCTTCTAGGAAACTGGAGGAAAGAGTATGCTACTTATGGAGAGGTAGTGGATGCTACTGCCTACTGAAATTTAGTGGGTTTTCTAATGTATCTAGTGAACACAACACCGTACATTTTTGTTGGGTTTGTGTTATATTCTTTCCACGACTAATCACATGGGGGGGGGGGGTAACAGGGGGGGCAGTAGCCCCCCCTATTGGGGTCCGGGGTAGTGCCCCAGAAAAAAAAATTGGTCCTTATTTTTCGGTGGGCGGACCCACCCATAGTTTTGTGCATGGGTTTGCACATGGTTTTGGGGCATGATGGTTTTCGGCCCCTGGTATTTTGTAGATCCGGTCAAGGGAACTATGGTTATGTTCTAATCAAGGGTTAATGGATTGGGGTTTATGGATGCTTCGGCATGTATATATATGTGTTGTAACACTAAAAGGAATATAATGAAAAATCAAGTTGGTCATCCTGATTTGGGATCTAGGGGAAAATCTCTGTGTTTATCTATTTTATGTTTTATGCTCTCGCTATTGTTTATTTTTTTTTTAAAGATTCGTTCGTAGATAATTTTTTTAGAGGGTTAAAACCTAAATTTGGTATCAGATCAGTTTCAGCTTCAAGGGGACGCCTTTTTTGCTGAGGGGTTTTTTGCTCGGGCCTGAGGTAGACCCTGTTCAGTGGGAGATCTACGAGATCGATTCTTGCGGTGAAAGAAGATGGCGAGCGGCGGGAAGATAGAGATCGAGAAATTTAATGGTCATAGTTTTGAGTTGTGGAAGCTCAAGATGGAGGATCTACTGGTGGATAAAGATTAGTGTATCGCGATAGATACGGGTACTAAACCAACAAAAATTTAAAATGAAGACTGGAAGAAACTGGATCAGAAGGCAAAGAGAACAATATGGTTGTGTGTCTTAGATTCAATATTGTTGAATGTATGTGGAGAAGCTACAGCGAAGACCTTGTGGGACAAGCTAGGGACTTTGTACCAATCTAAATCTCTGGTGAATAAATTGTTCCTGCGGAAAAATTTGTATAACCTGAGGATGAAGGATGGAGACTCGGTGAAAGAGCATATGAATGCCTCAATACTGTGTTAAGTCAGTTGTCATCTGTTGATATTAAAATCTCAGATGAAGATAAGTGCATCAGTTTGTTGTGTTCTCTACCAGACTCATGGGACAGTCTAGTTATTGCAATAGGTAGAAATACAACTACCTTGAATTTTGATGATATTGTCTCAGCCTTGCTGTCGGAGGAAATGAGACGGAGAAATATGGAGGGTCAGAATAGAGATACCTTATCTGTATGAGGAAGGTCCAAAAATAGAAACAAGAATAAGGTTTCGAGTGGGAGATCTAAATCTCCTGGAAAGTTTGTAAAGGTGTGCTGGAAATGTGGAAAGGAAGGGCATTACAAAAGGACTACAGATCTAAATCTCTTGAGAAAGGAAAGGGATCTAATGATGCTCCTTCTACAGAGGAAAAAACCACCTCGGATGAAGGTGGGGATGTGTATTTGGCTTCTTCTTCAAATACACATGTAGATCATGAGTCATGGTTGATTTACTCGGGTGCATCCTTTCACTTCACTCCCCATAGGGAGTGGTTCTACGAGTATGAGAAGTATGATGGTGGCAATGTCTTCTTAGGGGATGATAGGAAGGCCAGAATCTTAGGTGTGGAAAATTCAAGCTGAAGCTACAAGGTGGAAGGATTAGAACACTTCCTGGTGTTTTTCACATTCTTGCATTGGCCAGAAATCTGATTTCTGTAAGCAAGATGGATGATGCAGGTGTAAAAACAGTGTTTGAGAAAGATACCTATAAGATGGTTCGGGGAGCACTGGTATTAATGCGGGGAGTTCGGATTGGAACTCTATACAAACGACAAGGTAGCACTGTTATTAATGGGTGTAACAGTTTTGTGGTTCCTGAAAGTGGAGCAGAAAGCCTAGCGGTCTTTGTAGAAAATACCATGCTATGGCATCAAAGGCTTGGACATATTGGAGAGAAGGGCCTTTGGATACTGCATGGAAATGGTATGGTAGAAGGTATGTCCAATATCTCTTTGGATTTCGATTTCTGTGAACATTGTGTGTATGGGAAGAAGAATCAGGTGAGTTTTCCTTCTGGTGCTAAGATGGTGAACAAGATATTAGAGCTTGTGCACAGTGATGTGTTTGGACCTGTGTCGGTTCCATCACTGGGTAAGTCTGTGTACTATGTTTCATTCACAGATGACTTCTCAAGGAATACATGGATATATTTCTTGAGGAAGAAATCTGAAGTCTTTGACAGATTTAAAGAATTTAAGGCTCTGGTGGAAAACCAGACAGAGAAGAAGATAAAGGTGTTGAGGATAGATAATGGTGGGGAGTTTTGCAAGAAGGAATTTGAAGAGTTTTGTAAGAAGTGTGGTATAGCACGGCAGAAGACTACTCCATACACCCCTTAGCAAAACGGAGTTGCAGAAAGAATGAACAGAACACTGATGGAAAAGGAAAGAATCATGCTCAGTGGTACCGGGTTAGGAAAATAATTCTAGGCAGAGGCAGTGGAGCCTGCATGTTACTTGGTTAACAGATCACCTTCATCAGCGTTGGAGGATAAGACTCCACATGAGGTATGGACTGGTAAGAAACCCTCTCTTTAAAATCTGAGGGTATTTGGATGTGATGCATATGTACATGTTCAAAAGGAGAAAAGGATTAAGTTGGATAATAAATCTGAAAGGTGCATCTTTATTGGGTATAAGGATGGTTTAAAGGGTTACAAGCTTTGGAACTTGGAAACAAGGAAGGTTGTGTACAACCGAGATGTGGTGTTTAGAGAGGTGAAATATATTGTTAAACATGAATTCCTACCAAAGGAACCTGAGAAGATAGAGTTTGAGCTAAAGGAGGATGAATCGAACTCTACAACAAAATAAGACTCAGATGAGGAAGAGCACAAACTCCAGCTGTGAGAAGATTTGTTCGGGAAAGAAGACAACCAGAAAGGTATATTCCATCTGCTTTCTGTTAAAATTTTTCTTTAACTATAACTGATGGTGATCCTAGAACTGTCAGGGAGGTAGTAGATTCAGAGGATGGAAAACTCTGGAAGGAGGCCATGGTTGATGAAATGGCATCCTTGCATAAAAATGAGGCATGGGATCTGGTGGAATTGTTAGCTGGAAGAAAGCCCATCGGGAGCAAATGGAAAGGAAAGGTGGAGAAATACAAAGCTCGGTTGGTAGCAAAAGGTTATTCCCAGGTGTCGAGAAATGATTTTGGTGATATTTTTTCTCCTGTTGCCAAAGTTACTTCTATTAGATTACTTTTATCTGTTGATGTTGCATTTGATTTTGAGGTAGAACAGATGGATGTGAAGACAACATTTCTTCACGGGGATCTGGAAGAAGAGATCTACATGAAACAACCTGAAGGCTTTATGGTGAAGGGGAAAAAAGAGCTGGTATGTAGGTTAAAGAAGTCTCTGTATGGGTTAAAACAGTCACTAAGGATGTGGTATCAGAAATTTGATACCTACATATGGGGACTTGGCTTCAACAGAAGCAAGGAGGATCATTGTGTTTATTTTAAATTAATTGGTGATCTTGTTATTTATTTGGTCTTGTATGTGGATGCTATGATGTTGATTGGAAATGACAAAGAATTATCCAAGATTTGAAGACCTAGTTGTTCTCCAAATTCAACATGAAGGATCTTGGTGCTGGAAACTATATTTTGGGCATGGAAATTAAGAGAGATTGGGAAAAGAGGAAGCTCTAGTTAAACCAAAGGAAGTAAGTTGAGACTATATTGCAGAGGTTCAATATGCAGGATAATAAACCGGTGAATGTTCTGATTCCTGTAGGTACAAAGTTATCTGCTGAACAGTGTCCCAAGACACAAGAAGAAGAGAAGGATATGTCCTGTGTTCCATATGCAAGTGCATTGGGTAGCCTGATGTATGCAACGGTCTATACTAGACCAGACATTACACATGCAGTGGGAATATTGAGCAGGTTTATGTCAAACCCAAGGAAGGAGCATTAGACAGCAGTGAAGCAGGTTTTTAGATATTTGCATGGCACTAGTGATTATGGCTTGTGCTACCAGGGAAGACCAGGATTGGAAAGAGTGTTGGACATTCGTGGTTTTGTTGATACAGACTGGGCTGGAGATCTAGACTAAAGAAGATATACAAGTGGGTATGTGTTTAGCCTATTTGGAGGTGCAGTTAGTTGGATGAGTAAAAGACAGTCTATAGTGGCTCTTTCAACTACAGAGGCAGAATACATGGCAACCACTCATGCAAGCAAGGAATTATTTTGGTTACAGAGATTGTGTTCAAGTATGGGGTTGGTGCAGCAAGCTATAAGGATAGACTATGATAGCCAAAGTGCAATTTTCTTGGCTAAGAACCCTGCTTATCATTCAAAGACAAAGCACATTGATGTTCAATATCACTTTGTGAGATATATGGTTGAAGATAAAAGGGTGTTGCTGGTAACGGTGGACACTTTGAAGAATGTTGTAGATGCATTGACAAAGTCTATGAGAACTCAAAATTTCTCTTGGTGTAGAGAAAAAATGGGTGTTGCAAAGCTAGGCTAATGACTCAACTCTCCTGTGGCCCCATATGGAAAGAAAACAACAAGTGGGAGAATGTTGGGTTTGTGTTATATTCTTTCCACGACTAATCACGCGCGAGGGGGTAACAGGGGGGTGGTAGCCCCTTCTGTCGGGGTCCAGGGCAACGCCCCGGAAAAAAAAATTGGTGCTTATTTTCCGGTGGGTGGACCCACCCATGGTTTTGTGCATGGGTTTGCACATAGTTTTGGGGCATGATGGTTTTCGGCCCTTGGTATTTTGTAGATCTGGTCAAGAGAACTACGGTTATGTTCTAATCCAAGGTTAATGGATTGGGGTTTATGTATGCTTCGGCATGTATATATATGTGTTGTAACACTAAAAGGAATATAATGAAAAATCAAGTTGGTCGTCCCGATTTGGGATCCAGGGGGAAATCTCTGTGTTTATATGTTTTATGTTTTATGCTTCTGCTATTGTTTATTTTCTGTTTTAAAGATTCGTTCGTAGATAATTTCTATACAGGGTTAAAACCTACAATTTTCTATGTGGTTAACCAGCTAAGTCAAGCTATGGTTAAGCCTACCAAGCTCTTTTGGAAGGCAAGGAATCATGTCCTGAGATACCTGAGGGGCACATCAAAGTATGGTCTATGGTATAGAATAACGGATGGAGTGAAGTTACATGGCTTCACAGATGCGGATTGGGTTGGTAGTCCATTGGACAGAAAGAGCACATCAGGGGGGATATTTAGTATCGGGTCTACAGTTGTTTCTTGGTACAACAGGAAGTAGAGATCCATGGCACTCAGTTCAATGGAAGTGGAATACATGGCAGCAAGTCAAGCTACATGTGAGGCTATCTAGATGAGAAAGATCTTGGTTGGTTTGTTTGGTTCTCAAATGGATTCGATAGTGATTCATTGTGATAATCAGATTTTCATTAAACTCTCGATTAATCTTGTGTTTCATGATAGTTGAAAGAATATAGATATTCAGTGCCATCATCTCAGAGATTGTGTGTAGAGGAGAATTATGTTGCTTCATTACATTCCCACGGAATATCAAGATGCAGATATTCTGACGAAGGCACTCACCAAGAGCAAATTCGAATACCATAGAGACAGGATCGGGGTGAAGGATAATCCCTTTCTTGTTGAGAGGGAATGTTGAGATTCAACAAGAATTTTTTTTTTGCACCCATGATCCTAGTGAAAATTAAGCACCTACACTAGGGCGTGGCCCACAAGCTATTTTTAGGTGCATGTATATTTTTATTATCCCTTAATTTAGATGGACATTAAACTATAATCTGTTGTTGACGTGGACTTGAAAATAGTTAACTGAAGTGGAAAATCAGTTAGCTAAGTGAATTTCAAGTTAAGAGGTTGGTTGGTGGGACATTCAAAGTAAATCTAGTTGTAACTGAGTGATTCTAGTTGTAACAGAGTTGGAAGTGCAGTGGTGCATAAATTTGTGCAAGTTGTAAATAGTTTAACTTAGTTAAGTGAGTTAAACTCAGTTGTGCTAGTTGTAACTGAAGATACACTAGTGAGAGATCAAGTGAATTAAATATTAATTAACTCACATGTAGTGATCTCACATGCAATTAAATATTTACTATTATTAACTACATGCATGTCAGATCCAGTGGAGACCTAGTTGAGTTCTAGGTGAAACGAAATATAAATTTCAGTTGTGACACTATCCACTTGCACACATGCAAGCACACACACATTAGATGAGCCCATGATACTTGCGCAGTCAAGGCAGACAAGAAGGCATCAATTCAGGGATTGCTTTCAGCAAGGATTGCACAGTGAAGGCAAGTTGTCTAGAGCCAATAAATTGGCTAAGGGATTTGCCAATTTTTGTATGATAGTGTGAGACAATTAGCTGATGTACTAAGATCTCTTGTGAGAATACTTTTGTATGTAATTGTTTCATGATCCATGATATAATATACAATATAATATAGTGGGGTTTTTTCGCTGTAAGCTTTCCCCGGGAAATTATCTGTGTTGTGTGTGATTGATCTTTCTTCATGCTTATGTAATTTGCAATTGTGTTTTTAATTTCACAAAGATTTTTAGATTAGGTGAATCCAAGATATACACGCATATTGTATAATTTCTACAAGAGCCATATATGATACATACCATATAACCAAAAAATAACCAACATATAAACCATGGAAGAACAACCATAAGATAGCCATCATCATGAACACATATATTCATAAATTACCATAGGAAAATGTCTCATATTAGTATAGGAAAATACCAACCAAGTCAGGGACTTCCATGTATGACTTGAACATAGATTGGGTTGAACCAAATCTCTCTTTCATCCTGTTAGCCATCAGTATTTTTTACATGTTAGTGATGACTATATCTACAGCTGAGTTTTCTAGAAACTGATTTCCTTATGTGAATATGTCATCTAGAAAACCCTCCTAAAACTTTTTTTGCCCTTCTACTTTTCAGTCCACCCATGTCAAAATCAAAATCCATTATCACTATTTTTCCTAAGCTTCAGCCCTACTGGTCTGCCCATCAGCTCTAAAAAAAAAACCCAAGTCTGTTTCAAAAGTCTCCCCTATGTTAGGAAGTGGCGCTTTAAGGCATTTTACCCTTGGCAATCATCAAAAAGCCAAAAAAGCCTCCATCTGCTACAAACCAATCATGACTGACCTCCCACTTTGCAAATGAAATTGACAAACAGCTCTAAGTCGCGCCACCCACACCCCCTAGGTCTCAGCACTGCATAAACCCCAATCTCTAGCTGATTATTAGGTGTTTTCAGTGTTTTATGGATTCTACAAAGACAGGAAATATAACTTCATCTCAGGAGGAAATGCTTGAATCTACAGTTAGAAGAACAGCTGCTTCTAAATGTAACCTGAGCCTGAGATATATCTGCAAACAGAGATTCACTCATCAAGACCTTGCATTTTCCTTCCAGCATGAAAAATCACAGGAAAAGAAGAACACCACTGTCACAACAAACTGGTAATTTGTCATGGCCAAGAACCTCCTTCATTTACAAGCAGAGGGTTAGGGCGCCTCCTTCATCCACAAGCAGAGGGCGCTGGCCAATATTGACTTGGAAGATTGCAAAGGTCCAGGTTTGCTTTGTATTGAACAGTGAAACATATGTCCAGGTTTTATGATTTTGAGTGATGGTCATAACAGGAACAGAGTTTGGAGTATGCTAGGAAAGAGAGTCTGGTCTGATAAAGGAGATCATATGAAACTTTCAAGTCATGTGAATTATTGAACTTTAGAAAGGCCTGCCATCAGTAAAACATTCCAATCATAAGAAGCCTATTTATCCACAAGATTAAATAGAGTAAATGCTGACAAAATGCCATTACACAGGCAGGAGGAAAGTTCTTGGTTTTTCAAAAGAGCACTGACCTTCATAGTCACAAAGGTTATTTGTCAAGTAATCTATCATGAGATGAACAAGCCAAATGATAAATATCTCAGTCACCCTTAGAACAGTGCAGAGGAACAGTGTCACTGTGGCTAGGGTTTCTTCTGAAATACAATGATGATTGCAAGTAAAGATGCCAAGATTGATGTTGTTCAAGTGGTCCACTTACCACCACATTCAGAGAAAGGCTGTGTCAGACATAGTTGTCAAAAAACCTTCAGATACCTTACCTGATGAAGAGCCTCCTCCATTTATGAGCAGATGGCCAAGGCATTTAGTGTTGTTGAAAACTGATTGGTCAAAAGGAAGCCAAGCATTTGTCAAAAAGGCCATCCTTCCTAAACAAAGTAAAGGAAACTCATCCTCCTTCTCATAAGAGAATGCCTTCAAACAACTCCTCACAGTGGAAAATAAAGCAAAGTACAGTTGGTTTTCCAAAGAAAGTCTGCTCCTATAACAAAGTCAAAGATACCTTGCTGGTATATTTTGAGCAGAGGAAAAGTGTTAGAAGAAGCGCCCTCGAGTATAGACAGAGGATGAAAGAGTTTAAGTGAATGCCACTGAAGTAGTGTACCCACAGTAAAAAATAGGCTCAAATATTTCATCTCAACAAATACCAAAGGATAGTAAAATTTGCATGGATGTTGAATCATCATACCTCTGCCACAGTGAAATTAGGGTTAAGGAGCACCCGGGCAGTTTGTTTCAAAATGATTTTCTGATCAAACAGAGATGAAATTTACAAAATTGAGAGCGGTTTTTGTCCCTCATAGGTTCAAAAATAAAAACCTCCTTCAATTTCTGCACTGGTATCATGGTTTGTGAGGAACATGAAAAATACAGATGTCATGGGAGAACTTCTGCACTAGGATACACCATTTTTGACCAGTGATGGGACAGTCAGTTTTTGAAGGCTCAATTGGACTCCAAATGAAAACATTCAAGTCTCTATGGAAAATATACTTCCATAGCTTTCCGATGAGCCATCTCGAGCCAAATTCCGACAAAAGGAAGGCATCCAAAAGTAGCCTGCAATCAACGCTATGTTTTTCTGCACCAGCATACACCATTTTTGACCAGTGATGGGACAGTCAGTTTTTGAAGACTCAAATGGACACCAAATGAAAAAATTCAAGTTTTTATGGAAAGAATACTTCCACATCTTTCCAACGATCCATCTCGCGCCCAATTCCAACACCGGGAAGGCATTCAAAAATGGTCTACAAACAGCTCGATGCATTTCTGCACCAGGATTTACCAGTTTTGACCAGTGTTGGGAAAATCAATTTTTGAAGGATCAAATGGACACCAAATGACAAAATTCAAGTTGTTCTGGAAAGTAGACTTCCACAGCTTTCCAACGAGCCATCTCGCGCCCAATTCCGACACCGGGAAGGCCTTCAAAATGAACTGCAAACTTGCGCGACTTGCCTGGAAAAGTGCGCGACGTGCCTGGAGCGAAAAATACAAAGGGCCATAACTAAGGCGCGACGTGCCTGTAGCAGCCTGCGGCACTACTGTAGAAATGGTCAAGAAAATTACCTGAAAACCTTAAAAAACTCATTTCAAAGTGTCTCCAACTCTCAAGCAAAGATTGGCATCATGTTTTGAGCTGCCCTCAAACAATATTGGAAGAAGAAACATAGGGTTTTGAAAGAGTGCCGCGCGGGTTGAATGGCCTCCAGAGTTGATCCAACTCTCCTCCAAGGTTGTTTTCAACGATTTCAAGAGGTATTTCAAAACTTCATCCACATTTCCAAGATTGATAAATGATAAAGGTCAGTTTTTTGCATGGGCATATACGTTGAAACAGCATGCATAGTTGAAGGTTTTCTCCCTAAAGATAACTGATTTTCCACATTGAAAAGGCCCTTGATTATTGTGGAAAAGAGAAAACTATTATGGCCTTTGCTCAAAGCTTTTGAAGATGTCCTAAAATCTGCCACCTCTGTTTTAAAAATGAAATTGCCTATATGCTCACACCAAGATTGAAACTTAGTGAGCCTGTTGAAACAAAGTGACATATATATAAGAGAATAGTGAAGCTTAATAAGAGAAAAGTTTCTTGGTCGGGCAGAGGTTTACAGTTTCAAGCTGCAGAGAAAGATTTTGTTGTAGAGAGACGGTTAGATCTGAAAAGAAACTTTTCACACTGTCATCAAAGCATTTCCACATTATTAAAACAGTGAAATGCAACCAGTGAAAAGGATTTTGACATATTTGCTTTGAGAAGAGAGAACTCACATAGTTTTTGCCAAAAAAATTGTGTGGTCTTCTAAAAAAACTCTGTCATTTTTACTCCAATCCAGTGTATGGACAGTCTAAGCATATGTATGGTGGTTTGCAAGAGATGAAAGATCAGTGGAAAGTGGGCACACTTGTACAGGGCAGAGTTGTTAATGACTGAAAGCCTCCTTGAGCAAGGAGCTAGGTGTATTGGTTGACATCTAAGACTTCAAAAAACAGAGTGATTTTAGCATTTTCTCACAGCACACTCTTTTAGCAGACTGCCCTTCTTTCACTGTATTATTTCCTACTGAAAAGTGTTGACTGAGATATTTTTTAAAAGGTGCAGGACCACTTTCTAAAGGACAGGTTGTTGATGATTGACTTCTAACATTGGAGACAGAGGTACAAAGGTGGTGGTTGATTTCTTAACTTCGCAAGTGAAAGGTGTTCTTCATAAAACACTGTACACTGATATTTCACCTAACCTAGGTCTGCCTTTCTTTTCACTACATTGTATCATTTTGAAGAGCTGTTGACTGTGATATTTTTCAAGAGGAAGACCATTTCTGAAGAGCAGGGTTTTAATATTTGAGTTTTGCTTTGAAGACACCAATACAAGTGTTGATTGGCCTCTAACAAATCCACAAGGAAAAGTGATTTTTCAAAACTGTGCACAGGGAATCTACACAACAGTTTGTCCCATCTTTACACATGGTACCGTATTTAAAAAGTTTTCCTGGCTGAAGTGCATCCAGAGGTGAAGGGCTGGTTTTAAGGAGAGCAGAGGTTGTTTATTCAAAGAAACATTGTTGCAATCTATCCTAACCACATTGTCTATCTGTCCAAACAGCATATTGCCACAGTTTCAATCCAGAAGGGCATTTTGCATGCAGTGAAGGTAGTATTTTTTGTTCAAGAAAGGGTTTATCGTTGTTGAATGCTCCTGGATTCTATATGGCCAATCAAAAGCAAAATGAACTCTATCACTTATTAAACACAGTGGCTTTGACTGTGTAGATATCTTTTGATTAATTGTGTTTACATTGTTAAATATATTGGATGGGCTGTGTACAAGAGGGTAGTGCTTTGCTCAAAGAAAAGTCCATTAGTTTTATAACTGTTGCAAGAACTTTGCTACCACCTCAGAAACTTTTTAAACTCTGCCAACTTGTCCTATGAGCAATAAAATATGACTGTGTAAATACACTAAGGTTGACCGTGTTCATATTGTTGAGTTTATTGGATTAAGTGGCACACAAAGAGAAAGGGCAGTGTTTTGAAGAGGAGCACAGTGAGGCAGCGCAACAAGGTAAAGGAGAACACATTGATGATATGCAACACAATGATAAAGAGCAGCGCCATGAAGAAACTCAAAACAGTAATGGAAAAGAAGGCTAAAAGGAAGCGCCCGACACGAAAAGAGAAGAAAAGCACATCAGCGCTTGACATTCTGGCCTCAACTTCGGAGCATGTTTCTATGGACCCTTGAGGGTCATGCATGCCAATTTTGGGCCTGTTTCGGCAACTTTTTGTTTTTTGGCTTTTTTTGGGTTTTTGGCCGAAAACTCATAATTTCGCCATTTCAGTTTGATGAGTTTTCAAGGGAGGAGGATGATACCAATGGATGCCATAATTCCATGAGCAGGTCTCCAGCGATTTTCAGGGCATTTGAAGATCATTCGCCCCCTCAAATTGGCGAAAAACACCCTCTTTTTGCACATTCTGCCCGCCATATCAGCAGCCTGCTATTTTCTGGGTTTTTTCACACAGGTACAGTTTTGAGGGACTTCCCGAGATCAGATTGAGGTGATTTTACTTGCACCGGAAAGCAGACATAGAGAGCTTTCCAACGGGCCATCATGAGCCTCGTTTCGACATCAGGAAGGCTGCCATTTGCATCTAGCAAGTCAGGGGACCTTTTTCAGGCATAAATATGAAGTATTTTTGTAATTTTTGAACCTCAAAAATCTGCTTTTCCCAAATGTGCGTTAAGCTATTTTTATCCTTGGGAAATGATGTAAAGTCAATATAATTTCCTTTTTTAGCAATTTTTTAGATATTTTATGGGATATTTTGTGCCTTGGGCTTTGCAAAGCCTCAAGGACAAGTTTAGATATTTTGACTTGGCCAATGGGATAGCTAGTTGCTCCATGAGGTTTTCCTTCCTCAAGCCTATTTATTCCATGGTTTTCATTGTAAATCAGAGGCTGAACTTGAGAGAAGAATTAATGCATTGGTCATATGAGCTTTGAAGAATACACTTGAGTTATGATTTTTGGACTGCCTCTTGGATGCTTTTGAGGAATGTTGAAGGCTTGTTGATGGATTCCTTGACATGGTAGAATGGTATAGTGCTTCTTAATGTGTTTTGTTTTCTAGTTTTCACTCATATTTCATTTTTCTTGCTGCTATAGATCAGTAAAGATTGATTTTGAGACATGCCCATGGAGGCACCTCAAAATCCCTGAATCTTCATAGCTTGATGTTTTCTTCTCCCTTAGTTATGCTAAAGAATTCTTAGCTGCTCTTTAGTAATCTAAGGTATTGCTGCTAAGTTTTATTCATCAGTTCCATGTATGTTGAGTAGGATGTATGGTTTGCCCTACCTACCTATCAGCTGCCCATAGTTCTGTCCATAAAACTTTCTCTTTGACTGATTTGTTGATCATTTTGTTGAACCAAGGAGGCCTAGTCCCAATCTAGCCCTTTGCCTAAAACTATGAAAACTTATTTGTCCAAGTGCCCAATGACTTAGAGACTATGTTTAGGCGTTCCGGCATAGTTTATGAGTTGTTAGTTTGTCTCATGTGTTTTCCCAAAGTCTGATAGCCATTTCCCGAAGTTAGAGGGTCTTATACCTCTATGTATGGCTGGAATGTTTGATTTCTATGTATTGATTAGCTTATAGTTATTCCTAGCATGATTAATGGCTTGCTATTACATGTTTATGTCTACTATTAACTAGTTTGCACTTGAAATCCCTTGTCTTTCACCAACTTATTGTTCATTTAATCCATTTTGCCCAGAGATCCCTTCTATTGTGAATCAAATCGGCCCTACAGCAGCTTTACATCATCACTTCATAGCTTCCTTGACCTGTTTGACCCCATAGCCCAATTTTTCTACATCTTGTTATCCAGTTTATGTATTTGATCAGTTTCATCCCTCACAAACTTAAAAACTAAAAAAAAACCAAAAACACACCTCATAACTAGCCTAATATCAAAACACCGCAAGTAAACACACCGACATCTTTTGCATATAATAGAGAGAGCCCTCTCTGAGTCCAGGAAGGCTAGGTCCTTGGGCTCCAAAGCTTGGTTTGATGTTACATCGTCATTTGGCTCGCCAATCGGCCAAATCACGGGACCCTAACATAATGGCGATCACGGTGGGACTTTGAGTTAGTGACAATCTAAGGACACCTTAGAACTCTATAAGTCCCTTATTTTTAAGAATACTGTTTGATTGACTTATCCCACCGCTCACTAACATAATGGCGATCACGATGGGACTCTGAGTGATTAAAAAAAACTTAGTTTCCCTCATCTTTAGAGACTTTTTGAGATTACTAGCTGATTGACTTATCCCACCGCTCACTAACATAATGGCGATCACGGTGGGACCTTCCGAGTTAGTGACAGTCTAAGTGCACCTTAGATTTCTCGAAGTCTCAATCAAACTTAGAAAACTTAAGTGTTGCTTGAAGAGTAGAAGCTAACTCTTTCACCATCTTAGCAAAATGATGATTTAGTTATAAGAATCTCTACCAAACCTCATAAGCACAAAAAACTCAGAAAAACCCCAAAACATTCCCAGATTGGCTTTTTGTCAGTATTGGTGGTGGACCATACAAATATACCTCAAAAAAACTAAAAATCCACCTGGCGACTCCACTAGCCTCTAGTAGGCCTTACAACCTTGCAAGATTTTAGAATTCCATCCGATTTAGCCACCTCATCGCCACACTAACATAATGGCGATCACGGTGGGACTTTGAGTCAAAACATCCTAGGTATCCCTTAGGAACTCTCAAAATCTCAGTCAAACTTAGAAGAGTAGAATCTGGTTGTCTCACCATCCTAGCAAAATGATGAGTCAGTTATAGGAAACTCTTCCAAACCTCAGGACTACATAAAACTCAAAAAACCCCAAAAAACTCCCTTAGATTGGCTTTGACAGTATTGGTGGTGGACCATACAAGTATATCTCAAAACAACTGACAATCCACCTGGCGACTCCACTAACTTCTAGTAAGCCTTACTATTTTCCAAATTCTAGGCTACTATTCGACAGACCTATCCCATCACTCACTAACATAGCGGGAGATGGTAAGACACTGAGTACATAATAGTCCGGCAAACTCTTATAAGACTCTTTGTTCCTTTAGGTACCATAAACAAGCAAGCAGTCCATAGACCCATTTAGAGTAAACTCTTTTTGTTCTCATCACCCTAGCAAAGTGTTGAAACAAGTCTAGGATACTTTAACAAACCATAGGCTGCACATAAAACTCAGAAAAACCTTAAAAACATTTCCAGATTAGTTACTGGTGGTGGACCATAGCTACATCTCTACAAAACAACCAAGTTCCACCTGGCGACTCCACAACTCCCAATAGACCTAAAGACTCCACTGGAGGAAGAACCTAAAACATGACTGGTCATCCTAGAAAGAAAAAGCACTCAGGCCTTAGTTGGATTCAAGAAATTATTGTCTTTATCTGTAACTATGTTCTATCCTACTTTGAGCCTGATCAGGAATACACCGATGAGATCTACATTGATCATTGGAAAGATCTCAAACCTCAAAAAGCTAAGCCTCAAATATTAGACCATGAGCAGGCTTGTACACCTATGCCTACCCTAGATTCACCTATGGAAAACCTAGCAAAACATGAGCTTCATGCTACCTTTCCCACTCTGGCTGAAACCTCAAACAGTCATGAACCTCTTTTTACACTACCTATATCCACAAAGGTCCCAGAAAGATACAAGCCTCTGGTTTTACCTCCCATCTCACAAGCCCTTCCTGCAAATCTTCAAAATAAATTACCCAGGTTTGATGGAGAAAGCTCCAAAGTCACCGCTGAAGAGCATGCCCGAAAACTTGAAGATTTACTTGACCTTTATGACATAGAAGAAGATGATGTGCGTATTAGAATGTTTGCCTTATCATTACAAGGAAAAATTAGGAGTTGGTTTGAAAACCTTCCAGCTGCAAGCATTACCAATTTTCACCAGTTCACTCAAATCTTCCTAGATAGGTGGGTGGTCATAGGTAATAAAGTTCTCATCATAAAGGAATACAATGAGTTAAAAAGACAACCAGGGGAGACAATACAAAGCTTTTCAGCCAGGTTCAATAAAGTATACCATGCAATGCCTGCTAACCTAAAGCCACCCCTCAGATGTGTTCTCTTACATTACCCAGACTCTTTTGACCCAGAGATGGTTTTCCAGATAAAAAACAAAGATCCTTTGACCCTAGAAGAAATGCAAAGGATAGCAGTTGATGTATAATTCAACATACTAAATAGGGAGGCACAACTAAGAACAATAGAGAAAGACAAAGCAAATCAAGAGACACTAGCATCTTCAGAGGAAAAGCTGAAAAAGTTGGTGTGCATGGCAGGAAAACTAGAGAAGTTACTTGATAGGAAAAAACACAAGGTTAACACTGCTTATTCAAACCAACCTACCCTTCTTCCTCAAGTTAAGCACACTCAGCTATCACAAGACAAGAGTTATAAACAAAATATGCCTAATGGGAAAGTTGCAAATAAAAACATAGAGGAATGCTCTAAAGAAGCTATCAGCCATTTTGAAATCACAGATTCTGAAATGGAAGAAGAATCAAAACCTTTAGGTTCTCTACCCTTATGCTGTAAATCATTCCCGACTTTGAAAGAAAATTTGCTCCCTAAAGATCTCTCAGCAGTTATTCAGGAAAATCCTGCTCAAGTTAACTCTCACCTAAATCAAGAAGAGCTGATTGAAGAAGAATTCAAATCTAAGATAGAAGATAAATCAAAACCTATAGGGTCTCTACCTTTATGTTGGGAGTCATTTGAGTTCATAAAAGCAAACTGGCCCCCTAAGAATCTATCAGAAAAAACTCATGAATTACATGATAACTATCCTCAATATCACAAAGAATTGGTTGAAGATGAAAATAAGCAAGAAATGACAAAAAACCCACGGGATCTCTCTAAGGGCATAAGTGATGATTCATCATCTCTCATAAGTGAAGCCCCAAAAGACATTCATCTTTCAAATCAGATTTCCCAAGAGAAAGAGGATTATAGTAGAGAAATGAAAATACCTCCCTTTTTAACTGAAGAGGAAATAGATCAACTTATAAACATACAAACAACCTCTGAAACTTCATATAACCAAAAATTTTCTGATCTTTCTCCTGTTAATCTTGCATGTCATAAATCAAAAAATAGATGTGTAGATCAATTTGAAGAAAAGAAATCTGATAGTCCAATGTGCATGGTTGATGACATTTCTTATGTTAATGATTCTCCAAGGTTTGATCAATATGTTGATGATTGTGATTTCCAAACAGACACTAACTGTGCAGAACACTCAGCTTTTGATTTTTGGGAGGAAGCTCGGTTTCATAAACTTGAGACAAGTGAGCAAGCATTACAGGTCATATATGACACTGATGAGGATAGCCTTGAAAGTTTGGAAGTAAGTGAAGAGTCTCAGACTCTTTTCTCTACTTCACTTCAGTCCATCAGAGATAACATTCACATAATTGGAGATCAACAGTGTTTCAGCTTTGATGATGAGTTTGAGGAAGATGATGAATTTCTTGAGCATGTTGTAAATGAGAGGCCTTTTCCTGAAATAGTTGAGGAAGTCATTTTGGACACAGAATCTTCCTTAACTCTAGATTTGCAACCACAAAGTTCCATTGAGTCACAAATTGCAGATGAAGAAAAAGAGGCTGATAAACACATGAGAGTTGTCTCACTACCCTTTCAAGATAATTTACTATCACAGTGTATCCCTGCTCACCAAAATAATAACCTCCACACAGTTTTCAGTCCACTTAATCAGAACACATCAGCTTGGAATGAAAACTACACTGCAATACATGATGAGTCTAACAGTTCGGGTGATCATGAAGAAGAGTTGCTTTACCAGGGGGCTCCCAAATATAGCCAAGTGGAAGAAAGAGTAGTCTTGAATGAATCCTGTATATCAAAACCTCTAGATCAGGCATTATTCCAAGATCCATTTGCTGTTTTCCTTAAGAAGTCTGAAAGAGTAGTCTTGAATGAATCCTATATCTCAAAACCTGTAGATCAGGCATTATTCCAAGATCCATTTGCTGTTTTCCTTGAGAAGTCTGAAAGAGTAGTCTTGAATGAATCCTATATCTCAAAACCTCTAGATCAGGCATTATTCCAAGATCCATTTGTTGTTTTCCTTGAGAAGTCTGAAAGAGTAGTCTTGAATGAATCCTATATCTCAAAACCTCTAGATCAGGCATTATTCCAAGATCCATTTGTTGTTTTCCTTGAGAAATCTGAAAGAGTAGTCTTGAATGAATCCTATATCTCAAAACCTCTAGATCAGGCATTATTCCAAGATCCATTTGTTGTTTTCCTTAAGAAGTCTGAAAGAGTAGTGGGTTTTATCATGAACAAGTTGCTGCCAAGAATGAGAAAAAGCTTAAGCACTATTGTCCAGAAACAAACTAAGTGGGAGTGGCCTTTTCATTACTTCTACATCATGAAAGAACTAAACCAGAATCACCCATTTGATCATCTACTTGACTGGTTACATTGGAAAGAAGAGTTCACCAAATGAATGTATGTTGTGTACAGTTTAGATTAGGATAGGTAGATAGTTAAAACTCAGCCTTGTGAGCACTTTTTTCATTTGTAGTTTGTTTGAAGAGAAAGTGAAAAAGAAGAAAATACAAAAAACAGTGAAAAGTAGAAAAAGAGGGCAGTTTCTAAAAAGCAGTGGTAAAGCCCCATGTTCCAAAAAAAAAACAGTCCTTCGGAAAGCGCGCAAGTCTAAATGCCGCTACTAGTACTTCAATGTCTTGTTCAGCTATCTAGCCTAATCATAGCTGAGCATGTTTAAATTTATTTGCCGATAAGTTAGTGAGTGCAAAGATAGTCAACATTGTGTAAGATTGACTTATCACAGAGCTTAGATTAGGGAGAGATTCTGGTTCCACATGCCTAAAACAGAACCAAAGGGAGAAGCGAGGGATGAAAAACACATTGTACATCTTAGCCCCGCTTGTCTAGTTTCCTTTTATTGCAGAATAACATTTGTGTGCAGCTTGTCTTTTATGCCGCAAATGCATGACAAATCAGACTGCCTAATCCTGATTTGATCACTTTTAAATTTCATGTTGTAGATTAGAGAATGAAATCCTGTCAAACTGCTTAATCTTGACAGTCGATCTAGCATAGGTAGAGTAATGAAGGAGTTCATCAGCTTAATCTGAACTCCCGGCAGATATAAGAGTAGAAATAGATAGGTTCATTTTGCAAAAAGAAAAATATACATTGTCAAAAGGCTGCTAGTTCAAATGCGCCAAAGAGAAGAAAAAATGTTAGGAAAGATAGTGGGGTAGGTAGAAGTATCATTGATGTTAACCATGCTGTCACTTTTCAGAAATAACATCAAGAGAAGGGTAGATTTTGTGCCAATGGATAAGGCACTGGTCTTCATAAGCCAAAGATCTGAATTCTGGACACCTCCTGACGAGGAGCTGCCCTCCCCAAATGGAGCCACTGTTAGCCATCAGTATTTTTTACATGTTAGTGATGACTATATCTACAGCTGAGTTTTCTAGAAATTGATTTCCTTATGTCAATATGTCATCTAGAAAACCCTCCTAAAAAAATTTTTGCCCTTCTACTTTTCAGTCCACCCATGTCAAAATCAAAATCCATTATCACTATTTTTCCTAAGCTTCAGCCCTACTGGTCTGCCCATCAGCTCTAAAAGAAAAATCCAAGTCTGTTTCAAAAGTCTCCCCTATGTTAGGAAGTGGCGCTTTAAGGAATTTTACCCTTGGCAATCATCAAAAAGCCAAAAAAGCATCCATCTGCTACAAACCAATCATGACTGACCTCCCACTTTGCAAATGAAATTGACAAATAGCTCTAAGTCGCGCCACCCACACCCCCTAGGTCTCAGCACTGCATAAACCCCAATCTCAAGCTGATTATTAGGTGTTTTCAGTGTTTTATGGATTCTACAAAGACAGGAAATATAACTTCATCTCAGGAGGAAATGCTTGAATCTACAGTTAGAAGAACAGCTGCTTCTAAATGTAACATGAGCCTGAGATATATCTGCAAACAGAGAGTCACTCATCAAGACCTTGCATTTTCCTTCCAGCATGAAAAATCACAGGAAAAGAAGAACATCACTGTCACAACAAACTGGTAATTTGTCATGGCCAAGAACCTCCTTCATTTACAAGCAGAGGGTTAGGGCGCCTCCTTCATCCACAAGCAGAGGGCGCTGGCCAATATTGACTTGGAAGATTGCAAAGGTCCAGGTTTGCTTTGTTTTGAACAGTGGAACAATGTCTCCAGGTTTTATGATTTTGAGTGATGGTCATAACAGGAACAAAGTTTGGAGTATGCTAGGAAAGAGAGTCTGGTCTGATAAAGGAGATCATATGAAACTTTCAAGTCATGTGAATTATTGAACTTTAGAAAGGCCTGCCATCAGTAAAACATTCCAATCATAAGAAGCCTATTTATCCACAAGATTAAATAGAGTAAATGCTGACAAAATGTCATTACACAGGCAGGAGGAAAGTTCTTGGTTTTTCAAAAGAGCATTGACCTTCATAGTCACAAAGGTTATTTTTCAAGTAATCTATCATGATATGAACAAGCCAAATGATAAATATCTCAGTCACCCTTAGAACAGTGCAGAGGAACAGTGTCACTGTGGCTAGGGTTTCTTCTGAAATACAGTGATGCTTGCAGGTAAAGATGCCAAGATTGATGTTTTTCAAGTGGTTTATTTACCATCACCTTCAGAGAAAGGATGTGTCAGACATAGTTGTCAAAAAACCTTCAGATACCTTACTTGATGAAGAGCCTCCTCCATTTATGAGCAGATGGCCAAGGCATTTAGTGTTGTTGAAAACTGATTGGTCAAAAGGAAGCCAAGCATTTGTCAAAAAGGCCATCCTTCCTAAACAAAGTAAAGGACACTCATCCTCCTGCTCATAAGAG
Organism: Pinus albicaulis; assembly: GCA_034641835.2. Classification (NCBI taxonomy): domain Eukaryota; kingdom Viridiplantae; phylum Streptophyta; class Pinopsida; order Pinales; family Pinaceae; genus Pinus; species Pinus albicaulis. The sequence continues at coordinate 438,729,619 of CM076570.1, read as the reverse complement.
AATGCCTTCAAACAACTCATCACAGTGGAAAAGAAAGCAAAGTACAGTTGGTTTTCCAAAGAAAGTCTGCTCCTATAACAAAGTCAAAGATACCTTGCCGGTATATTTTGAGCAGAGGAAAAGTGTTAGAAAAAGCGCCCTCGAGTATAGACAGAGGATGAAAGAGTTTAAGTAAATGCCACTGAAGTAGTGTACCCACAGTCAAAAAGAGGCTCAAATATTTCATCTCAACAAATACCAAAGGATAGTAAAATTTGCTTGGTTGTTGAATCATCATACCTCTGCCACAGTGAAATTAGGGTTAAGGAGCACCCGGGCAGTTTGTTTCAAAATGATTTTCTGATCAAACAGAGATGAAATTTACAAAATTGAGAGAGGTTTTTGTCCCTCATAGGTTAAAAAATAAAAACCTCCTTCAGTTTCTGCACAGGTATCATGGTTTGTGAGGAACATGAAAAATACAGATGTCACGGGAGAACTTCTGCACTAGGATACACCATTTTTGACCAGTGATGGGACAGTCAGTTTTTGAAGGCTCAATTGGACTCCAAATGAAAAAATTAAAGTTTCTATGGAAAATATACTTCCATAGCTTTCCGATGAGCCATCTCGAGCCAAATTCCGACAAAAGGAAGGCATCCAAAAGTAGCCTGCAATCAACGCTATGTTTTTCTGCACCAGCATACACCATTTTTGACCAGTGATGGGACAGTCAGTTTTTGAAGGCTCAAATGGACACCAAATGAAAAAATTCAAGTTTTTCTGGAAATAATACTTCCACATATTTCCAATGAGCCATCTCGCGCCCAATTCCGACACAGGGAAGGCATTCAAAAATGGTCTACAAACAGCTCGATGCATTTCTGCACCAGGATTTACCAGTTTTGACCAGTGTTGGGAAAATCAATTTTTGAAGGATCAAATCGACACCAAATGACAAAATTCAAGTTGTTCTGGAAATTATACTTCCACATCTTTCCAACGAGCTATCTCGCGCCCAATTCCGACACCGGGAAGGCCTTCAAAATGAACTGTAAACTTGTGCGACTTGCGTGGAAAAGTGCGCGACGTGCCTGGAGCGAAAAATACAAAGGGCCATAACTAAGGCGCGACGTGCCTGTAGCAGCCTGCGGCACTCCTGTAGAAATGGTCAAGAAAATTACCTGAAAACCTTAAAAAACTCATTTCTAAGTGTCTCCAACTCTCAAGCAAATATTGGCATCATGTTTTGAGCTGCCCTCAAACAATATTGGAAGAAGAAACATAGGGTTTTGAAAGAGTGACGCGCGGGTTGAATGGCCTCCAGCGCTGATCCAACTCTCCTCCAAGGTTGTTTTCAACGATTTCAAGAGGTATTTCAAAACTTCATCCACATTTCCAAGATTGATAAATGATAAAGGTCAGTTTTTTGCATGGGCATATACGTTGAAACAGCATGCATAGTTGAAGGTTTTCTCCCTAAAGATAATTGATTTTCCACATTGAAAAGGCCCTTGATTATTGTGGAAAAGAGCAAACTATTACGGCCTTTGCTCAAAGCTTTTGAAGATGTCCTAAAATCTGCCACCTCTGTTTTAAAAATGAAATTGCCTATATGCTCACACCAAGATTGAAACTTAGTGAGCCTGTTGAAACAAAGTGACATATATATAAGAGAATAGTGAAGCTTAATAAGAGAAAAGTTTCTTGGTCGGGCAGAGGTTTACAGTTTCAAGCTGCAGAGAAAGATTTTGTTGTAGAGAGACAGGGTTAGATCTGAAAAGAAACTTTTCACACTGTCATCAAAGCATTTCCACATTATTAAAACAGTGAAATGCAACCAGTGAAAAGGATTTTGACATATTTGCTTTGAGAAGAGAGAACTCACATATTTTTTGCCAAAAAAATTGTGTGGTCTTCTAAAAAAACTCTGTCATTTTTGCTCCAATCCGGTGTATGGACAGTCTAAGCATATGTATGGTGGTTTACAAGAGATGAAAGATCAGTGGAAAGTGGGCACACTTGTACAGGGCAGAGTTGTTAATGACTGAAAGCCTCCTTGAGCAAGGAGCTAGGTGTATTGGTTGACATCTAAGACTTCAAAAAACAGAGTGATTTTAGCATTTTCTCACAGCACACTCTTTTAGCAGACTACCCTTCTTTCACTGTATTATTTCCTACTGAAAAGTGTTGACTGAGATATTTTTTAAAAGGTGCAGGACCACTTTCTAAAGGACAGGTTGTTGATGATTGAATTTTAACATTGGAGACAGAGGTACAAAGGTGGTGGTTGATTTCTTAACTTCACAAGTGAAAGGTGTTCCTCATAAAACACTGTACACTGATATTTCACCTAACCTAGGTCTGCCCTTCTTTTCACTACATTGTATCATTTTGAAGAGCTGTTGACTGTGATATTTTTCAAGAGGAAGACCATTTCTGAAGAGCAGGGTTTTAATATTTGAGTTTTGCTTTGAAGACACCAATACAAGTGTTGATTGGCCTATAACAAATCCACAAGGAAAAGTGATTTTTCAAAACTGTGCACAGGGAATCTACACAACAGTTTGTCCCATCTTTACACATGGTACCCTATTTAAAAAATTTTCCTGGCTGAAGTGCATCCAGAGGTGAAGGGCTGGTTTTAAGGAGAGCAGAGGTTGTTTATTCAAAGAAACATTGTTGCAATCTATCCTAACCACATTGTCTATCTGTCCAAACAGCATATTGCCACAGTTTCAATCCAGAAGGGCATTTTGCATGCAGTGAAGGCAGTATTTTTTTTTGTTCAAGAAAGGGTTTATCGTTGTTGAATGCTCCTGGATTCTATATGGCCAATCAAAAGCAAAATGAACTCTGTCACTTATTAAACACAGTGGTTTTAACTGTGTAGATATATTTTGATTAATTGTGTTTACATTGTTAAATATATTGGATGGGCTGTGTACAAGAGGGTAGTGCTTTGCCCAAAGAAAAGTCCATTAGTTTTATAACTGTTGCAAGAACTTTGCTACCACCTCAGAAACTTTTTAAACTCTGCCAACTTGTCCTATGAGCAGTAAAATCTGACTGTGTAAATACACTAAGGTTGACTGTGTTCATATTGTTGAGTTTATTGGATTAAGTGGCACACAAAGAGAAAGGGCAGTGTTTTGAAGAGGAGCACAGTGAGGCAGCGCAGCAAGGTAAAGGAGAACACATTGATGATATGCAGCACAATGATAAAGAGCAGCGCCATGAAGAAACTCAAAACAGTAATGGAAAAGAAGGCTAAAAGGAAGCGCCCGGCACAGAAAGAGAAGAAAGGCACATCAGCACTTGAAATTTTGGCTTCAGCTTCGGAGCATGTTTCTATGGACCCTTGAGGGTCATGCATGCCAATTTTGGGCCTGTTTCGGAAACTTTTTGTTTTTTGGCATTTTTGGGGTTTTTCGCCAAAAACTCATAAATGCGCCATTTCAGTTTGATGAGTTTTCAAGGGAGGAGGATGATCCCAATAGGTTCCATAATTCCATGAGCAGATCTCCAGCGATTTTCAGGGCATTTGAAGATCATTATCCCCTCCAAATTGGCGAAAAACAGCCTCATTTTGCACATTCTGCCCGCCATATCAGCAGCCTGCTATTTTCTGGGTTTTTGCGCACAGGTACAGTTTTGAGGGACTTTCAGAGATCAGATTGAGGTGATTCCACTTGCGCCGGAAAGAAGACACAGAGAGCTTTCCAACGAGCCATCATGAGCCTCATTTCGACATCGGGAAGGCTTCCATTTGTATCCAGCAAGTCAGGGGACCTTTTTCAGGCATAAATATGAAGTATTTTTGTAATTTTTGAACTCCAAAAATCTGCTTTTCCCAAATGTGCGTTAAGCTATTTTTATCATGGGAAAATCATGTAAAGTCAATATAATTTCCGTTTTTAGCAGCTTTTTAGATATTTTATGGGATATTTTGTGCCTTGGGCTTTGCAAAGCCTCAAGGACAAGTTTAGATATTTTGACTTGGCCAATGGGATAGCTAGTTGCTCCATGAGGTTTTCCTCCTTCTAGCCTATTTATCCCATGGTTCTCATTGTAAATCGGAGGCTGAACTTGAGAGAAGAATTAATGCATTGGTCATATGAGCTTTGAAGAATACACTTGAGTTATGATTTTTGGACTGCCTCTTGGATGCTTTTGAGGAATGTTGAAGGCTTGTTGATGCATTCCTTGACATGGTAGAATGGTATAGTGCTTCTTAATGTGTTTTGTCTTCTAGTTTTCACTCATAATTCATTTTTCTTGCTGCTATAGATCAGTAAAGATTGATTTTGAGACATGCCCATGGAGGCACCTCAAAATCCCCGAATCTTCATAGCTTGATGTTTTCTTCTCCCTTAGTTATGCTAAAGAATTCTTAGCTGCTCTTTAGTAACCTAAGGTATTGTTGCTAAGTTTTATCCATCAGTTCCATGTATGTTGAGTAGGATGTATGGTTTGCCCTACCTACCTATCAGCTGCCCATAGTTCTGTCCATAAAACTTTCTCTTTGACTGATTTGTTGATCATTTTGTTGAACCAAGGAGGCCTAGTCCCGATCTAGCCCTTTGCCTAAAAACTATGAAAACTTATTTGTCCAAGTACCCAATGACTTAGAGACTATGTTTAGGCGTTCCGGCATAGTTTATGAGTTGTTAGTTTGTCTCATGTGTTTTCCCCAAAGTCTGATAGCCATTTCCCGAAGTTAGAGGGTCTTATACCTCTATGTATGGCTGGAATGTTTGATTTCTATGTATTGATTAGCTTATAGTTATTCCTAGCATGATTAATGGTTTGCTATTACATGTTTATGTCTGCTATTAACTAGTTTGCACTTGAAATCCCTTGTCTTTCACCAACTTATTGTTCATTTAATCCATTTTGCCCGGAGATCCCTTCTATTGTGAATCAAATCGGCCCTACGGCAGCTTTACATCATCACCTCATAAGCTTCCTTGACCTGTTTGACCCCATAGCCCAATTTATCTACATCTTGTTATCCAGTTTATGTATTTGATCAGTTTCATCCCTCACAAACTTAAAAACTAAAAAAAACCAAAAACACACCTCATAACTAGCCTAATATCAAAACACCGCAAGTAAACACACCAACATCTTTTGCATATAATAGAGAGAGCCCTCTCTGAGTCCAGGAAGGCTAGGTCCTTGGGCTCCAAAGCTTGGTTTGATGTTACATCGTCATTTGGCTAGCCAATTGGCCAAATCACGGGACACTAACACATCCAATCACCCCTGCAACATATTCCAAGCGTGAATGTGGGATCTCACGAAATAACCAAAAAAAAACTAAACCAAGGCTTCCATAGGCCAAACCACCTCCCTTAACCATTGATTCGACCTCACAATCAGACATCACTAACACGAACCAGATCGTTCTCTACCAAAGTTGTAACTAGTAACTCAACCCATAGCCTTCTAGGACTCCAGAGCATTTTTCCAACCCGGCTCCAGGACTAGTAACTCAACCCACCAAGGGATACAAAGAATTTTTGCAACCTAGGCTCCAGGACTAGTAACTCAACCCGCCAAGGGCTCCAAAGAATTTTTCCAACCTAGGCTCTAGGACTAGTAACTCAACTCAAGTTTTTCCATGGCTCCTGAACATTTGATCCAAACCACAGCCATAAGGAATTATGAGCACCAACTAGAAAAAAAAACAAGTGGAAAACCCACAACATGATGAAAATCTAGGAAATTGAAAGGAAAGTCTAAAACCACTGTCAATCCAAGAAATCCTACATGTCAACAACTGAACATAACCAGATAATCACATGCATATACCATCCGTCCATAAATCAACACGGAAATCACACATGCAACATGTTACCTACAAAGAAATCTAGTTGTAGGTTTTGATCCACATGTTCCCTTGCACTTTCCCACTTTCCTTTGCCTTCCTCCTCCAAATCCAAAGTATGCCAAAAACTGCTCCTCGATTTCTCCAAGAAAACTCTAAGTGTGTGGGGGTAGGAGATAATGAAAAAATAGAGAGATAACTCCAAAAAGAAGCTGATAAAATATGTGAACTGATCCTCATAAGCCTTTTCATCATTGAGACCTCTATTTTCTTCATTTTCCTTGATTTTTAGTTCAATTTTCCTCTCATGCAATTATGTGACCTTTCATCTTCCTTTTCTCCTATTTTCCATTATTTCATAAATAAAATGCTAACTATTGCCACTTTTCCTTTAACAATTTCTATAGTCATTGATTAATTACTAGTGATTCCCCATCACTATGTTTTGCCCAACATTAAGCTTGGAATACGTTTCCCATGACCTTGGTAATTATTTTTCCTTTATTAACTTTTTTACATGAAATTTTAACTTGGGGCTATTACTATTTTGGTTTCTAGGGTAAAATATGTATGTTAAATGTGTGTTTGTGTGTGTGTGTGTGTGTGCGCGTTCCATTGCATCTTTTTTGTTCTTTTATTAAGAATATTTTTTCAACAATTAATTATGTAGGGATAAAACCGAAACTCTCTAGTCAGCTAGGTTGATAGACCATGAAAACAAAATTACATTCATCCTTAGTTATAGCCTTAAAAAATTCTTTCTAGTATATAATTTAAAAATGACTCTAACTATAAATTTTTATTTACAAAATATATGAACTAATGGACTGCATATTTACTAATGGCTTCATGAGGTCCATTATCAATAAGATGGGAAATATGGTTGTAAACATCCATGTTATTCATCATTTGATGCATAATTTCTTATTTCTTAAGGTCTTCTAAGGTTGTTAACAAAATTTCTCATCATGGAGCATTCTACCTCCAAAATTTGAATTTATTGCTTTTGATAGACCAAAGTATTCATGATCATTGAGAGATCATTAGCGTTCATTTTCATGTACCTTTGGTGGTTAATAAAAAATATTGAAATTGTTTTGCTACTAATAGATTCTTCATGCCTTTGGAGCACCCTACAAAAGTCTCCTGCCTCTATGTAATCCACAATTGGGGACTAATGTCCTGTCAAAGGAAAGTAAAGATGTAGGTCCCAAAATGTGACTTGATTTTACATTTTAGACTAATGATTCCACTAAGAGATGAGATAATAAAGGTAAAGTAGGGTGAACAAAGGGAAACATTTTAGAGTGCCAAAAAATATGATACCACCAACTTGAGGTCACCAAAATCTAAAAATTTAGAAAACCAATCACAACATAAACATAGAAACAACAAAACTATAAACACCACTAGCTTGAGTTCATTATTGGAGACTAGATCACAATTGAGGGGGGGGGGGGGGTGAATCAATAATGTGACTTGTTCTATAATTTTTCCTTTTATTACTTCTATTATGAATCACACACTTGTTAGCAACATCACATAATCATCAACAAGTAAATGATAATAATGTAAACATATGATCAGCATCAATGAAATAAAATCAACACAACACAACCATAAAAATCATCACCGCATATGAGACACAAGATGTCAGGTAGAAAACCCTTCATCGAGAAAAAAACCACCCTTGTTGCTATTACGTTGCTCTAACTCTTCAATTAAGAAAATAAAATATTTTACATATAATTATTGACTCCCATCTGCATGGAGAATCGACCTCATATACTACATAACAACTCGGAAGACTATGTTCTCCACGGATCTATGGACTACCATCCGCTAAAATATACCACGATCAATCGATCCTCGCCCCACTATGATGGGACTACTAAACACCTATTGGATTTATAAATTTTTCCTTTCACTAACTTCGCAATCACTGCTTCACATCCATGAAGTCAATCCTCCTCACCTTTATGCAGATATCCCAAGACTATCTACTCAAATAGAATCAGCTCTACAATACGACTCTAGCAGTAAGACACCATCATAAATCAACCAAAATACCACCATAAAATATTCTCTGTTAGCCCCCCTATGGAATTATTGACAAGCAAGCTGGGGGCTAGATTGTTTTGGAGCCTTCAAGGAATGCCTTTCCCCTGAAAACCCATCCTCCTTGAAGTCTCTAAGTGCTATGCCTAATACAAATCCTATCTGTTGATCCATTCCTAAAAGCCTACTGTTACCCCTTGTACCCCTGCAAAAAACCACAGGTTCACTTTCTTCCATTCATTCCCACCTTTTATCTCTTGAATTCCCCCCCATGTCCCCTTCAGTTTCTGCCCATACCCATTTCCTTGGCCTAGTTTCCCCTCTTTTCCCCTATCGTTGCCATTATAAGGTTTCAAAAATGCATTTAAAGGGGTTAAAAAACCTACTTAAAACCTTATATTGGACCCTAGCCCCTCCCACATAAGCCCTGTGCCTTTTTCCTCCATATAACCCAATGTCGTGACCAAAGCGCTTACCCCTGCAGAGGCTTTCTCTATCCGTAGGGTCAAACCATGGTGCCCCCGCAGTTGACTCCTCGGGATGTGGGAGGATTTAATCAAACGGTTGTTATTCACTGCGGGGGGTCACTCCAACATTCTCATGTCCGTACACCTTGGTCCCCTGCATTCCATCTTCGCCGTCCAAATACACGATGATCTGACGGTCCGCATTCCATCTGCCCAGTGGACCCCGCCGCGCACTGTTCCAAACCCGGTTGTTTCCATCGCACCACCTTTGGGCGGCAGGCGGTATTTCTAAAATCACAGCGATTCCACTCAGCTCTTGACACGTGGCCCCGACACTGTTGCAAAACCGCTGGCCCGTCGCGTATTAAAGTTCGACCATGGATGTTGAGCGATATCGCTGTCAGCCGTTAGATCTTTGATCGCTCATCCAACGGTCACCATTCATCAGAGCTGCACACCAGTTAGCCTGTCTCCGTCGTACCCCTGGCCCACGGTCTATCGCTCTCCGACGTGTTTCCACCGTCGATCTCCACCAAGATCAGATGGTCCAAATTCGTTTTTCCACCGTTGACCATTCCGCTATCGCCCGGGCCTCCACATCATCTGTCCACGTGTCTATTACGTACGCCACGTCACCCCACATTTATTCCCCGTACACCCATTCATTCTATTGCATATATCGGTTCATTTTCGTATTCTCTGAGGTTTCTTGTTCAAATATTGCTCCGCAGACCGCAAATCTCCACCAAAGAAATTTGCCACCATTTCTCCGCAATTTTCCCCCATCTCATCATCTGCACTACCTCTCTTGTCATCCACATCATCCGCCACCCCAGCCATTGTTTTCTTCACAGCTTTCGTGCTTTTGCAGGGTCGTCAATGGTAGATGACCACTAGGATGCGCAGTCTCTGTTATAGTGACGGAGAAATCAAGGAAGATCATCTACAGCAGCTGAATTTATGAGCAAAGACTCGAGAAGGCGAAGACAGAACGTTCATTAAATAGAACAGGGTTTGAACTCTGTAGAAAACATCCCAGCACCATTAAAAGCTCGAGCTAACCTGTCAGAGGTAGAGATGAAGTGGCAAAGTGTTCCAATACAAAGCAAAGGAGATTAAAGCACACCAAAGGAAATCTTGAGCCTTAAATCTGCAGTTTAAAGAGGCAAAGCACCAGTTTGAAGACCCCGAGGATCGATCGAAGGTCCTGCACGCGAGTAAAAGGTAACATCAGGGTTTGTTCATCAGCAGAATGTTTTTCTTCATAAAGTACAGGGCGCCCATACAACTTTTATTATGCACAATGTCCCTGAAGGAATTTCCACCCTGACAACAGTTCAAAGCAATTAGAACATTTGTGTGGTAGACTTCCCAGTGATCATTTGTCTTCGTTTATTTACCACAAGTACAGCTCCGTAGCCTAAAAATGTCAAGACCATATTCAGAGAAGATAACTCCTGCATAAAGAGATGACAGAAATTAAATATTCAGCATTAAAGCAGAATGGGTTTCGGCCCTCTTTCTCTTCATGAGTTTAATCGGAATTTAGTTTTTCATCTACCCCTTCTACTCCCCTTCAGCTATAAAATCTCAGAAAGAAACATTGTAAAGGTTGTTGATAAGATATCAGAGAAATACAATCATTTTCCTCTAGAGACAAGTTCTCTATGTAATATTGTAAGATAGGCTGAGATTTGATGTATTCAGGCTGAATGTTCAAGCTGTGGGCAATGATGTACCTGATTGGTGTTGTTTTTAATATGACAAGCATATTTCTTTGGATCCTGATCTAAAGCAGCTGGTGATGTCTTCCTATCTCTGTGTTTAATCCCATTTCATTTCATTTCTACTGGCTCGCATCAGAAGTTTGGCATAAGATTTACCCTTGATAGGTACCTTATGTTGCTGCTCTCCCAGCCTTTTATGTTTTCTGCTTATATGTGTATCTGAATATTGATTTCAATTGATTTAACCAGTGTAGTGGATGTTATTGCCTGCTCTCTGATGTATTAATTAATGAAATCTATGTTTAGATGTTCTTGTGAGGATCTAGTTGGATGTGTTGAGAACACTGGGAGGTCTAGAACCCTATCTCTGCCTCACTAGGATCTTTCCATCTCAATTAAGCCTTTCGGAGATCTCTGGTTTTACCTCTGATTTTGTCCAAGCAGGTCTGGAGTTAAATGACCTCCGACCTGATCTATAGACAGGATTGGATGGTTCCCCTTCACTCATTTTCAGTCCTTAATGTCCCATTTCACCAATCATCCTTCAAGATCCAAGATGCTCTAGATGACTAGCCCAACTGAAAGCTTGCACATTGAACACAAGTAAATCCTTTCTTGACTCCATTTCCCAATGGCCTTGATGTTCCCTGAGTTATCTGTCTTAGCCTAATTCCCTCTATGCTCATCCTTGCCTTATATTGGACCTTCCTTTCCTGATTCCAAACAACTAAACAAACAACCCTGAGCCTATAACTAGCCTAACATCTTAAATTTTAAGCCTCAAAGACATACACACTTTGACAATCATAGAGAGATCCCTCTCTAGACCTAGGGGGGCTAGATCCTAAGGTCTGAAAGTGGTTCTATGTTTTCTCATCTTTTGGTCTTGTCAACCTGGCCAAAACATGGGAACCCCAACATAATGGCGACTCCGCTGGGGAATATTCTGAGTGCATTTCACCTTAAACATTCTTAGAAACTCAGAAACTTAGAACTCTGGTTAGGTTGACAGTAAGTCACTCCTTTCTTGAATCGACCTCCATTATTGAGTGTTCATCATACTCCTAGATGGAGCCTGGAAAGGGCCAGGTAGCCTCTGGATCTCACCCTCTTCGGAGGTGACATATCTGGTAAATGCTCTCCCAGTCAATCTCTGGTTGGAGTTAAATTTTTTGGAGAAGATTCCTGAAAGGTGGTAGTGCCTGAGCACTATGGTGGACAGTGTAACCCCTTAGATATACCCTGAAACCCTCCACCTGGCGACTCCATTGATCCTAAACGAAAAGACTCCACTGGTGATCAGTAGGCCTGCTGATTATCTTGGTTTCACTAAGACTCCACTGGGAGACCAGCCTTTTAGACAACAATCAACCACAGTAGAAGTAACAATAAGGGTTAAGCTGCTTGGCCAGGAAATAACATTCTGGCTTTCAGAACCATTCACACAAGAGCTTATCCCAACCCCGACCCACCTGAAATAGTTGACAATCCGGAGAGTATCCTCAAGGGAGCTCCTACACGTAAAAGACCAACTATTTCCAGTCACATTTATAGAGCTAACTCTGCACCAAAAGAACTAGCAGCTCCACCACAATTTCTCCCTGACCTAGACATACCCGATAGACTAAAAAGGACTAGGTCATTCGATCATCTAGACCAGCCAGGCCCTGAGTTTCACATTTCACCATCTCATAGTGGTCAACACATTAGGGACAGAGGAACCCCTCCATCTACACCACCTGATATCCACTGCATTCAAAACTTGGGGCTCTCCCATCCTAGATCTGCTCAACAGACTTCTGCTAGTCCTAATATCCCTGTTATCCATATACCAGTTGCTCAAGTTAACCCGGTACCCCATCATAACATTATCATGGCAGCTTGGTATGAACCTTTAGTTTTACCTCAACCCTTGTTACCCTTACCCAATGATTATCAGTCAAAAATCCCACACTTCACTGCTAAAGAGTCCATCACAACTCAGCAACATGTAGATAAGACGAAGGATTCTTTTGACTATATGGAAATTGATGATGAAACAATAAATATGAGAATCTTTGCCCAAAGCTTGGGGGGTGATGTAAATAAATGGTTCAAAAATTTACCTCCTAGCAGTATCCAAGATCTCCCTGCGTTATATCAAACCTTCATCAACAAATGGGAGGTTAGAGCAAACCCTCGCCAGCTCCTAGCAGACTACATGTCCCTTAAGAGGAACGTAGGAGAGAGCGTCCATGATTACACCACTAGATTCAACAGCATTTACAATGCTCTACCTCCACACATGAAACCTCCACAAGGGATGGCCCTGGCCAAATATCCTGATGGATTTGATGCTGACATGGCCTATGAGCTCAGAGATAAAGAGTATAACACATTAGAAGACATGCAGAAAGGAGCCATAACTATAGAGGCAAACTTGATTGAAAAGAGAGCAAGACTGAGATCTGAGAAGAGGGTAACATATAGGGATGATGCTGTAGCTTCTACTTCAGACCCAAGTTATGATAGATTATCTAAAAATGTGGAAAGACTACAGCAAACGATGGAAAAAATGGTTGTCACAGTTAGCAATCAGAACAGAAACCAGAACCAAAATCAGAACCAAAACTTTAGAAGAAACAATTCCACTCCCAACAGACAAAGAGAGTCAGACCAACAAGTTGTTCCCCCATTCCAAAACTTTTTAGATGAAGATGAGGGAATCATAGAGGATTCTGAAGGGAATACGATAAAAATGTTTGAAACAAAAGACTCAGTCCTTAACTGTGATTCAGGGGAAGACCAGCCCTCACCTTCATACTGGGATGAGGAACGGTTAGAAACTGAAGATTACAGACTAGGATTTGAAAATGCCATGTTACAAGTCAGAGAAAAATATGAACTTAGGAGCAAAAAGAGCCAAGATACTTCCAAAACCAAAGCTCCTGAGATCACCATCAAGAAAAGGCCTGACAGATCTTCTAAAGCGTCTGTTGAAAGCAATAAATCAGCAGCCAAAGGTTCTGGAAAAAACAAAGAAAAAGACAACCAGAAGAATGAAAAACAAAGTGAGCCCGCTAGCAGTACTAGCACTTCAGTTAGTACTCCTGGTACAATTGTTCCCAACCCTATACATAATGAGAAATTACAAACTGATTCGGTCACCAATGTGGCTAATAAAATAGAGTTAACCATTTCCAAGAGTCAGTCCACTTTCAATTTAGAGAGTGAGATTGCAAAAATCAAAATCTCTGTACCATTATCTGAGCTGGCCACTCAGCATGTATATAAAGGCCAAATTTTGAAAGCGTTGAATCTGGGGGAAAACAGTGACACTGTAAATTTGAGTGATGATCAACCTGCCCTCCTATTTGGTCCAAATATTGAGGGAAAGTTTCAGGAGGGGGTAGTTCCACCTTTCTATATTAGTCTCAACATCCATTATAAAATACTCCACAATTCCATGCATGATTCTGGAGCATCACACAATTTAATGCCTAAGATAGTGATGGAAAATCTAGGCCTAGAGATAACACGACCTTACAAAGATCTATATTCATTTGACTCTAGCAGAGTAAAATGCCTAGGCCTGATCAAAGACTTATGTGTGAGCTTGACTCAGATCCCAGCTAAATGTATGGTCATGGATGTTGTGGTGGCTGATGTGCCACCCAAGTATGGCATGCTATTGTCAATATCATGGGGAGCCAAACTGCAAGGAACAATGCTGATGGATGGCTCATATGCCACTATCCCTCTCTTTGGCCAGCTTAGAAGACTGTATAGAGAGTCCCAGATGAAATTCCTAGTCAGTAGCCCCGAGAAACCTGAAAAATCACCATTGTACTCTGTACACACAGACCTGGATTCTTTCATTCTTTATAACGACCCATCCTCAGGAGAGCTAGCATCAGGAAACAGAAATACAAACAATAACATAGAACCCATGGACTTTAACATAATGGCTACCCTGGAAGAATACAATGAAGAAGGCTATGGGCAGGGTATTGAAAACGAAGCTCAAAGTGAACCAGAAACACAATGCAATCGGCCTATTAGTCACACCCCACAAAGTAATATACCACGTGAAGAACAAGATAACCCACAACCTAGTATAGTCTCCCCAATGCAACATGATGGCGAGCCCCTGTGGGAAATGAACTTCGATGGGTCCTGTACTAGGCAAAATGCTGGAGCAAGGGTGTGGCTACGTAACACAGAAAAGGACCGCGCTGAGAGTCATGCTGTCAATCTGTGTTTCAGGTGCACGAATAATATTGCAGAATATGAGGCTCTTGTCCTGGGCTTAAAACTGTTGAAAAAATTAGGAGCCCGTAAGATAACTGTGAGAGGAGACTCAGAGTTAGTTATCAAACAGGTGAATGGTGAATATACAACGAAACACCCCAGGTTAAGAGCATATTGGAACGACATTATGGATTTATTGAAAAAAATTGTTGAATATGAATTGGTATTTGTGCCTAGGAGTCAAAACATCATTGCAAATGGATTAGCCTGCCTGGCTAGTTCATATCCTAAGACTCTCCCTGACCAACAAATCATCATTCAAACCAAGTTCAGACCTGCAGTGCCAGACAACGAAAAATACTGGCAGGTCTTTGAAGGTGATAAACAGATTGGGGACTTCCTGACAGGCAGAAATGAGTTTGAATTTTCTAGTTCAGACTCTAAGGACGAATACAGCTGCCTTAGTGAGGAATCCTCTGATGAAGAATCCCCACCATGTAACATAGAAATAAACATCTTTTCTGAGGAAACTGGAAGTCCAACCATAAGATGTGAAAACGCGGAAAATGAGGAAATGGAGGTGTTGCAGGCCAAAGATAAGAACATACCCAGAGGCCTGGCACCCCTAGAGGACCTTTTTGACTTTGATGATGTAGCAAAAAATCCCACTATAGAACATGCAGACTCAGATGTAGAAGAATGCAACATTGGCACTGAAGATAAGCCCAAAATGATTAAACTGGCTAAGTCTATACCTGCAAACATGAAGAAGAAATACATTGACCTGTTTAAGGAATTCATTGATGTGTTTGCGTGGAACTATGAAGACTTAAAGGCCTATGACACCAACATCATACAACACAAGATACCCTTGAAGGAAAATCAGAAACCTTTCAGAAAAAAACTCCGTAGGATCAATCCAAAACAATTGCCTGCATTAGAGAAAGAGATCAAAAAGATGTATGATGCGGGCATAATATTCCCTGTAAGGTTTTCTGATTAGGTGTCAAACTTAGTGGCTGTGAGAAAGAAGACAGGGGAGATTAGATTATGCATAGACTTCAGAAACCTCAACAGGTCCCCCCTGAAAGACAACTACCCTTTGCCTATAATGGAACATATCCTACAAAAGGTAGTGGGCTCTAAGAGAATCTCCTTGCTTGATGGTTTTTCAGGATACAATCAGGTCCTTGTACTCCCAGAAGATCAACTCAAAACAACTTTTACCACTCCATGGGGCACCTTCATGTATGTGAAAATGCCCTTTGGACTGATAAATTCTAGAGCTACTTTCCAGAGAGTGATGATATAGCTTTCTCAGATGAAATAGGATACTTCATAGTCATCTACTTGGATGACTTGACTGTCTTTTCTAAAACTGAAGAACAACACCTGAGAAAAGTTTTTGAAAAATTTAGAAGGTACGCCCTATCCTTAAATCCTAAGAAAACTGTGTTTGGGCTGCAAGAAGGAAAAATTCTTGGCCACATCATATCCGAGAAAGGAATTAGGATAGACCCACAGAGAGTTGAGGGGATACTTCAAATCGCACACCCAAGAAACATCAAGGAGTTACAAGACTTCATTGGGAAGATCAATTTCCTTAGGAGATTCATTCCCAATCTTGCTGAGCACCTCAGGAAAGTGACTGACATGCTAAAGAAAGGTGCAGGAATCAAGTGGACTGTTGAAGCCAAGAAATATTTTGAGTCAGTAAAGCTTGCACTCACTCAAGCCCCTGTCCTTATCAGCCTAGACTTCTCAAGGGATTTCCTAATCTTTTCATTTTCCTCCCAGCATACCGTGGTTACGGTTTTACTGCAGAGAAATTCAGAAGGTCATGAACAGCCAATTGCCTTCTTCAGTAAAGCCTTAAGAGACGCACCCTTGAAGTACAACATTATGGAAAATCAGGCCTATGCCCTGGTAAAGGCCTTAAAAGACTTCAGGGTGTACATTCTGCATTCTCACACCATTGCTTATGTGCCAAATATAGTGGTCAAAGATATCTTGTCCCAGGACCCTGATGGGAAAAAGGGAAAATGGATTGCTACAATCTTAGAATACGACCTTGAGATAAAGCCCACCAAACTGATCAAAGGTCAAGGCCTAGCCCAATTAATGGCTGAATCTAATCTGCAGGCCCTTCACATTAACATGGTAAATGCCTTAGGTGAGCAGGAAGGATTGCCCCAGCCAACTGTTGAGGAGAGGTTTCAGAACTCTCCTTGGTATTCTGATATCCTTTATGTGTTCACCAATCTCAATACCCCTCCAGAACTGTCCAAAACTAAGGCCAGATTCGTAAAGCTGAAAGCTAGAAACTACTGCATTTTGGATGAAAACATATATTAGAAAAATCTAAATGGCCTATTACTGAAATGTTTGTCTGAAACTGAAGCTGAAAGAATCAAACAATAATTTCATGCTGGGGAGTGTGGAGGCCACCTGAGTTGGAAAGCCACTGCAAACAAGATACTCAGGGCTGGCTATTACTGGCCCACTCTCTTCAATGATGTCCATAAAATGGTAACTGCCTGTCATAAATTCCAAATATTTGAGGGCAGAAAAAATCTCCTTCCCCTCCCTTTACAACCTATCACCGTAGAAGGTCCCTTCATGCAATGGGACCTAGATTTTATTGGGGAAATTCACCCCTCTTCTTCTGGGCAACACAAATGGATCCTAACTACTACAGATTACTTCACCAAATGGATAGAGGCCATACCCATTAGGAATTCCACTGATTCTGTCATCATTAGGTTCCTAGAAGACTTCATCCTATCTCGGTTTGGTTGTCCAAGGAAAATAATCACTGACAATGTTGTTGCCTTCAGATCCAAGAAAATGGTTGATTTCTATCACAGGTATGGAATAGCACTTGGTCATTCAACTGCCTATTACCCCCATGGTAATGGATTGGTTGAATCATATAAAAAAAGCCTGGTCACAATCATTAAGAAGCTGCTGGAAGAGAACAAAAAGTCATGGCATAAAAATTTGATACATGCTTTGTGGGCTGACAGGCTCACCACAAAGAAATTTGTTGGCATGTCACCATTCCAGCTGGTTTATGGAACAGAAGTAGTTTTTCCTACTAGCCTTGGAGTACCAGTGATTAAGCTTGCCCAAGAGATTCAGACAGAGGAAGACAGTATGGTGAGAATAATTAATGAAACTATTCATCTTCAGCAAACAAGGGAGCAGGTTTACAACAGAGCAGTCAAAGTTCAGGAGAACATTAAAAAGCTATTTGAAAAAAGAACCAAAGTTGCATATTTCAAAGTCGGGGACAAGGTTCTGAAATGGGATTCAAGAAGAGAGGACAAAGGTAAACATGGAAATTTTAACAGCTTGTGGCAAGGTCCATACATCATCTAGGCCATTGTGGGTCCTAATGCATTTTTCTTACAAGAACTTGATGGTACAGAGCTGTTTGGGGGTCCTGTCAATGGCAGGATGCTCAAACACTACTTCTGCTAATTTTCATTTCCAGTTCCATTTCCATTGTACATACCATTGCAGCTTTACTTACAAAAAAATAAAAAACAAATAATAAAAAAAAAAAATTCAAAAAACAAGTGAAAAGGAGAGGTTCAGACACGCTCAAATCATGAACCTATGAAGTGCAAAGATTGGCTCTGATAAGCTCATGCATTTTCCTGAGTGAGGGCGTACTCCAGACCAATTGAACGAGCAAGAAATGTACTATGAACTTGGTCTGGAGTTTTCTCTTGCTTAGAAAAATTCTCAAGATGAGGCTCACGAAAATATCCCACCTCAGGATCAGACCATACAGGAAGTAAAGAAGCTGGCCCTAACACGCTCAAAACCTGGACCATCAAAGGAAAAGGAAGAATCAGCTCTAACATGCCTAAAACCAAGGTTGAAATGAACCAAGGAAGTGACTCTAATATGCTCAAAAACCTGGGTCACAGGAAAAGAAGGATATTTCAAATTGCAGATTTCCAGCCTTCACAGTTTTGTCTCCAAGTTTTCAGCAATTCATTGTCCAGGAATGAAAGTTTTATGCCTTGGATTCACAGCAAGTCAGACAGTTTAATCCTGGCTTGGTTGTTTTGAATTTCCTGTCTTAGAATGTAGGAGAAGAAACCTGTTGGATAGTTTAATCCCAACAGGTAGTAGATTAGGTAGAGAATCATATGAGACCAACAGTCTAATCTGGCCTCATGGAGCAATAAGGGTAGAAGTAGAATAGGTTTGTTTTCTGTTTCAAAAAATAAATCATGTAAAGGGTATGCTAGCTCAAGTGCACCCTAATAGGAGAAAAATGCTAGGACTGTAGTGTGGGTAGGTAGTTTGATTGGGAAAATGTTTCTGCTGATTTGCGTACTTAACATATTGTGGCAGCTAAAAATTGAAGAAAGAAGGGATGTGCCAAGCAGCAGGCACCTGGCCTACTCCAAATATCATTTCTGGTTTCTTGACTCCTTCAAGAAGAAGCCATCCCCATGTGGAGCCACTATTAGCCCCCCTATGGAATTCTTGACAAGCAAGCCGGGGGCTAGATTGTTTTGGAGCCTTCAAGGAATGCCTTTCCCCTGAAAACCCATCCTACTTGAAGTCTCTGAGTGCTATGCCTAATACAAATCCTATCTGTTGATCCATTCCTAAAAGGCCTAATGTTACCCCTTGTACCCCTACAAAAAACCACAGGTTCCCTTTCTTCCATTCATTCCCACCTTTCGTCTCTTGAATTCCCCCCCATGTCCCCTTCAGTTTCTGCCCATACCCATTTCCTTGGCCTAGTTTCCCCTCTTTTTCCCTATTGTTGCCATTATAAGGTTTCAAAAATGCATTTAAAGGGGTTAAAAAACCTACTTAAAACCTTATATTAGATCCTAGCCCCTCCCGCATAAGCCCTGCGCCTTTTTCCTCCATATAACCCAGTGCTTTGACCGAAGCGCTTACCCCTGCGAAGGCTTTCTCTATCCGTAGGGTCAAACCATGGTGCCCCCGTAGTTGACTCTTCGGGATGTGGGAGGATTTAATCAAACGGTTGTTATTCACTTCGGGGGGTTGCTCCAACATTCTCATGTCCGTACACCTTGGTCCCCCGCATTCCATCTTCGTCGTCCAAATACACGATGATCTGACGGTCCGCATTCCATCCGCCTAGTGGACCCCACCACGCACTGTTCCAAACCCGGTTGTTTCCATCGCACCGCCTTTGGGCGGCAGGCGGTACTTCTAAAATCACAGCGATTCCACTCAGCTCTTGACATGTGGCCCCGACACTGTTGCAAAACCGTCGGCCCGTCGCGCATTAAAGTTCGACCACGGATGCCGAGGGATATCGCTGTCAGCCGTTAGATCTTCGATCGCTCATCCAACGGTCACCATTCATCAGAGCTACTCACCAGTTAGCCTGTCTCCGCCGTACCCCTGGCCCACGGTCTATCGCTCTCTGACGCGTTTCCACCGTCGATCTCCACCGAGATCAGACGGTCCAGATTCGTTTTCCTGTCGTTGACCATTCCGCTGTCGCTCGGGCCTCCACACCATCCGTCCACGTGTCTCTTCCATACGCCACGTCACCCCACGTTTATTCCCCGTACACCCATTCATTCTATTGCATATATCGGTTCATTTTCGTATTCTCTGAGGTTTCTTGTTCAAAGATTGCTCTGCAGACCGCAAATCTCCACCAGAGAAATTTGTCACCATTTCTCCGCAACTTTCCCCCATCTCATCATCTACACTACCTCTCTCGTCATCCACATCATCCACCACCCCAGCCATTGTTTTCTTCACAGCTTTCGTGCTTTTGCAGGGTCGTCAATGGTAGATGACCGCCAGGATGTGCAGTCTCTGTTACAGCGACGAAGAAATCAAGGAAGATCATCTACAGCGGCTAAATTTATGAGAAAATACTCGGGAAGGCAAAGACATGACGTTCATTAAAGAGAATAGGGTTTGAACTCTGTAGAAAACCTCCCAACACCATTAAAAGCTCGAGCTAACCTGTCAGAGGCAGAGATGAAGCGGCAGAGTGTTCCAATACAAAGCAAAGGAGATTAAAGCACGCCAAAGGAAATCTTGAGCCTTAAATCTGCAATTTAAAGAGGCAAAGCACAAGTTTGAAGACCCCGAGGATCGATCAAAGGTCCTGCACGCGAGTAAAAGGTAACATCAGGGTTTGTTCGTTAGCAGAATGTTTTTCTTCATAAAGTACAGGGCGCCCATACAACTTTTATTATGCGCAATGTCCCTGAAGGAATTTCCACCCTGACAACAGTTCAAAGCAATTAGAACATTTATGTGGTAGACTTCCCAGTGATCATTTGCCTTCGTTTATTTACCACAAGTACAGCTCCACAGCCTAAAAATGTCAAGACCATATTCAGAGAAGATAACTCCTGCATAAAGAGATGACAGAAATTAAATATTCAGCATTAAAGCAGAATGGGATTCGGCCCTCTTTCTCTTCATGAGTTTAATCAACATTTAGTTTTTCATCTACCCCTTCTGCTCCCCTTCAGCTATAAAATCTCAGAAAGAAACATTGTAAAGGTTGTTGATAAGATATCAGAGAAATACAATAATTTTCCTCTAGAGACAAGTTCTCTATGTAATATTGTAAGATAGGCTGAGATTTGATGTATTCAGGCTGAATGTTCAAGCTGTGGGCAATGATGTACCTGATTGGTGTTGTTTTTAATATGACAAGCATATTTCTTTGGATCCTGATCTAAAGCAGCTGGTGATGTCTTCCTATCTCTGTGTTTAATCCCATTTCATTTCATTTCTACTGGCTCGCATCAGAAGTTTGGCATAAGATTTACCCTTGATAAGTACCTTATGTTGCTGCTCTCCCAGCCTTTTATGTTTTCTGCTTATATGTGTATCTAAATATTGATTTCAATTGATTTAACCAGTGTAGTGGATGTTATTGCCTGCTCTCTGATGTATTAATTAATGAAATCTATGTTTAGATGTTATTGTGAGGATCTAGTTGGATGTGTTGAGAACACTGGGAGGTCTAGAACCCTATCTCTGCCTCACTAGGATCTTTCCATCTCAATTAAGCCTTTCGGAGATCTCTGGTTTTACCTCTGATTTTGTCCAAGCAGGTCTAGAGTTAAATGACCTCCGACCTGATCTATAGACAGGATTGGATAGTTCCCCTTCACTCATTTTCAGTCCTTAATGTCCCATTTCACCAATCATCCTTCAAGATCCAAGATGCTCTAGATGACTATCCCAAATAAAAGCTTGCACATTGAACACAAGTAAATCCTTTCTTGACTCCATTGCATAGTGGCCTTGATGTTCCCTGAGTTATCTGTCTTAGCCTAATTCCCTCTATGCTCATCCTTGCCTTATATTGGACCTTCCTTTCCTGATTCCCAACAACCAAACACAAACAACTAAACAAACAACCCTGAGCCTATAACTAGCCTAACATCTTAAATTTTAAGCCTCAAATACATACACACTTTGACAATCATAGAGAGATCCCTCTTTGGACCTAGGGGGGCTAGATCCTAAGGTCTGAAAGTGGTTCTATGTTGTCTCATCTTTTGTTCTTGTCAACCTGGCCAAAACATGGGAACCCCAACACTCTCTACACCAAAAAAATAGTGGCCAAAACTATGCATCAAAACTGAATATAATGATAACTAGTTGTTGAAATAACATATCCTCATATGCTCACACCAAAAATAAATGCTACATAATGAAAATAACAACATACGACACTATGGTTATGTGCCAAATGCATCATCATCTCCTGTAAGAAAAATATGTGAGAATAACCAAATATGGAGATAATACAATCCCTCCATCCCAACCAATAACTCTTTCGTGGCTCTCTGCATCTCTAATATGAAATTAAAGTGTTGGGTGAAATTGGCCTTAGGGGTAGGATAAAGATCATAATTTATTTGAAATGGTCCTCCAAGGATGTGAACACATTTAGTGCACTAATAGTGGATTAATATTGCATAAATTAGACCAAATCAATCCACTAACACTACTATTAGTGCACTAAATATTTTCACATCCTTGGAGGACATTTTCAAACAAATTCTGACATTTACAAGCAATGCTAGAAGCCTATAGGAATTTCTAAGTTAATTTCCTTCCGAACAGTGCGAGGAATGTGAAGAAAATCTCGATAAATCCCACAGTCTCTCCCCTGACACTCATTACATGTGACTTTGGCACCCTGGATTCATAACCACTCCCTTAGCATTGTCTCCATGTGACTATAGGATTCCAGCCGCTCCCATAGCCTTATGGGCATGCAACTATGGATAGAACTGAGTGAAATCATCAACCCTTCATCTCAGGATCTATGCCAATTGTTGCATCCTATTATTCAACTCTTGTACATGCTTCCAAACCTTTGACACATCTGCAAGTGGATCAAACAAGCCTCCCAAGTGTCACTTCCAATTTGACCTAGTAGGGCCAATAAACAAGGTTGGAAAGTGTGCAAAAAAGTCCTCCACTCTCCAACAACATCTCCCCAATATGTAACACATCAGGTCTAACCTGAAACACCTCAAAAAAAATACAACATCCTCATCGTCTTCATTAGGAAAAACCATCACTCCACAAGTCATATCCATGACATAACCATGAAGACCTAGTATGAAGGCCTACTCATCAATACATCCATCTTAATTCCAACACAACTAGCTCCTATAAATCTAAAGTCATCAACACATTAGCAAGACAACATATGACTGACATCATAAGGTTGAAATCAATACCAACATGATCTAGTTTTCATCATGAACACATGCTATCAATATCCTCACAATACCAAGGCTGCTAGGTTGACATTAATGCTAACCAACAATTGAACTATAATGCCAACAATCTCCCCCTTCGGCATTGATGGTAACCACATGCAACATCCAATATCACTCCCCATTTTACATCAATGGCAAAGGGATAGTTTCATAAGAATAGGCATCAAGAACGCAAATATATATCTCCATCCTCTATCACACCCCATGGCTGAAAAATGATGCACCACAATAAGTAAGTTGCGAGCATCATATGAACCAAGCATCATTTAGAGAAGCATATCAACCAAAAATCTCTAGCAGTAAGAAGAAACATGCTAATATGAGACAACCATAAGAAACAATAAGCAGCATCATAATGAACAAATGTGAGGAGCATCAAGTATATGCAACAATATGCATATGAGCATCAACCCATCAATATCCATAGCAACCACATAGCAACAACTACCAAAAATATCTTCTCAAAGCATAATACCAAGAACCTTAATAGTCATAACATAGTATGAGGCACACCCTGACACCTCAAAGTGGATCATAATGCTAACAATGTATTTTTGAAATGAATAAGAGAAAATAATGCTCCCCCTAAACATGTGCCATCTTCAAGTTGTAGTGACTGCTTCTGATGCAAGCAATGATTCCTTGACACGGTAGAAGCACCATATGGACCAATACTCCACATGAACATGACTCAAGTGACATATTCTATGAAAATACATGGTTTTAGTAGGATTATAAGACCTCATACATTATCATCATATTACCATAACATATCCTCATGACTAGACGACCCAAAGATAATGCAACATATACATAACTTCATGAGAATGTTACAAGAATATTACAATGAATTACATGGTTGCCATTATCATATCTTATTTATCAATCACTCAAGTACATGAAATATCATGATTATTACATAAACGTTAGCCCATACATGTGGCTACAAAATAATCCACATGACTTCTCCAAAACAAACCTATCAACATGATGTCTCAACATGCTATTGACTAGACTCTCAACCAATACATAATGATGAAACGATAGAAAATACATGGCTGTAATAATCATTATATAACATCTCATACATATATGGTCCACGTCACAAGTCATAAAATACATTGATGAAACAATAATTATATTTTATGCATGGTTGCACATATTTTCAACCAACTGTTAATGGAATCAAAAGCATATACATGGCTGAAAAGTGTACCCTTTTACATTCATGAATCACATATAAATATGCTATAAATATATGAGTGAAAAATATGTAGAAAAAAATATCAAATAACCATGCAAAACTCATACCATGCATAGCTCACCCTGAGCTCAATATACCTCCAAAAGACATGATGATCCTGTGGACCTGAAAATGTTCGTGAGGCTGAATGAACTCATAATATGTTGCTGCAACAACACAAACTCATCAAACTACCATATGCCCCCTTGAGGTTATGCACCTCTCATTAACTATGCAGTCTTCTAAAAATATGAATGAAAAACTTGGGCTACAAGAGGGAATTCTCTTCATTACTTAAAGAGTGGTTGCTCCTTCTTTCTCCACACGATATTTGGTTGCTTCTTTGGTTGCACAACCTCCTTTGGCTTATGCTTCTTCCCCTCCAATATTTTCCTGCTAGGTCCTCTTTGCTTTTGCTACTTTGGTTGATTTTTCCTTGAATAATAGGGCAACAAAAAATCTCTTTCCATATGGCCAAATTTATGACATGTGTAGCACTTCACATGGCCAAGATATGAAGCAAGAGGATCAAAAACTCGTGTTGCTCATGCCAGATCTATACCTTGTATGAAATGTTCTTCTCCTTCATTGGTTATATCTACAATCATCTTCCTTATGACCAAACATGTTACATGAATAGAAATAACCATAATTATACCTGATGGCCAACCTCCTTAGATGTTGATATTTTTGCAAGATCAGTTGACATGATCTGTAAACTCTGCTTCTATAGTTAGATGCAACATTCCCAAACTTGTGAAGACGGTAGCATTGTACCTCATGCATCAAATGAACAAAAGGAATTTTTTTCCTTTGAAATCTAATAGATCTACAACGATCTTCTCTTGGAGAAAATAATTTTCTAAGTGTAGGTGCTATTGAGGCTTTCTTTTACACTGTTGGTTTTTCTACTTGTTCTACTTTTGGTTCTTCTTCTTGTTTCCTTGGTTATAATTATTGTTGTTGGTCTTGTTTGCTACAAGTTTCGTGGGATCTTCTTTGTTGTTTTTTTAATTTGTGGTAGCATAGGATGTGCTCTAAGTATCAAAATTTGTAGAGAGGCTTAGAAACATGTATTCCAGATAACCCATAAATCATTTAGGGAAATTCCACCCAGATCGTATTTTATTAAAATAATTAATTATTTTTAAAGGGATTGTAAGTCTAAACTTAGGAAAATGAAATAATTAAAGACAATTAATAAAATATGGGTGTGAATGTTCTGGAAAAGGTAGATCAAGTCAAAATTTAATCTTAGCCAATGATTAGAGATCTAATCTGGGTCGTTGAAGTTTCAATGAGAAGACTATCAAAATGGCTTTAAGGGTCATTTGGAAAACACATTTGGCAGAATAAAGATAAAGAAATCTATTTCTATGATTATCAGTGCTAAGGGAGAAACTTCGATCGAGAGATATTTTGTAGAGCGGGGAAGTAATTCTCGTTGGAAGGATTCCTAAGCCATAGAGTGCATAACAATAAATACATAGAGAGCCACAGAGGCAGCACAAATCCAGTGACGCAGTGTTTACGCAGTCACTACGCAAAGCCTAAAGGGAATTCACAATTTTTTTGAAGAGACAACGTTGGGCCAGTGCCATATCCCAGAGAGATTTTCTAGAGGCTAGAAGGCCTCAGTTTCTAGCTAGTATAGAGACCAACTCAAAGACAGAGGGAAGTTTTAGTTGTGACGTAGAGTGACACAGTCACTACGCAGAGGCAACACAGGGAAATTTAGTTTGGGTGTTGATCAGTGTTGGGTTCCCATGGAGGAGTGAGGTTTGTCTCATGAGATATTTTTTGTCAGTTTCTCTGCATGATTTGACGGATGTTTCAATCATAAAATTTTACTAAAAAATAATTAATAATATAAACCCTCAATTTCTGCACTGGTTTTCCTGCATTGGGTTTTTTCGGGGACATTGGTCCAAAAATAACTATGTCAGATGTGTGTGTGATCTATTCTTGTTAAATTTTGTTTATGCCCTTGTATTTTATTCCACAAATTATTTGTAAAGGTTGCAGTGTGATTTATTTAGTGTTTTCCATAGGAAACTACAAATAGATTGTTAAGTTAAAATTAACAGTTAGGTGAATATCTTCTGGTTGTTGCAATAGGATTCCAAATATTTATGAAATTTTCACATGGTATCAGAGCTTGTTTAAGCTGAGTGCAAGAGGAGCAAAGAAAATATCTAGCAGATTGAACGTTTTTGAATTTGGGATCAAATAGTTGTGTAAGTAGCAGATCGATCTCCCATAAGATTTTGCAATTCAAGCCAGAAGGGTTATATCTGCAAGTAAAATATCTCTCTGAGTGAGCCTGTTGGCAATATGATGCTGAGTGTTGTCCTTGATGGCAACCCACTTGATGAAGATGATGGCAACCTACTTAATAAATATTTTTTGATGCTTGATGAGTTTATTAATGATGTAAATCTAATGTTCTACAAGTAGCTCAGAAGTACCAGAGAAGGAAATATCAGTGAGGGCCAAAGCAATGAGGAAAAATGTGTGTTACAAGGCATATGTGGGTTTGTCAAGGAGAAAGCGTGTATGCACGCGGAAAAGTACGTGACAAGTCGCGTATGGTCTTTTGCGCTCCAAATTTAGAATACCAAGGGGCATTACCATGGTATTGACCCTTTGTATTGAGCGCTGGATTGTCTATTTGATCCCGTCCAGGAAAACCATCGGAAGTAATGTGGTTTTGACTCATGGTATTGAAAAAGGCTAAATCTATATAAGGAGAAGAATTTCATTGTGCAAAGTGTGTGCATGTGTCTGGGCTTTAATGAATACTTCACTCTGAAGTATATCTGCATGGTTGAACTCTGCTCTTTAATTGATAGATCTAATTCTATGATGCATCTATGAACATAATGAAGGTTCAAGATCTCTAGATCTTGAAATGGTGAATCTCGTGGATGATCTGAAAAGAAGTAATGAAGACCTGGTGCAAATCTGTTGAAGAAGTTGAAGAAATCTGGTAAGTTCATAGATCTGGTCTGATCTGCAAAATTTATCTTTTATAGATCTATACGCAGGTTCGTTTCGTGAAAAGCACGTGTATACGCGGCCCTATTCAGACAAAAGCGCGTATGGGTTGTTAGGGTTTTTCTAATAAGTTGCACAAATGTATACGCGGGTTCTCTTCAGTAAAAGCGTGTGTATACGCGGGTCTGTTTAAGGAAAAGCGCGTATGGTATTTGAGTTGATGGTTGCTCAAAATATAATTGAGGTTCTGCACATCTGTTCTGAAGTCTGGGCTATTTCTGATATTCTGGTTACAGTGGTTTCACTGTTCTGACTGATGAAATGAAAAGGGATGTTTGTTGATAAGTGAAGAATTGTGTTGAAGCTGTTTGATCCAGTGTGAAAATTAATGAAACGTGGTCTGCAGTGGATCTGAGGGTTGTAGCCTTCAGTCTGATAGTATAAGATTTCTGTCAGCAGAGGCTGGTGCTAATATCAGGGGGTAGTAGCTCCCTTCCAGGTGAGGCTGGTAAACGAGAGCAGGGGGTTGTAGCTCCTTTCCAGGTGAGGCTGGTAAACGAGAGAAGGTTGTAGCCTTCTGCAGGTGGGTGCCTGCGTGCTGGTATAAGTCTGCACTAGTACATGATTGTAAGAATGTTTTTCTTTATAATAAATATTGAAGACTGAAATGACGGCAGCGGTGGTTTTCTCCCGAATTGGGTTTCCACCTAATAATCTCGGTGTTCATGTGTGTTGCCTAATTATTATGTTCTTTCTACACCTGTTTACTATTTCCTGAAATATCTGATAAATGAATAATGCAATGATCTGAGTTAAGAATTGAATGCATAATTAGATCTCTGTGCATACGCGAGTTCTGTAAAGGATATCCGCGTATATATGCTAGTTGGCTTCTGAAAAGTCGCATATGGGTTTTTAGAAAGGAAAAGTAAAAAGTTTTATTGTCTGCATTAAATACTGATTCACCCCCCCCCCCCCTCTCAGTATTTTTCCAACAATTGGTATCAAAGTAGGTCCTTCTGAAAAAGCTTAGCCGCTAGAAGGAAGATCAAGCAAGATGAGCAATCATGACGGAACAACATCTATCAAGCCCCCGCTCTTCAATGGAAGTAATTTAATCTTCTGGAAAATGAGGATGAGATCCTATCTTCAGTCTATGGGAGCTGATGTATGGGCCATTGTTGAACAAGCATATCAATATCCAGCTACTACACCAACAGATCCAACTGAAAGGAAGAATTATGAATCAAATGCAAAAGCGGTCAATGCTATAATAGGAATTCTAACTGAATCAGAATTTTTCAAATTCATGCAGCTGAATACAGCAAAGGAAATATGGGACAAAATCATTCTAAGTTATGAAGGCGATGCAAAGGTAAAAAGTGTAAAACTCCAAACTCTCAGAATTGAATATGAAAATTTAAAGATGCATAGTGATGAGAGTATTGCCAGTTTCTTTTTACGTCTTGATGATGTTGTAAATTGTATGAAAAATATGGGACAAACAATAACCAAAACTACTTTGGCTGAGAAAATTTTGAGATCGCTAACAGCAAAATTTGAGTCAAAAGTATCTGCTCTTGAAGAAAAACAGGATCTTCAAAATCTTACTGTGGTGCAAATTCATGGCATACTGACTGCGTATGAAATGAGAAGAGGAGGACCATCTGAAGTCAAAGAAGCTATTTTTAGAGCTTCTACAAAAGCGAAAGAAGTACAAGAAGCAGAAGGATCAGGATATATTTCAGAAGAAGATGAGGCAAATTTTGTAAAGAAACTTCAACTTGGTACAGGACGGTTTAGAGGTAAGCTTCCTTTCAAATTTTTTGATTGTGGAAGAGTTGGTCATTATGCTGCTAAATGTCCTTACAAAGAAACACCTGCAAAAATAAAGGAAGTAGCAAGAAGGAATAAGAACCAGTCTAACACTAGAAGAAGTTACTATACTCATGATGACAGTGATGGGGGATCTGATAGTGAGGAAGAATGTGAACAAGATCTTAGACTTCTCATGGCATTTGAATCTAAGGAAGAAAAGGATACTTTTGTGGATGCTCTGGAGGACAACGATTTTCTTGAAGAGAACAATCAACTCAAAATACGCTTAGAAGAAAGCAACATTCTCTTAGAAGAATGTAAAATTCTCTTAGAAGAAAGGAAAATAACCATCGAGACTCTGGAAAAGCAGGTTGAAGAAGCAAAGAAACATAATGAAAAATTAGAATGTGAAGTGGTAAGTGTAAGAAAAGAATTTGAGAAAGTAAAGAATCTAAATTTTAGATTTGCTAAAGGATCTGAAACCTTAGATGAGATTATCAAGGTACAACGTTCTCCTCTTATAAAGACAGGTCTTGGATACACGGGAGAGTCCTCTCAAGCTTCAGCACCAAATTATCTAAAATCAGCTACAACTGGTTTACAAAATTCTGCCACTCAGCCAGGGAATAAAGAATCTTTACAGGTAAAGCATGATCATCCTAATGCAAGGAACACTAACAGGAATATCTTTCAAAAAGGCACCAATCAACAGGTAAATTCAAATAGAATATTTCATGATCGCAGAAATTTCTTCTTCAATGGACAATGTTTCTCATGTCACAATTTTGGTCATAAAGCTGCTCAATGTGTTGCATATAAAACCATCATGACAAGAGAAGCGAGAAAGAAAAGGATTGATGTTGAAACAAATAAGAATACCTATAACAACTTTTCTCCTCTTCTAAATAAAGTTGAATGTGCTTATTGCAATAACTTTGGCCATGAAGATTCTGAGTGCAGGAGCAAAGTACAGCCAAGAGAGCATCTTCCTTCAAAATCCAAAATATGGAAAAAGAAGGAACCACAGGTTGAAAATTGTGGCATAGCATTATTTGCGGAAGGTGAAGAAAATCAATGGTACATTGATAGCAGATGCTCAAGACACATGACAGGTGATAAACACAAACTTCGTGCATATAGTGCTCTAGAAAAGGAAAATAAAGTTACTTTTGGAAATGATACTCCTACTGTAATTAAAGGAAAAGGGTCTGTGTTCCTAAAAGAAAAGGTGAAGGCTAATGATGTCATGTATGTGGATGGATTAAGGCATAATCTATTAAGTGTAAGTCAAATGTGTGATCAAGGAACTGAAGTTGTCTTTAGTTCAAAAGAATGTGTGGTTCGTGATCTTGATACGGGTAAAACAATTATAAAAGGAAAAAGAACTCCAAGCAACCTGTATGTATTGAAGAATTGCAAAGAACAATGTTACTTGAGTAAATCTTCAGAAAACTGGCTATGGCATAGAAGGTTGGGGCATCTAAGCTTCTCTCAAATCAACAAATCTAGCAGACTTAATGTTGTTCGTGGTCTTCCCAATATTACTCTGCCTGAAAGTATCATATGCAAATCCTGTCAATTCGGTAAGAAAACAAGAGTGAAATTTAATGCCAAGGAAGGATCATCAAGTAAGCCTCTTGAACTCATTCATACTTACATATGTGGACCTATGAGGAAAAAGTCACCACGGGGTGAAGAATACTATATCTTATTTATTGATGATTTCTCTAGAATGTGTTGGATTGGGTTGATCAAACACAAAGATGAAGCGTTTGAAAAATTTCAGATCTTCAAAGCACTGGTGGAAAATGAATTAGATCTAAAAATCAAGTGTCTTAGATCTGATCGAGGAGGAGAATATACATCAAATGAATTCTTTGAATTTTGTGAACAACATGGCATAAAAAGACAATTTTTTTGTAGCAGGCACTCCACAACAAAATGGCGTAGCAGAAAGAATGAATAGAACGATTCAACAAATGGCTAGAGCTATGCTTGATGATTCCGGAACACCTGACACTTTTTGGGGAGAAGCAGCTCACACAGCAGCAAATATTCTTAACAAGGCACATGTTCGGGTAAATAGTGAAAAAACTCCATATGAACTCTGGTATGGTAATTCTCCCTCTGTGAAGCATTTTAGAGTTTTTGGAAGTAAATGATTTATCAAAAATAATGATGAAAAGCTTGGCAAGTTTGAACCTAGATCAGATGAAGGGATACTTCTTGGTTACTCATCTACAAGCAGAGCATACAAATGTTACAATAAAAGGCTTCGAAAGATTGTTGAATGTATTGATGTTGTTATTGATGAGTTTCCTGCAGCTCCTAAAGAAGAAAAACACACAACAGATGAAGATGATGGTGACTTTTGTCCTTCTGCGTCAAATAGAAATGATATAGACAATGGATCCAATGAAGAACTAGAAGATGATTTATCTGGAAAAGCTCCATCCAGATATGTTCAAAAGAATCATCCTGAATCTCAAATTTTGGGAAATAAGGAATCAGGAGTACAAACAAGGAGGACTCTTGTGGGATCTTCTAGCTATCTGGCATTTCTATCCACAATTGAACCACACAATGTCAATCAAGCTAGCAAAGATGAATTTTGGATTCAAGCCATGAATGAAGAGCTTGATCAAATTGAAAAGAATCACACTTGGGAATTGGTACCAAGACAACATGATAAAAATGTCATTGGAACTAAATGGATATTCAAGAACAAGTTAAATGAGAATGGGGATGTTATAAGAAACAAAGCTAGACTGGTTTGCAAGGGGTATACTCAACAAGAAGGAATAGACTTTGAAGAAACTTTTGCTCCTGTAGCTAGACTTGAAGCCATCAGAATGTTTCTTGCTTTTTCAAGTTTTCAACAAATCAAAGTTTATCAAATGGATGTTAAATCTACATTTCTCAATGGTGATCTAGAAGAAGAAGTTTACATAGAACAACCAGAAGGATTCATTTTGGGAAATGATAAAAATCTTGTTTGTAGACTTAAAAAGGCTCTATATGGTCTCAAACAAGCTCCAAGGGCATGGTATTATCGTCTTGACAAATATCTTCATCAACAGGGATTTTCAAAGGGGTATGTTGATAGCAACTTATACACAAAAACTGAAAATGACAAACTATTAGTTGTGGTTGTATATGTTGATGATATCATTTTTGGAAGCAATGAAGAATCTATGAGTCAGAAATTTGCGTCAGCTATGCAGCAAGAATTTGAAATGTCTTTACTTGGGGAACTAACATTCTTTCTTGGCTTGCAAGTGCATCAAAATACAGATGGCATATTCTTATCACAAGCAAAATACCTTAAGCAAATTCTAAAGAAGTATGGCATGGAAGAGTGCAAACCTGTAAGTACACCAATGATAACCGGATGTAATCTCAGTTCTCATGATGATTCTCCCACGGTGAATCAACCAGAATACAGATCTATGATAGGAAGTCTACTTTATCTCACTGGGACTAGACTAGACATTATGCATGCAGTTGGGATTGTTGGACGATTCCAAGCTAATCCAAAAGAGTCTCACCTTCAGGCTGTCAAAATAATATTCAAATATCTACAAGGAACTCAAGACTTTGGACTATGGTATCCAAAGAATGCTAATCTTACTCTTCATGCTTACACTGATGCAGATTGGGCTGGAAATGTTGATGATCGGAAAATCACTAGTGGTGGTGCATTCTATATGGGGCCCCGGTTAGTATCTTGGTTCAGCAAGAAGCAAAGCTCTATTGCCTTATCTATAGCAGAAGCAGAATATGTGGCTGCAGCATCATGTTGCACTCAACTTCTTTGGATGATGCAAACCTTACAAGACATTCAAATCAAATGTTCACCTCCTATCTCCATTATGTGTGATAATACAAGTGCCATCAGTATTTCAAAGAATCCTGTTATGCATTCCAAGAACAAGCACATTCCCATCAAGTATCACTTCTTACGTGAACAAGTGCTTGAACAAAAGGTGAAGTTGGAGTATGTTCCCTCCAAAGAACAAGTTGCTGATATATTTACCAAACCTCTGCCCAGGGAAGCGTTCGAATATCTCAGACAGACGCTGGGAGTAGTCTCTGCTGTGAAGAAAATCAGAACTGCTTAAATTTAGAAGGTCAAATTGGATACGCGGGTTTCCTGAAAGACAGTCGCGTATATACGTGAGTTTATCCACAGAAAGCCGCGTATGGTCAGTTGCTAACAATTTTTGGTTGGGGTCAGCATTTTACAACACATCTGCAGCACTGTTTGATATCTCTGATGCTGAATGGTATCTTTGGTGAAGTTTTATCTCTTATATTTCTGTCTCATTCTTTGATATTGGGTAAAGATGCCTTGATGATCTTCTGTTGAAAAGTGTTCAGGATGCACAAGCTAAGGGGGAGATGAAGGAGTAAACTGATGTACAGGTTCAGGGGGAGCAATAGCCTTGCTGGGTATTATGCATTGTTGGCTTATGATTATGAAATATGATCTCTCTTGAGGTCTTTCTGATATTGGTCATAAAAGGTCATATTTGTAATTTGATGAAAAAGGTCATGTTGAGACCTATGATGTAAAATTGTAATATTCAGTCATGTAAGGACTTGTTCAAATTTATAAACCCACTTGGTTGGGTAGCTGAGTCAAAAATGTGTAAACCCACTTGGTTGGGTACTTTATAAATTTTAATTCCTCGGATGAATAAAAGTAGAGAGGGAAGAGGAGAGTAGAGAGGGGATTTCTGCAATAAACCTCTGTGTGTGAACAATTGTTTCCAGTTAAATTATTTCCAAGCTTAGTTGCCATTGAATTATCTCGAACTGCTAATTGTGAAGAATTGTTTAACTGTGAGGCGATTGGGTACTGATAATTCCATTCTTCTGTCTTTGAATTCCCGTAAATTGTTTGATAACCTTGTGAACTCACCCCACCCGAAGGCGAGGTTTTTGTAGAGAACCGGGGTCGTGAACACTGTTCAAATATGAAAATCCCGCTTAATAAAGAGACAAGATTGTTGTGCTTTCGAAACCTAACCCGAGGATTGGACATGAGTTAACAATGTTGGCAATATGATGCTAAATGTTGTCCTTGATGGCAACCCACTTGATGAAGATGATGGCAACCTCTTATTAAAGATGTTCTTGATGCTTGATGAGTTTATTAATGATGTAAATGTGAT
This sequence comes from Pinus albicaulis, assembly GCA_034641835.2. NCBI lineage: Eukaryota > Viridiplantae > Streptophyta > Pinopsida > Pinales > Pinaceae > Pinus > Pinus albicaulis. Next base: position 438,695,307 of record CM076570.1, on the reverse strand, counting down.
GTTATACAAGTAGCTCAGAAGTACCAGAGAAGGAAATATCAGTGAGGGCCAAAGCAATGATGAAAAATGTGTGTTACAAGGAATACGCGGGTTTGTCAAGGAGAAAGCGTGTATGCACGCGGAAAAGTACGTGCCAAGTCGCGTATGGTATTTTGCGCTCCAAAATTAGAATACCAAGGGGCATTACCATGGTATTGACCCATTTTATTGAGCGCTGAATTGTCTATTTGATCTCGTCCAGGAAAACCATCGGAAGTAATATGGTTTTGACTCATGGTATTGAAAAAGGATAAATCTATATAAGGAGAAGAATTTCATTATGCAAAGGGTGTGCAGGTGTCTGGGCTTTAATGAATACTTCACTCTGAAGTATATCTGCATGGTTGAACTCTACTCTTTAATTGATAGATCTGATTCTATGATGCATCTATGAACAAAATGAAGGTTCAAGATCTCTAGATCTTGAAATGGTGAATCTCGTGGATGATCTAAAAATAAATGATGAAGACTTGGCCAAATATGTTGAAGAAGTTGAAGAAATCTGGTAAGTTCATAGATCTGGTCTGATCTGCAAAATTTATCTTTTATAGATCTATACGCAGGTTCGTTTCGTGAAAAGCGCGTGTATACGCGGCTCTATTCAGACAAAAGCATGTATGGGCTGTTAGGGTTTTTCTAATAAGTTGCACAAATGTATACGCGGGTTCTCTTCAGTAAAAGCGCGTGTATACGTGGGTCTGTTTAAGGAAAAGCATGTATGGTATTTGAGTTGATGGTTTCTCAAAAGATAATTGAGGCTCTGCATATCTGTTCTGAAGTCTGGGCTATTTCTGATATTCTGGTTACAGTGCTTTCACTGTTCCGACTGATAAAATGAAAAGGGATGTTTGTTGATAAGTGAAGAATTGTGTTGAAGCTATTTGATCCAGTGTGAAAATTAATGAAACGTGGTCTTCAGTGGATCTGAGGGTTGAAGCCTTCAGTCTGATAGTAGAAGATTTCTATCAGTAGAGGCTGGTGCTAATATCAGGGGGTAGTAGCTCCCTTCCAGGTGAGGCTGGTAAACGAGAGCAGGGGGTTGTAGCTCCCTTCCAGGTGAGGCTGGTAAACGAGAGAAGGTTGTAGCCTTCTGCAGGTAGGTGCCTGCGTGCTGGTATAAGTCTGCACCAGTACATGATTGTAAGAAGGTTTTTCTTTATAATAAATATTGAAGACTGAAACGACGGCAGTGGTGGTTTTCTCCCGAATTGGGTTTCCACCTAAAAATCCTGGTGTTCATGTGTGTTGCCTATGTGTGATGATTATTCTATTCTTTCTGCACCTGTTTACTGTTTCTTGAAATATCTGATAAATGAATAATGCAATGATCTGAGTTAAGAATTGAATGCATAATTAGATCTCTGTGCATACGCGAGTTCTGTAAAGGATATCCACGTATATACGCTAGTTGGATTCTGAAAAGTCGCGTATGGGTTTTTAGAAAGGAAAAGTAAAAAGTTTTATTGTCTGCATTAAATAATGATTCACCCCCCCCCCCCCCTCTCAGTATTTTTCCAACAATTGGTATCAGAGCCAAGTTCTTCTGAAAAAGCTTAGCCGCTAGAAGGAAGATCAAGCAAGATGAGCAATCATGAGGGAACAGCATCTATCAAGCCCCCGCTCTTCAACGGAAGTAATTTAATCTTCTGTAAAATGAGTATGAGATCCTATCTTCAGTCTATGGGAGCTGATGTATGGGCCATTTTTGAACAAGGATATCAATATCTAGCTGCTACACCAACAGATCCAACTGAAAGGAAGAATTATGAATCAAATGCAAAAGCGGTCAATGCTATAACAGGAAGTCTAACTGAATCCGAATTTGTCAAAGTCATGCAGCTGAATATAGCAAAGGAAATATGGGACAAAATCATTCTAAGTTATGAAGGCGATGCAAAGGTAAAAAGTGCAAAACTCCAAATTCTCAAAATTGAATATGAAAATTTAAAGATGCATAGTGATGAGAGTATTGCCAATTTTTTTTTACGTATTGATGATGTTGTAAATCGTATGAGAAATCTGGGTGAAACAATATCCGACACTACTTTGGTTGAGAAAATTTTACGATCGCTAACGGCAAAATTTGAATCAAAAGTTTCTGCCCTTGAAGAAAATCAGGATATTCAAAATCTTTCCGTGGTGCAACTTCATGGCATACTAACTGCATATGAAATGAGAAGAGGAGGACCGTCTGAAGTCAAAGAAGTTGTTTTTAGAGCTTCTACAAAATGGAAAGAAGTGCAAGAAGCAGAAGGATCAGGATATATTTCGGAAGAAGATGAGGCAAATTTTGTAAATAAACTTCAACTTGGTACAGGACGGTTTAGAGGTAATCTTCCTTTCAAATGTTTTAATTGTGGAAGAGTTGGTCATTATGCTGCTAAGTGTCCTTACAAAGAAACACCTACAAAAGGAAAAGAAGTAGCTAGAAATAAGAACCGGTCTAGCACTAGAAGAAGTTACTATACTCATGATGATAGTGATGGAGTATCTGATAGTGAGGAAGAATGTGAACAAGATCTTAGACTTCTCATGGCATTTGAATCTAAAGAAGAAAAGGATACTTTTGTGGATGCTCTAGAGGAAAATGATTTTCTTGAAGAGAACAACCAACTCAAAAGACGCTTAGAAGAAAGAAAAATTCTCTTATAAGAATATAAAATTCTCTTAGAAGAAAGAAAAATAACCATCGAGACTCTGGAAAAGTAGGTTGAAGAAGCAAAGAAACACAATGAGAAATTAGAATGTGAAGTGGTAAGTGTAAGAAAAGAATTTGAGAAAGTAAAGACTCTGAATTTTAGATTTGCTAAAGGATCTAAAACCTTAGATGAGATTATCAAGGTTCAATGTTCTCCTCTTATAAAGACAGGTCTTGGATACACTGGAGAGTCCTCTCAAGCTTCAGCACCAAATTATCTAAAAGCAGCTACAACTGGTTTACAAAATTCTACCACTCAGCCAGGGAATAAAGAATCTTTACAGGTAAAGCACAATCATCCTAATGCAAGGAACACTAACAGGAATATATTTCAAAAAGGCACCAATCAACAGGTAAATTCAAATAGAAGATTTCATGATCGCAGAAATTTCTTCTTCAATGGACAATGTTTCTCATGTCACAATTTTGGTCATAAAGCTGCTCAATGTGTTGCATATAAAACCATCATGACAAGAGAAGCAAGAAAGAAAAGGATTGATGTTGAAACAAAGAAGAATACCTATAACAAATTTTCTCCTCTTCTAAATGAAGTTGAATGTGCTTATTGCAATAAATTTGGCCATGAAGATTCTGAGTGTAGGAGAAAAGTACAGCCAAGAGAGCATCTTCCTTCAAAATCCAAAATATGGAAAAAGAAGGAACCATAGGTTGAAAATTGTGGCATAGTGTTATTTGCGGAAGGTGAAGAAAATCAATGGTACATTGATAGCGGATGCTCAATACACATGACAGGTGATAAACACAAACTTCGTGCATATAGTGCTCTAGAAAAGGGAAAGAAAGTTACTTTTGGAAATGATTCTCTTGCTGTAATTAAAGGAAAAGGGTCTGTGTTTATAAAAGAAAAGGTGAAGGCTAATGATGTCATGTATGAGGATGGATTAAGGCATAACCTGTTAAGTGTAAGTAAAATGTGTGATCAAGGAACTGAAGTTGTCTTTAGTTCAAAAGAATGTGTGGTTCGTGATCTTGATACAGGTAAAACAATTATAAAAGGAAAAAGAACTCCAAGCAATCTGTATGTATTGAATAATTGCAAAGAACAATGTTACTTGAGTAAATATTCAAAAAACTGGCTATGGCATAGAAGGTTTGGGAATATAAGCTTCTCTCAAATCAACAAATCTACCAGACTTAATGTTGTTCGTGGTCTTCCCAATATTACTCTACTTGAAAGTATCATATGAAAATCCTGTCAATTCGGTAAGAAAACTAGAGTGAAATTTAATTCCAAGGAAGGATCATCAAGTAAGCCTCTTGAACTCATTCATACTGACATATGTGGACCTATAAGGAAAAAATCACCACGGGGTGAAGAATACTATATCTTATTTATTGATGATTTCTCTAGAATGTGTTGGATTGGGTTGATCAAACACAAAGATGAAGCATTTGAAAAATTTCAGATCTTCAAAGCACTAGTGGAAAATGAATTAGATCTAAAAATCAAGTGTCTTAGATCTGATCGAGGAGGAGAATATACATCAAATGAATTCTTTGAATTTTGTGAACAACATGGCATAAAAAGACAGTTTTCTGTAGCAAGCACTCCACAACAAAATGGCGTAGAAGAAATAATGAATAGAATGATTCAAAAAATGGCTAGATCTATGCCTGATGATTCCGGAACACCTGACACTTTATGGGGAGAAGTAGCTCACACAGCAGCAAATATTCTTAACAAGGCACATGTTCGAGTAAATAGTGATAAAACTCCGTATGAACTATGGTATGGTAATCCTCCTTCTGTGAAGCATTTTAGAGTTTTTGGAAGTAAATGCTTTATCAAAAATAATGATGAAAATCTTGGCAAGTTTGAACCCAGATCAGATGAAGGAATATTTCTTGGTTACTCATCTACAAGCAGAGCATACAAATGTTACAATAAAAGGCTTCGGAATATTGTTGAATGTATTGATGTTGTTATTGATGAGTTTCCTGCAGCTCCTAAAGAAGAAAAACACACAACAGATGAAGATGATGGTGATTTTTGTCCTTCTGCGTCAAATAGAAATGATATAGACAATGGATCCAATGAAGAACCAGAAGATGATTTATCTGGAAAAGCTCCATCCATATATGTTCAAAAGAATCATCTTGAATCTCAAATTTTGGGAAATAAGGAATCAGGAGTACAAACAAGGAGGACTCTTGTAGGATCTTCTAGCTATCTGGCATTTCTATCCACAATTGAACCTCACAATGTCAATCAAGCTAGCAAAGATGAATGTTGGATTCAAGCCATGAATGAAGAGCTTGATCAAATTGAAAAGAATCACACTTGGGAATTGGTACCAAGACCACATAACAAAAATGTCATTGGAACCAAATGGATATTCAAGAACAAGTTAAATGAGAATGGGGATGTTATAAGAAACAAAGCTAGACTGGTTTGCAAAGGGTATACTTAACAAGAAGGTATAGACTTTGAAGAACTTTTTTCTCCTGTAGCTAGACTTGAAGCCATAAGAATGTTTCTTGCTTTTTCATGTTTTCAACAAATCAAAGTTTATCAAATGGATGTCAAATCTGCATTCCTCAATGGTGATCTAGAATAAGAAGTTTATATAGAACAACCAGAAGGATTCATTTTGGGAAATGATGAAAATCTTGTTTGTAGACTTAAAAAGGCTCTATATGGTCTCAAACAAGCTCCAAGGGCATGGTATTATCGTCTTGACAAATATCTTCATCAACAAGGTTTTTCAAAGGGGTCTACTGATAGCAACTTATACACAAAAATTGAAAATAATAAACTATTGATTGTGGTGGTTTATGTTGATGATATCATTTTTGGGAGTAATGAAGAATCTATGAGTCAGAAATTTTCTTTTGTCATGCTGCAAGAATTTGAAATGTTCTTACTTGGGGAACTAACATTCTTTCTTGGCTTGCAAGTGCATCAAACTACAGATGGTATATTCCTATCACAAGCAAAATATCTTAAGCAAATTTTGAAGAAGTATGGCATGGAAGAATGCAAACCTGTAAGTACACCAATGATAACCGGATGCAATCTTAGTTCTCATGATGATTCTCCCACGGTGAATCAACCAGAATATAGATCAATGATAGGAAGTCTACTTTATCTCACTGGGACTAGACTGGACATTATGCATGCAGTTGGGATTGTCGGACGATTCCAAGCTAATCCAAAAGAGTCTCACCTTCAGGCTGTCAAAAGAATATTCAAATATCTACAAGGAACTCAAGATTTTGGACTATGGTATCCGAAGAATGTTGATCTTACTCTTCATGCTTACACTGATGCAGATTGGGCTGGAAATGTTGATGATCGAAAAAGCACTAGTGGTGGTGCATTCTATATGGGGCCCTGATTAGTATCTTGGTTCAGCAAGAAGCAAAATTATATTGCTTTATCTACAAAAGAAGCAGAATATGTGGCTGCCGCATCTTGTTGCACTCAACTCCTTTGGATGATGGAAACCTTGCAAGATTTTCAAATCAAATGTACACCTCCTATCTCCATTATGTGTGATAATACAAGTGCCATCAGTATCTCAAAGAATCCTGTTATGCATTCGAAGACCAAGCACATTCCCATAAAGTATCACTTCCTACGTGAGCAAGTGCTTGAACAAAAGGTGAAGTTGGAGTATGTTCCCTCCAAGGAACAAATTGCTGATATATTTACCAAACCGCTGCCCAGGGAAACGTTCGAATATCTCAGGGAAGTTGGGTGTTGTCTCTGCCTCTTAGAAGATCAGATCTGATTAAATTCATAAGATTAAATTGGATACACGGGTTTTCCGAAAGACAGTCGTGTATATATGCGAGTTTAAACACATAAAGCTGCGTATGGTTGGTTGCTGGCAATTTTTGTTTGGGGTCAGCATTTTTTAGCACAACTGTAGTGTTGTTTGGTATCTTTGATGCTGTTTGGAGTCACTGGTGGTATTTCAGCTCGTATATTTTTGTTTCATTCTCTGTTTTTGGGTAAATATGCCTTGATGATTTGCTGTTGAAAGTATTCAAGATGCACAAGCAAAGGGGGGGATTTTTTCATATAGAAAGGATGCATTGGATGCACAGTTTCAGGGGGAGCAGTAGTCTTGCTGAGTATAATGCATTGTTGGCATTATGATGGTTCTGAAATGTGATCTCTCTTGAGGTCCTTCTGGTATTGGTCATGAAAATTCATTTTTGTAATTTTATGAAAAGGTCATGTTGAGACCCATGATGTAAAATTGTAATATTCAGTCATGTAAGGACTTGTTCAAATTTGTAAACCCACTTGGTTGGGTAGTTGAGTCAAAATGTGTAAACCCACTTGGTTGGGTACTTGAGTCACTTATGTAAATCCACTTGGTTGGATCCTTTGATGTAAGTATGAGTCCTTGGTCATAGGAAGGTCATAGAGTCAGGGGGAGCATGATATCTTTAGTGCACATCAGATCTACAACGCTCTTCTTTCTACATAAGGAGAAAAACCTTGTGTTGGTTTTAATCTGCCCTTTTCCCTTGATGTCAAAGGGGGAGAGTGACATGGTGTCTGAATAGGGGGAGAATACCATTCTGCTTAATGTATTTATCTGTTTTGATGATCAAACACCATCATGGTTGCCATCAAGTCCAAAGGGGGAGATTGTTGGCAATATGATGCTAAATGTTGTCCTTGATGGCAACCCACTTGATGAAGATGATGGAAACCTCTTATTAAAGATGTTCTTGATGCTTGATGAGTTTATTAATGATGTAAATCTGATGTTCTACAAGTAGCTCAAAAGTACCAGAGAAGGAAATATCAGTGAGGGCCAAAGCAATGATGAAAAATGTGTGTTACAAGGCATACGAGAGTTTGTCAAGGAGAAAGCGCGTATGCACGCGGAAAAGTACGTGCCAAGTCGCGTATGGTATTTTGCGCTCCAAAATTATAATACCAAGGGGAATTACCATGGTATTGACCCTTTGTATTGAGCGCTAGATTGTCTATTTGATCTCGTCTAGGAAAACCATCGAAAGTAATGTGGTTTTGACTCATGGTATTGAAAAAGGCTAAATCTATATAAGGAAAAGAATTTCATTGTGCAAAGGGTGTGAAGGTGTCTGAGCTTTAATGAATACTTCACTCTGAAGTATATCTGCATGGTTGAACTCTGCTCTTTAATTGATAGATCTGATCTATGATGCATCTATGAATAAAATGAAGCTTCAAGATCTCTAGATCTTGAAATGGTGAATCTCGTGGATGATCTGGAAAGAAGTGATGAAGACCTGGCGCAAATCTGTTGAAGAAGTTGAAGAAATTTGGTAAGTTCATAGATCTGGTCTGATCTGCAAAATTTATCTTTTATAGATCTATACGCAGGTTCGTTTCGTGAAAAGCGCGTGTATACGCGGCTCTATTCAGACAAAAGCGCGTATGGGCTGTTAGGTTTTTTCTAATAAGTTGCACAAATGTATACGCGGGTTCTCTTCAGTAAAATCGCGTGTATACGCGGGTCTGTTTAAGGAAAAGCATGTATTGTATTTGAGTTGATGGTTGCTCAAAAGATAATTGAGGTTTTTCATATCTGTTCTGAAGTCTGGGCTATTTATGGTATTCTGGTTACAGTGGTTTCACTGTTTTGACTGATAAAATGAAAAGGGATGTTTTTTGATAAGTGAAGAATTGTGTTGAAGCTATTTGATCCAGTGTGAAAATTAATGAAACATGGTCTGCAGTGGGTCTGAGGGTTGAAGCCTTCAGTTTGATAGTAGAAGCTTTCTGTCAGCAGAGGCTGGTGCTAATATCAAGTGGTAGTAGCTCCCTTCCAGGTGAGGCTGGTAAACGAGAGCAGGGGGTTGTAGCTCCCTTCCAGGTGAGGCTAGTAAATGAGAGAAGGTTGTAGCCTTCTGTAGGTGGGTGCCTGTGTGCTGGTATAAGTCTGCACCAGTACATGATTGTAAGAAGGTTTTTCTTTATAATAAATATTGAAGACTGAAATGACGGTAGCGGTAGTTTTCTCCCGAATTGGGTTTCCACCTAAAAATCCTGGTGTTCATGTGTTTTGGCTATGTGTGATGATTATTCTGTTCTTTCTGCACCTGTTTACTATTTCTTGAAATATCTAATAAATGAATAATGCAATGATCTGAGTTAAGAATTGAATGCATAATTAGATCTCTATGCATACGCGAGTTTTGTAAAGGATATCCGCGTATATACGCTAGTTGGCTTCTGAAAAGTCGCGTATGGGTTTTTAGAAAGGAAAAGTAAAAAGTTTTATTGTCTGCATTAAATACTGATTCACCCCCCCTCTCAGTATTTTTCCAACAAACAAACAAAAGGATAGCGGAACCAGACTTTCACTCGTGGTCAAGCCCTGTACCAAAACCACGAGCGGAATCACAAAAGCGGGTTGCCCATATCGCACTGATTTTGCAGAGTAAGCGGTATTTCCTATTCACGAGCGATTCCATAGGGAATGTGACACGTGGTGAAGTGACCCCCAGAAAACCACCGTTTAACCCGCACCATCGCACGTTAAAGCCCGACGTTGGAAGCCGAGCGAAATTGCCAAGAGTCGTTGATTTGGAGAAGGTCCATCGGACGGTGGTCACACGTTGAACTTTCCCGGAGGTTAACTAAGGTGTGCGGAGGATAGCCATGTACAATACGAGTGTTTGATTGGTTATTGATATATATAGGTGGGGCCGGAGTATAATGAAATTGTTTAATTAAACGATTGGCAGATAATTAGCATAATTCTGGAGCGTGATTGTTGTAAGGCTGGGTTGTGAAATATACAGCCGAAAGTTCATTACAAGTTATTTTATTAAAAATAAATGTGGAGTTTAAATACAAAGTGTTGAAAGTTAAACATTGGTTATAAGGTTTGGAGATAATATAAAGTTGGGAATATAAATTAAAGTCCAACCATTGTGGATAGTATTTATTTATCAAATTCTACGAATTTGATAAATAAACCCGAAGAAAGAAGAAGTCAATTAAGACTCAGGCTGGAGGAAAAGAACGGGGTAAACCAAGGGAAAATGCTGACAGAGTGATTGTAGACACACCGGCTCCCCTTAGGGGTCCAATTTCAGTTTTGTTGCATCACACGATGATCTCTCTTCTCTGGCATTTACTTGTATTGAAGATCACTATTCTAGGAATAAGGAGTTATTTTCTCCAAAAATCACCCTAGCCAAACATTGCCAATGCATCAAGGACATCTTTCTATGCTTCATAAGTACATATGTTCTACTTCTAAATCATGTCTTGGAAGTGGTTGTTTTGCTGGAAATTATTCACCAGTTGGTTTCATACCAAAGTCTTTTTCACATTTTCAGCATCCAATACATGAAAAAGATAATGGTTTAAAACAACATAAATATTTGAAATTTTGCAGGAATTGTCTGGCACACTTTGAATATGAATTTTGAAGTCAAGTGCATGATGCTGTATAGGATCAAGTGTCATTTTGAATACCAAATGTTTCACAAGAAACTTCTCAACATGCTACCCTGCAGTAAGGATTAAATGACAATATTGCATCAACTATTTCCACAATAAAAGTGCACCTCGGCCATAAGACTAAACAACTACAAATGTTGTAGATCTAACAAGACCACACAATCAAATGTATTCCACAAGGCCAATACTGTATGAAAAATGAAAAGGATTTTGCAACCAAAAATACCTTAGGCAACTAATTCAATTAGATACACCAAAACATCAGCAAAAAGGAAAACCAGCCTAATTGGCCCCAATATTTTCAACTAGGTCCTCTAATTCAACCAATAAAAAGGCCAAAACCATAGCATTGAGATACATTTCATTACACTATCAATAACAATAAAATTTGACTCAGCCATAACCCTTTCCTTTTATTTTTGTGAAAATCTTTATGCATTACTTTAATATTGAATTATGAACTATAAAGGAACTTACAAAATGTGACATTACGAACCTGGTCAAGCGCACAAGCAAAAATATCTTGGACACGACCCTGGTTGACAAGTTGTATTTCTCATGATGCAAGAGGATTTGTACCTGCACTGCCAAGTCAATCAAAATCCATCATTATCTATACAATAAATACAAGTAATTGATGTAGTATTTTTTACTCAAAGATGCATTCTTATGATAATGTTAGAACAAATGTTGAAAATGTCAAAACATACCTGAATAAGCTCCTCTTCGTTTCAAGAACAATTTATTGGAGTCGCATGAACTTGGAACAAGCCTCCCACGATCTGAAGAGTAGCAACTAAGTCAACAGTGACTTTTTTGTTGCTACACTGGATCGAGGGAGGTCTACTCTAAGATTAAATTGCTCGAATAAACTATTCTCTACTAAACAGGGCCAACCACGTGAAGGTGGAAGCTCTTGTGGCCCCTCCCCCCCCTCACATCACTCTCAATTCCCCAATACCCAATCTATATTTCATTTTTTACTTTCAAGAGCATAAAAAAAAATATTCAATAACTAATAAAAAAACAATTCAACAAAAAGTACGCAAGGAAACATTGCAATTAATGCTTGACATAAAAATAGTATGATAAATGAGTTTTATATAACGCAAAAAATGTTCCAAGTATGGTAACGTTTATAATAATACAATATTTTACATTATCGAATTTTCTTTTTCTTCTTCCTATTTTTAAGGCTCCTAATTACATCATCAATATCATCATGCTCTGCTCCTGTTTTGTGCCTTTCGACCCGCACTGCTGACCTAGTTGCGTAGTCACGATGTCTGGTCTCATCCAGTGATGGGGCATCGCCTACAAAAACAGATAATATTAAATTTTAATTGTCAGTTTTTAAATATCATTGAACTAGTTCGGTAATATTAATAAAAAAAATTGCAATGAGATTATTTACCCGGTGCACCAGTTGTCGCCGCCGACCTAGTTGCATTGTCACGATGTCTGGTCTCATCTAGTGACGGGGCATCACCTACAAAAATAGATAATATTAAATTTTAATTGTCAGTTTTTAAATATCATTGAACTAGTTCGGTAATATTAATAAAAAAAATTGCAATGAGATTATTTACCTGGTGCACCAGTTGTCGCCGCTGACCTAGTTACGTAGTCACGATGTCTGGTCTCATCCAGTGACGGGGCATCGCCTACAAAAATAGATAATATTAAATTTTAATTGTCAGTTTTTAAATATCATTGAACTAGTTCGGTAATATTACTAAAAAAAAATTGCAATGACATTATTTACCTGGTGCACTAGTTGTCGCCGCTGACCTAGTTGCGTAGTCACGATGTCTGGTCTCATCCAGTGATGGGGCATCGCCTACAAAAACAGATAATATTAAATTTTAATTGTCAGTTTTTAAATATCATTGAACTAGTTCAGTAATATTAATACAAAAAATTGCAATGAGATTATTTACCTGGTGCACCAGTTGTCGTCGTTGGGACTGTTTCCCTGTCTTCCTCTCTGGTGGTAAGATCCTCAAGGGAAACATTCTCTGTCATTTAAACAAAAAACGTTATAAGGACAACCATCAAGGTGTAATTATAAAAAATTATAAGTGGAAATTAATTACCGTCACGGCCCTCACTGATAGTAGCATTGTTGGCCTGGTCCCTACTACAATGATCAGGTTGCATGTGAGGATCATCTACATTTGGCTCTAAAACTGGGTTATTTGCGTCGTCGGTAGTGTTGCTCCCCTGATTTAAACAAAGTTGTTAGACATTAAATTTATGGATGAAAACAAACATATTGAAAGGTTAATGTTTTACCTTATCAGGCATTCTGGATCTTGGGACCTGCCCCAAGATTATGCGACGTTCAACTACGGCTTGATAGCCGAAATGGAAAGCGATATTTTTATCTTCCTTTGTACTTTCTGTTCTGAATTCATCACCCTACATTACATATGATTGTGTATTTTTAATCATATTTGATAGGATTACAAAAACGTTGGAAGACGATACAATTAATTATAAGATGTTTATCTACTTAACTACAATTCTTGCGACCAATTTCAAGTACCCGCCCTGGCCTAGCTTGTGATGGCCCTTTTTCTCAATCCTAGCTTTGGTTGCCTTTGAGGTGTCAGGCAAGCTAGCATAAAAAGATTAAATTCAGATATGATGTAGCACACTTTTATTTTAGACATAGAGAAAATTCAAGCTATTGAATTAAAGTTGTAATTTACCTTGCGGGTCCAGGTTGCATTTTTCCTTATTTCTTTGCCCTTTTCTCTTTTCCGTCATGGATGAGTGCTCTCCACTCACTCTCTGGAACTGTGAGAGGATGCTCATATCTAGGGTTAAATTGAAATTGCGTCCTATAGGTGTCCCTGGTATATTTCAAATATTTGCGGGCTACCCGAGCCACCGCTGTTCTGTCAAATGTGCCGACCCCAAAAAGGGCTTCTAGATAATCTAGAAGTTCTTTTTTTAGGTTGGAACTCTGGGAATTCCACCCTGTGCGTATGGTTGGGCCAAAAATTACCAACGAATGGCTCTCCAGATACCTGTAGAACTCATTGTTTCCTACACAGAAAAAAGAAGAAGAAGATATTATCATTAATTTAAAAATAAAAATCATGATAAATATGTTTTAGATAAAGTACATGAAATAGTTAAAATATTAAAATTTACCTAGGAGTTGTACATGCTTTATAGGGACACCTTCATCGTTCACCAACAACGTGCCATTAATGGTCCCTGTGGAGCTGACACGTGTAGCTCCAGGAAATGCAATAATGTAGTTGGCCATATCAACCTCATCATTGCCAACACGTTCAACGGTTGGTTTGGTGTCTGCTTGGGCTGGGTGTGTTTCTTGGCTGGCACCTAAAGGAGTAGAAGGTGTACGAGAGGGTTGCTGGGCAATCTCTTGCCCTTGTGTCCCACTACCACCAACACCGGGTTCAGCAAGTGTCAGAAAACGCCACATACAAAAGAACTTTTTGTTAGTTTAGTCAATGTAAAAATTAAAAATCAAACTATCACAATTCATCTCATGCAGAACAAAAAAAATATCCTTTTGACTTTTTATTATTACCTGATATCTTTATAGCTGGCTCATAAGTTGTTTTATCCTCTTTTCTATTTCAGGTCTTTGAGGTGCGTCTATCAAAGTATTAAATTCCAACCTTGCATCTCGTGCCTTTTTTCGCAACAAGAACATTGGAGATAGGGATGAAGAAAGCTCTTCCTCAAAGAGGGAATCATCAGGCGTACCATGGCTAGGTGTCTTCATATTTTAACAAAATTAATATTATTTCAATTATGTAAATAACTAAAATACTTGAAAATAGAGCAATGCTGGCACTTTACATGTTCTTCCGCTGGCCTCTTTCCGCGATCATCCCATCTCTGGGTTGTTCCTGCACTGCTCTCATCATTCTGCCACATTGCAATAAAATTATAAATGTAAAAACTTGAAAACAATATCTAACTTGAAAACACAAAATGAAAACTGAAATAATTTCTAATAAGACACCGGACGACAGAGTTAGAGTTTCAAATATGCCTTGCATTGAATTCAGTCCTGGAAACATGTCATTGCACATTAAGGCACCCAAACAAGAGAGGAGTTGACAATGAAGACCTTATTGAATATATTGTTGGAGAAACTTCTAGTAAACTTGTTGTGAAGACCTTGAGGACATTTTTGGAGCAACAATGTTGAAGTTGATGGTATAGCATTGTTGGAGACGATCTTGAAGGGCCTTGAAGGGAAGCTTTTGGAGCAACTATTGAAAATTCCTTAGAGCATTTAAGTAAGGCACTTTCTATCTTCCATCACCTTTTTCCTTTCAATACCCTTTAAACGATTTTGTTGATATTTAATGTTTGAAATCACGTTATAATTCCTTGATTATATGTGTTTGGGGACTAGAATAATTTCACACTAAACCATGCAAACTTAAAAGTAACTTACCAGATCCATAAAGTAATAATAATCATAATTCCTAATTTCCTATTGTACGATATGATGCAAATTATTCAAACATGAAGCAATGAAGACATGCAATGTTTGAATTTCAAGATTGATGAACCAATACAAGAAGTTAGAAACTACAACTTTGATTCAATACTCGGTGTCCTAACTCAAGGAAGGAATCTAGTTTGTAGTACAAAACATGCATCGTGTATTATCAATTCTTAATTGACAACAAATAAAGGTCATCTACCTCATCAATTCCTTCCCATTTTGTGTTTTTATGTTATATTCCTTATAAAAGTGTCAAATTTCTCTCAAAGTAAGCAACCACCGAATAAAATAAAAAATAGTTGAGATATGATTGAGAAATGGTCATTTATTTCTTGAAAGGATCTTCACGATTTCTTTGGTTGTTTTTCATCTCAAGAAACAAGAAATGACCTAAGAAACTATCGTGATGTAATATAAGAAACAACACGGTGTAATGGCCATTTTCAAAGCCAAATGATGTCCATTGAGGACATGGCCTTTATTTGGTTCCTGTTTCATAGGAGTTTCGGGTAGAAATGGAACTTTGTTGTACCATTTCTAGTAGTAAAAAGGGAAAACCTTCTTTTTCCATGGGAAATAATTTACCTTTCCTTTTTCAAGATAATCTAAATCACAAAAAAATATGAACTATACTGCACACATTCTTGGATAATGTGAAAGTGGAAAAGGAATACCCTACACAAGTGATGCACACATGTACATTTGAACACTAATAGATTTTTTTAGTTGAAATGCAATGCTTGTTTTCATTTAAATGTAGGATTTTTAAAGCAGGGAGAAATAAGGGCTGCCAAATTAATAAACATTTCTTTGGGAAAAATTTAAATCTTGTATTGGGTGATGAAGATAATAGAGGGTATTGAATCTTGATTCTTGACATCTAGAGAGAACCCTACAGCCTAACACAATCTAATGGAATTGACCAAAAAAACCCAAATAGAGTCAACCCTACTATAGGAGGAAGGGCTTGCAGTAAGAACTTACCATTTTGCAAGAGCTGAGGGCGAATGTTGTTCTGCAAGAGCTGAGGGCGAATGCAGGGCGAATGTTGTTCTGCAAGAGCTGAGGGCGAATGTAAGGTGAGTGTTGTTCTACAAGAGCTCAGGGAAAATGCTAAGGGCGAATGCTGTTCTGCAAGAGCTCAGGGCGAATGCTGAGGGCGAATGCTGTTCTGCAAGAGCTGAGGGTGAATGCTGAGGGAGAATTCTGTTATGCAAGAGCAGAGGGCAAATGTGTGCGTGATATCAGACGTTAATGTAGCACACATATATATTTGAACACTAATAGATTTTTGTAGTTGAAATGAAATGCTTGTTTTCATTTAAATGTAGGGTTTTTAAAGCAGGGAGAAATAATGGCTGCCAAATTAATAAGCGTTTCTTTGGGAAAAATTTAAATCTTGTATTGGGTGATGAAGATAATAGAGGGTATTGAATCTTGATTCTTGACATCTAGAGAGAAGCCTACAGCCTAACACAATCCAATGGAATTGAACAAAAAAACCCAAATAGAGTCAACCCTACTATAGGAGGAAGGGCCTGTAGTAAGAACTTACCATTTTTTAAGAGCTGAGGGCGAATGCTGTTCTGCAAGAGCTGAGGGCGAACGCTGAGGGAGAATGCTGAGGGCAAATGCTGTTCTGTAAGAGCTGAGGGTGAATGTTGTTCTGCAAGAGCGGAGGGCGAATGCGCGTGTGATATCAGACGTTAATGTAGCTATTGCGACAGATACGAAACAATAAAATAATTTTTATGTAGCGTGCATAAAGTTTCGTGTTTGTATTTAGCACGCATATAAGTGTCGTTATACCAACGGCGGAAAATGCGTCGCTATTGCGACGAAGGCCTCCAAACATCGCAATTATGAAACTTAGACATTGTGTCGCACTTGCAACGTTTGGGGAAATTTCCGACATTTGGTCAAAAGCGTCGGAACCAAGTGTCAGAATTTCCGCCAAATGTAGTAGTGTATACACACTTGTTCTTTTTCAAATGGTTGTATAACATATGCTATTTATATAGTGTCAAGAATTTATTTTAGGGCAAACATTAAACTAATATTTAGGCCGAATTTCACATAGTTTATTCCAATGTTTATGAGGTATTTCTTCACTGCTTTTAAATATTGACTTTCACCTTTATTTGAGAGCTGTTGTGAGCTTCTTTCACAAGCTCATGGCGCACATCTTCCCAGGCTAGATCCTTCATGCTTGAGACACTTAATTCTATTTAATCCTAGATGAAAAAAACCTAATAGGAATCAAGAAGAATTCTGTCTATATAATAAAATCCTGCTCATGAAACCCATGAAGCAAGTACACCAAAAGTACATTTTATTATCTTTGTCTTCTTCTTTACATAAATACATAATTACATAGTTGACATGAAGACCGACCTAGTTACACTTTTCAACAAAGGGATGCATGTTATTATACTCTTCATTAGATGCTTTTTCCATCCAAAGAAGTGTCATATTTGAGGTCCCCTGCAGCCACTTTCAAAGCACCCTATTTCCTCCTCTTCACCTATACTTGTCTCAGGTCTTAGTGATACTTATTTGGATTAAAATTATGATAATATTTTTATTTTTTATTTTTTTGAGTAACAATAATAAATTGTATTTACATATTAGAGGTATCATTGGGTACATTAAACACTTCAGGGAATTGGTTAACACATGGGTGATCTTGTCAATATAGGGAGAATCATGTCATAGTTTGTGGAGACTTTATAAGATTTAGATAACATGGATAATTCATGTGATACAATTGTTATTTTATTCTTGTATTAGATCCTTATACCTATTCATAGGCTAAAGGGAATCCCTCTTGGGAAGAAATTATGAGAGAGGAGTACAATTCCCCGCTAGGGAACAACACTTTGGAATCAATATCTCTCCCTCCGAATAGAAAACATGTCAGATGTATGTGGGTTTAAGGAATTAAAGGAGTAGTTTATGGGATTATTTAAACGTATAATCTTGGTAGCTACGAGATTTTCTCAAGTTAAGATGATATTTACATGGAGCATCCAAAGGGGTATGTGGAAGATCCATCCTTGTTTTTCATATTAAAGAAATCACTATATGGTCTTAAGTAGGCACCCCGAGCTTGGTATGCCAATATGGATTAATGTATTGTATCCAAAGGTTTTCAAATATATAAATATAAAATTACTATGTACATGTTGAAATAAACTAAGTCTCTTTTGATTATAGTACTCTATGTAGATGATTTCCTTATCACAGGTAGTTCAATGACTTCTATTTCAATAGTGAAATCCACTCTCAGGTGACATGTTATCCATGATTGATATGGGATTTTTTTCATACTTTCTTGGGCTTAATATCATGTAGGATCATATTGTGATAAATTTAACTCAATCCATATATGTAGTGATATTCTTAATAGATTTAAAATGACCAATTGCAAGGGATATCCTACTCCTTTCCTTAGGAGTTAAGCTAGAGGATTGTGGTATTATAGAATTGGTGGTCTACTATATATTGATAGTTTATTGGGAGTATTTTATACCTTACACGTTCTATAACGAACATCTCCTATGCAGGTAGAGAATTTTCCAAGTACATGCAAGAACTACTACATGAGTTGCATCAGAAAGAAACTATGAGGATTTTTAAATATGTTAAGGGAACTACTAGTTATGGATTATGATATGAAACAATATATTATTTTAATCTTGTTGGTTATACATAACCAAATTTGGATAATTATAGCATAGATAAAAAATCCACATCATGATCTATTCTCTACGCGGTTCTGGTGCCATATGTTGGTCAAGCAAGAAGTAGATAACTATTTATCTTTCATTAGTAGAAGAAAAGTGTAGGGATTATATGAAAATTATTGCTTTAGGCCATTTTTTTCAACACTTTTTGGTAGAGATGGTTGTATATATTCAACCTCCTATGGTGATATGGTGTCATAAATAAAGTACACTCAATTTTTGTAGAGACCCAATTTAGAGACAAAAAACCAAGCACATTGATGTTACCTTGCACTAAAATGGAGATAAAATCCATACATGAGTCATTGATATGAAATATTTCATTTATTATTAGCATACTAAAAACATCTTCACCATGAGTTTCACTCAACAGAGATTCATAGTTTTGTGGGAGCTCTTAGGAGTGAAGGACACAACTAGTTAATAGATGAAATTTTTGACATAAGAAATTTTATTTTGAAGGTGGTTTTATTACCACTATGATTCACCTATTTATATCACTTTATATTTTATTTATATTGTACATGGGTACCAAACATTGCTGAAAATTTCAAACTCATTAACTAATATACTCCTCGATTGTGCTTTAGGGGGGATGTTGGGGTACATTGCACTTAGGATTCATCAGGAGTTACACTCTAGAAATTATGTGAACAACTTACATAAATTATTAGGAGTGCACATGACCAAATTTATTTAACTACTATACATTCCCTACTATTTGGGATCATCTCCAATTTTTAGCACTTTTCTATTTTTAGTAAGTTTATTTTTAGTGGGGGTGCCACTAGATGACATGTGGCATTGAATGAACCATAACTGGATCATGAAATGGATATTTTTACTTTAGTAATTCATAATAACTCATACATATGCCTTCCGAAAGTGTATTCAATTATTTTATTAAATTTAGAAACTTCCACCTAACTCCACCTACCTACCACTTGTTAGTTGAATTTTAGTTGTATTTCTCGAGTTATATCAAGTAGTTATTTCGTGTGAAAGATATTATATTAGTTATAACTAATTTAAAATTATAATTTCTTCTAGTTAAACCTATCATTGTATATTTTTCTAATTTAGGGTATTCCAGTCTATTTTTGATTCACTAGCTAAGTAGGGAAAGTGCTTTTCTAGTAAATTGAGTGCATGAAATAGGAATATCAACCTAATATGAATTATTTATTCCTATTGGATAACCTAAATATTGTGTTCATGTTTAGTAACAATAATATATCAAATTATTATATCATGTCTCTCGTGTAATTCAAATTCCCTCTTTGGTTACTTGGTCATTTTTCTAAACAATTTTTCTCTCTCTTTTCTCTTGTTAGGCAGTAGCTATATTAGTATTGTTTCACACATATATTTTGAAAGCATGTTTAAAATACTACATGTGGTATATTTCTCTGTGAAAAATACATTAATGATTTTTTAATCTTAGTTTCCATAATCATGCATGTGATCATGACCGAGGATTGTTCCCGTAGTCATTCATTTTCAAGGTGGTAGCCTTAACGACTATTCTCTAGGACACCTAACCTAAGTGACTATGAGTGGGTAGTTATTGTATTACTTTAGAAATATGTTTGATCCCCATATCATTCCTCTTGGAGGTTTCCTCCATGCTACTTTTTTGGGCACTTGTAATACCCCAAAGAAACCCTTGGATTGCAAATAACATGTACATATGAGAATTAGGTTGGTAAGTCGATACATATTAATTACACTGGTGAGTCGAGGATTACTTTTAGGTCAACATGACCATGTGCATGTATGTTTATATGTTTTGTGTCTAGTGTGGCCAAGTGATCCAGGTGGATATTGGTGGCCACTTGACTATTCCACTTGGACCTGTACCATTTTTTATTTCAGTTACCTTAATTATAGCACAAATTACTATTGTTGGAATTTTTTTGTGTCCTAAACTTCTGGAGCCATTTTGAGGGCCTAAAAGATGTTTTTTTGGAAAACAAAGAGATAGAAAAGCGTAAGTGAATTTTTCAAGTATGGTTTTGGCATCGTCTTGGAGATTTTCAAAAAAGGGGCATTATTATTGTCGAACTGAGTTTGTATTCCAAAGTTACAACCCTGGGAAGTTGACATTCCAAGTAACCCCAACAAGGCCCAAAATATTTTGGCGCTTCATCTCCTAGGCTAGGTTTTTGGATGTTTAGGGTTTCCCATTATTTTTCAATGGTCAAAAGGCCTCTGGGCCTCATTGTAACACAATTCAAAAGGCATGTAGACACCACATCACTTCTCAGAGATAAGTTAGCATCACTCGAACTAGTTTATTTCCATTTTGCATGCAATAATTTTCAATACTTTGTTATTACTAAATTGAAGTTATGTTTTCGCTCTAGTTTTGTGTTTATATTTATATATTTATTTAATTTCATTCTTGCATAAATCTATATCAGTGATATCAGAGCAGTCTTCCCTTTCTCTATTTTTTTGTGCATTTCCCCAACAAGGTCAGGGTATAAGGAGTCGGGACTTGAACTGGTTGAACCCTTGTAAGGTTGTACCTACTAACACCAAATAATACCCATGGAAAAATAAAATAAATACGAGGGAGATAGATATATTATCAAACTAATTCTCAAAGAATCCCTCGAGCGACAAAGGAATGAGATGATGGACAAGTTTTCCCAAATCCTTCGACGGATGCCCAATGACAACACATCTTCATCCAATGGTCACTTCAGAGGCCCCACCATGTTAAGGGTACAAGTTAAATTCGACATCCATAAATTCAAAGGTCAAATAGATGCAGATGGTGTAGATAAATGGTTGAATATTTTGGAGGTTTATTTTTCACTCCATAGTTTCTTCGATAGGAAGAAGATTAATTTTGTACTGCATAAGGCTGCTCCCCATGTCAAGGATTGGTGGGAAACATATTGTGAGAAAAGAGCTGAGGAACCTTCTCTGTTCATAGTTGCACCCACTTGGACCTCTTTTTGAGACATTTTCAAGGAAAAATATTACCCTGTGGGGAGCTATGATGAAAATACATACAATGGACAACACTACGGAAAAAAAGGGACCAAGATGTGCATGAGTTCACTAAAAATTTTCATACTCTATGCACAAAGATGGGTAGAAAATACCTTAAGAGACATGTGCTGCTAAAGCATCACAACTACCAGTAAAAATACATTCAAGAAGAAATGGAGTTCTTAGAAATTTCCTCTCTTGGTGAAAAATACCGATATGCTACTAGGATTTAACAAAAATTTAAACAAAAGAAGCTAGACTTTGGATCTCTAAATTAGAAGCAGGGAAAAGGCACCCCAAAATCACTATACAAAGGAAAAATCAAAGGTGGGGTGACCCAAGGGAGATAATCGAAGTTGAAAGAAAAGAAAAACATCATGAAGGAAAATAAGGACAGAGGTAAGTCATGCGAGTTTCACAAGAGCCCCACTCACAATAGAAGTGTGTGTCATGCAAAGCAGTCACTAGTGGTCGAGTTGAATGCTTCATAGTTAGACCCTGCCAAGGGGAATGAAAAATGGAAGAAAATTATTGATGTAGAGTGCAACACCACTATTTCCACCACTAAGGTCCAAAAGGTTGATCCCAAAGACCCAGAGGAAGGGGAGCATCTCTTCCACACACAGATGTGGTTTAATGGGTCAAATTTGCAATTCATTCTCGATATTCAGACCCAAAAGAACATCATCTCAAAAAATGTTGTTAAGTGGTTGGGCTTTCTGACCACACCACATCCATAACCATACACCATTTAGTGGCTTCACCAAGGACGAGAACTCCACGTCATCCAACAGTGTCACCTTCCCTATAACATCAAACCCTTCATGGATGAGGTACTGTGTGATGTTGATCCTCTTGAAGTTTGTGATGTATTATTAGGCCAACCATAATTTTTGAAGCATCAAGATATGTATGAGTCCATACCTCACACTATTATAATTAACTTGGGAAATAAATACAAGATATTGGAGGTAGACCCGCCTACCGAAATATCTTTGATCTTTGCTAAGAAATGTAGTAAGATAATCTCCTAGACCAGGAAACTGGTTTTCATTTTGATTTTCTCTCAAAGTAAGGGGAATATCATGGCCACATCCATGGCCCTCGAGAAGGGTTCCTCCATGAAAAAAAAGTAGTTGGATAAGGTCATGGAAGAATATAGGGACATATTTTCCTCACCCACAAGGGTACCCTTTCACTAGTAGGTCAAGCATTCGAATGATATGATTCCCAGAGCACCTCTATCCAAAGGGTCGATATACCATCACTCAATTATGGAAAATGAAGAAATCAAGCAGCAAATCCAAGAATTGCTGCAAAAATGGAACATCTAACCAAGTTTCTCACCTTTTGGGGGCCTGATTTTCTTGTATAGAAGAAGGATGGGACTTGGAGGCTCTGCATTAATTACCAGGCACTAAACAAAAACACTGTCATGAACATGTATCCATTTTCAAGGTGGTATCCTTAACGACTATTCTCAAGGACACCTAACCTAAGTGACCATGACTGGGTATTTCTTGTAGTACTTTAGAAATATGTTATATCCCCATATCATTCCTCTTGGAGGTTTCCTCCATGCTACTTGTGTGGGCACTTGTAATACCCCGAATCAACCCTAGGATTGCAAGTAACATGTACATATGAAAATTAGGTTGGTCCATGTATGTTTATATGTTTTGTGCCCAGTGTGGCCAAGTGATAAAAGCGGATATTGGTGGCCACGCACCTATTCCACTTGGACCCCCACCATTTTTTTTTTCAGTTTCCTTAATTTTAGCGCAACTTACTATTATTGGCAATTTTTTGGGTCCTAAACTTCTGGAGTTGTTTCGAGGGCCTAAAAACGTTTTTTTTGGAAACAAAGAGGTTAGAAAAGCGCAAGTCTATTTTACAAGTATTTTTTTGGAATCCTCTTGGATATTTTCAAAATGAGGCATTATTAGAGTCAAACAGGGATCATATTCCAAAGTTACGACCTGGGGAAGTTGACATTCCAACTAACCCCAATAAGGCCCACAAGCTTTTGGTGCTTCATCTCCTAGGGTTAGGTTTTTGGATGTTTAGGGTTTCCCATTATTTATTAATGATAAAAAGGCCTCTAAGCCTCATTGTAACAAAATTCATAAGGCATGTAGCCACCACATCCCTTCTCAGAGATAATTTAGCATCGCTTGAACTAGTTTATTTCCATTTTGCATGTAATATTTTTCAATACTTTGTTATTAATGAATTGAGTTATGTTTTCACAGTAGTTTTGTGTTTCTATTTATATATTTATCTAATTTCATTCTTGTATAAATCCATATCAATGATATCGGAGCAATCTTCTCTTTCTTTGTTTTTTTGTGCATTTCCCCAACGAGGTCAGGGTATAAGGAGTTGGGAATTGAACTGGTTTAACCCTTGCAAGAATTTCCTCGTGGAAACTGATGACCTCCCATGGAAAAATAAAAGAAATATGAGGGAGAAGGGTATCCTATCAAACTGTTGCTCAAAGAATCCCTTGAGCGAAAAAGGAATGAGATGATGGGTCTCCATACCCTCTTATTCCTCTAACTAAGAAGCAAAAAAAAATTTAATATTCCAACTAGCTTAAAGATAATTAGGAATATTACAGTCCTCCCCTCCAAAATGTTGCTTGTCCTCAAGCAACTTCAAAGGTGAGTGCTACAACTCTTCTCCTCCTTCCTTGGTGACACCTCCATGTGATAATATCTCCTCATGAACCAAGTGTCTCTCAATCAATCCCTCCATGAAATGCTCCTCCTAAGTACTCATGAGATGCTAATGAATCACCTCATAAGGAAACAAAATATCCAGTGTAGCAATCATGGTTTGCCCAATGTTCTCCCTAAATCATGAATCCTAAGAAACATGTAGAATATCACTCCCAATGGGCACATTCAATCCTTGCATCCTTCCTCCAATAATTCCCACAATAATGATAAGAACATCATCAATGTATGGGATCATAATCAAGGATACATAAGTTTTCATATGTAATACTAGAGGAAGATCATAGTCCCACATGTGGAACTAGCACAGTATGTCTCCTGAATACCTCAAAACATGATATAATAAGTGGTTTCCACACCACTTCTTTGCTGCCACAACCCTCTCACAAGCTTGTAGAAGGTGAATAGTGTTTGGTGCTAATGGAGTACACCTTGAATGATATATCATCTCCCTATATACTCCTATGGGGTGGCCATGCTCAACACTGTTTATGGCCCCAAGTTGACCACGAAGTTTATAGGGAAGAGTGCCCCCACTTGGAGAAATGGCTTGCACATGTATGGTAAAGGAATGCAAATACTCATCTAGTAAATCATTATGCACAAAAACATGATCCTTACCATATGCCTTGATCGAACTAATGGAGTGGCTCATAGATGTGTCCCCTCTCATTCCCAATGAGGAAAGAGGTGGCTATGATAAATCCATCAAAGATTTATGTCTCTCCTCCATCTCCAAATGATCCATGCATCTCCTAATATGATGATATATCTCCTCTTCAAAGCCTTCCCAAGTTAATCCATCCATGATGGTATGATATGCTCTCATGGAATAAGTGTGGCTGAAGAGAAAATCTTCATGTGCTACATGTTGTAACTTCTCCTTGAGCTTAGATGCTCTAGATAAGAATATCCTACTCTGATAGTAGATGATCCCATCTCTTACTAAATATCTCTCATCTAATAGTTGGCCATCAAGTATCTTGCATGTAAAGAGATGCTTGGAGTAATCCACCAATAGATAAGATCTCCAATAAGGATCTATCCTCCATAGTGACAACGCTGATGATTTATCATGTAAAACATCTGTCATGTGGCTGCCCCATTCTTTGACATCTCCCATGCCAAAGTCACATACCGGGATGTTGCTATCCTTCCTCTGCTGCTCCTCTTGTAGCTGCCCATGCTCAAGTAAAGGTGGAAGCTTTTGGAGGTTAGTCTCCCATGGGAGGCTATCACCTATCCAAAACTTCCTGAGTTTGGCCAATGTATGCATGAGTGTCCACCATCCTCTACTATGTGTGGAATATTTCTCCCCAAGTGGAAGTATCTTCTAAGCCTCCAATGTCAAGGAGAAGTCCCCTTGCACCATGATGGTTCCATGCTCCATCCCTGAAGCATCCTCTCTTAGCACAAGACGTGGGGTGAGAGTGGGTAATGATGATATTGGGAGAATGTCTCCCTCCTTAAGCCTACCCAAGACTCTCTATGCTGTGTCATGACCTCCCAATGTTCCCACTCCTCCTGGATCTATGAGTGGTGCAACATGTTGTGAGACATTTCTCACCAACTCCTGATCAGGTGGCCTCCAAGGTGGAATGCCACTAAATAATAATGTCTCATGGGAAAAAATCATCTTCATAACTGATAGGACTGTGAGGTCCTTGCTTCCATTGTGCAAATACAACTCTGTTTTTTGTGTGGAAGCTATTTGTGAGGGATATGTGTGCATGCCCCTAATCATCTGATGTTTGCCACTCTTTCTGTCCATCCACTCCATATGAAAAGTCTCCCAATCTGTGGTGACCTTCCCTAAAGTAATCAACCACTACAAACCCAATATCACATTGGTGTTAGGTATGTCAACCAAAAAGAAGTGATCAGTCAAAGTATATGTCCCCATGGTGACAGATAAATATGGAACATAATGCATGCACTGCATAGTTCTATCTCCTAAGACCAAAACTGAAAATCCCTCAAAATCATCAGTGGGTATTTCCCTTCTCTACACTAGTTGGGCATCAATAAAGTTATGGGTAGCCCCACTGTCAATCAAAACTGAAACCCTTTGATCCTGAATGGAACCTTGAACTCTCAAGGTCAAGTAATTGGGTACTCCTCTCAATGATGCAAGGGCCCCTCCAATTAGAGAAAATGCTCCATTCCCACCTCTTAGTGGTGGTGGATCCTCCTCTACTATCCCAGTGCTGTGACCTCCTTCCGGTTCATCTTCTTCTTCCTCCTCATCATCAGAAAATACCTTTATATAGTGTGCCTTCCCTACTGCACATATATGTCCGGGTGCCCATGATTCTTGGCATGTGAAGCAAAGCTTCCTTCTCCTCAAGTCTCTTTGGAGATCATCACTAAGAGGTACTTTGCTTTGACCCTCCTTTGAAGGATGAGCCTTCTCATATTTTCCCTTTGATGGGAAAGTGGGCTTTTTCTGAAATGTTGCCTTTTCTCTTGGCAAGGCATCTTGTAGATATCTAGCCCTTTCAATGGCATCTTGAAGGGTAGTGGGTTTGGTAGATTTAACCAACCAATGTAGAGGTTCTGCTAGCCCATCAATAAACATAGAGACCCTCCTTTCTACAGATAAATCATGAACCATAATAGAAAGTTTTAGAGATTCAGAAATATAAGTTTCTAGATTACCTAATTGTTTGAGCTTAGCTAGCCCAATGAAAGGTGCCTCCGGGTCTCTTCAATCAAACCTCTCCACCAACCTCCTTGTAAAATTTGAATATGTAGACACATTGGCATGACCTAATGTATAAAGTCCATGAAACCACCAATCACGTGCTTCACCCTCAAGATGTAGCCTTGCTATTTTGATGGCCTCCATATCTAGTACTTGGTTCAACTGGAAGTAGATGTACAACTTCTATACCCATGATTTGGGAGTGCATTTTGATGACCCATGAAAAGTAGGTAAGAAAAATCCGCCCATAGTCCGGTGAGGATAATTGTGCTGCATGAATCCTCCACCTCTATTGTGGTGCCGAGGTCTCCTATTGTCCTTGATATGAGAGAACTCTTGAAAGCTCAAATTGTCCTTGAATCTCTGAGATTGAGACTCATACTAAAGAAAATAGTCTTCAAGAGTTTCTTGTTCTTGAAACCATCCATTTCCCATTGCTAAAAATGTAGGCATTGTAGAGCGTTGGGAAACCTGCTTCTTCACTGGTTGATCACTCCAGTGATGATAAATTCTGGAGCCTTCTCCATGTAGAAACCCTTTAGGGGATTCTTTGTGTCTATCCATCCTCATCTCCTTTATTTCTCTTGCAATATCTTGCATAGTTTGAAGAAGAAGCTTATGGAACTCCTTGTCATCCTCCTCTCCTGATATGCGAGTTTTTCCCTTGTCTTCTTTATCATATATATAATCTTATCTCCAGTTTCTTCTTCTGAGATACCTCTTCTCTCTATATTTGAGAGGATCTCCTTCTTCTGATGACATATTGGCTTAAATGCATAGGCTGAGCCAAGATTATGCTATGATACCACTGTAATATTCCAAAATAGGAAAAGTAGCAATATTGAACACAATAATGGAAAGTAGCAGTGTAAATCAATGCATAAACATAGGAGATCAATGTGGATCCATTTTATTACTCATATTAGTAGGAAATAAGTACAAAATAGTGAGGCACAAATCATATGCTATGAGCAAACAAGCCTCCAATGAATAAACCAACTCAAAAGTGAGGTGCTACCAATATAAAAAATACCAGAGAGCTGCTACAACACAGTCATAATGAGCATAAATACAGCTGGAGATCATACAATGATACAAAATTGTTGATATATGCCACAAAATATACTATACAAAAAGATCAAGGTTCTATATCAACTTTCCAAGACAACCCAAGAGGGTTTCTGGAAAATACACAAATGTGAGCTGCAACTCTAGGGCTAAAGGTTTGCTGCAACAAAATAATTGAGAAGATATGGCTAAAGCTGATGTAGAAATAAGTAGATCTCCTCCAATAGATCCTCCGGATGAAAGGCTGACCCCTCCACTAAAGTAATCACTCCCCAAATCATGTACTGCAACAATCCCTGCAACTCCCCCCTAAAATAACACAGATCAAGAATGAAACTGCATTGTAGGGGATAAAAATACCTTGACCTGGTGCCAAATGTAGAAATAAAGATCAAGGGCCTTATTTAATGGCCTCCTGATGGAAGGAAACCTTCCTCCACTCAAAACTAACTCAGAAATCACCCAAATCAAATCTCCGCTACTGCACCCTACAACACAACACAACCCTCAGCAGAAACTGTGCTGTAGAAGAAATATGGAGCTTGGCCTGATGCCAGAATGTTGAAATGTAGCCCAAATACTTCTCCTGAGTGGGCACTAGAAGTCCATCGAGGATGAAGGTGGGATTCCCGCTCGGTAACACCCTTGTGCTAAACAACACTATAGTCTCTGCTAAACAATTGAAGAGAGAAACCAGTCATACAGAACATAAAAAAAAATAATAATCCAATCATGTCTTCTATGGCTACCATCCCCTTCCTTATATTCTTGGTGAGCTTCCTCACCTTGTGCCCCACTCATTAAAGCCACTAATTCCATGTATGGAGTCTCCCTCCAAAACTTCGTTGTCCCTCAATGAATGCCACTCCTTCCATACCAGTGCTATTGATTTGGTCAAAGTTGACCCAGTCTACATGTTCCAACCCTTTTTCACACACAAGGGTACTTAATCAAGCTACCAAGATGATCTCCATTCACATTAGGAGTGATTTTATTCCTACTAAGGAGATTTATGGGTCTCCATACCCTCTTTTTCCTCTAACTAAGAAGCAAAAACAAAATTTAATATTCCAACTAGCTTAAAGATAATTGGGAATATTACACTCTTTTTGAGACATTTTCAAGGAACAATATTACCCCATGGGGAGCTATGAGGACACATGCATAAAATGGAACACACTACGGAAACAAAGGGACCAATATGTGCATGTGTTCACAAATATTTTTGATACTCTATAAACAAATATGGGTATCAAATACTTTGAGCGACATCTGGTGCTCAAGCACCGCGCCTACCAGCACAAATACATTCAAGAAAAAATGGAGTTATTAGAAATCTCCTCTCTTGGTGAAAAATACCGATATTCTTCCAAGATTGAACAAAAAGTTAAACAGAAGAAGCTAGACTTTGGATCTAAAAATCAAAAGAAGGGAAAAGGAACCTATTGGAACAGGGTCTCCTAGCTTCATTTTTGACCAATTTTGTAATATTTTGAAATATTTAGTCTAGCGCAGGGGGTTTGGGGGTGGGTCAAAACCCCCAATCATTGTAATTGGTCAAAAGGGTAGACCAAGGGTCCACAAACCATGGTTTACGGACCATAGGATAGCATAGGCTAGCATGATATAAATAGATGAGTAAATTGAGTCTAGTGGTAAGAAAGAATAGAGATAGAATTGAATTACAAACTGCAAATCTGTTACGTCGATTGTCTAGGTAAGGTCTCGTGTTGGCTGTGTGCACGGAGACCATGAGTCATGCTGTGTGCGGGCCCTGCTAGCTGTGTGTGCGGGCTGATAAGTAGTCTATAAGTGGAATATGGTTATAATTACATGAGAAGACTATTTTGTGATCTCTATGTTGCGTCTATCACTTAAATATATCTTTGCAATTATGATTGTTAATGATACGCATGTGGATGAAATGTTCTGAATGCATATATTTGGTTTACGTAATTACAGGTTAATTGTTATCTCTTCACACGAAGTATTCTGTTAAATATATTGTTACGGATCCTGGGTTAAGGGCTTATTCAGTGCATCACTGATACATTTGAAGGTGCCCCCTTTTATTAACCATCTCTCTCTCTGGGTGTGGAAACTTGGTTCCAACACCCTCCCATACTACTTCGGGTGAGACCCTGGTCTGCTCTGCAGGCTATTACCGAAAGGGCCAGTAGTATAGGGGTTTGTTGGCAAACCTTAATGCCGAACCTGGGTCAGGACCCCTCGAGCCAACAAATGGTTCCATTGCCGGGACTAGGAGAATTTTGAGAGAGAGACCGGGTAATGCCATAGGGACATTGGCAGCCACTAAAACCTGAGTTATAAGATTGGTTTAAAAAACAGATCTAGGAATTTTCCCTGAAAGAGAATCGAAGTGAAATACTGCCCACAGAGGATTGGAAGAATAAGTATATCTTCACGGAAGTGCATGAAATATTCTTTGTTTCCTTTGCACACGAGTTACAAGAGTGGTTGGCTCGATTGGCAGAGTTTCAGACTTGCTATAAATATGATCAGGTCACGCAGTGGACCCCTAAGTTAGTCCGACAATTGGAGAATGATGACAATAAGATTACCAGGATCATGGATCATTGGGTTGAAAATATATTGGGTGGATTTGTGACAGAATTCACTGTTGATCAATTTGTGTCATATTCAGAAGCCGAACAAAGATTTTTCAAAGGATTTAGAGGTAAGCTCCTAAAAACATTGCCGCTGTTGATTAAAATGCTATTGAACGAAAAAGGTATCTTGTGTGGCCACACCGAGTGAATGAATTCCAATCAGAGTGGAAGTACAACGTGAAGTGGTAAATACTATTGGATTAATCAGGAAGGAGACAGATCGATATATAGCCCAGTAAGGGAGTCGCCAGAGCATAACTACGAAGGGGCTGCGCAAACGGGAACCACACCCCCAACCACAATGGCCTCAAATATTCATAGGGGTAAGAAATCTCCTACACCTCCACCGCCTTCCTCAGAAGATGAGATGGCCACTCACAAGAAGCTGCCTACCTTCAAAGATGCAGGGGATGAAGACATGGATCGATTTTGGTTTGTAGCCAAATCTGTATGGACTGCGCAAAACATGAACAATGATGTTATCAAACGAGTGCAACTATCCATAGCATTTGAGGGAAGGGCAGTGGACTGGTTCATGGGATACATTAGTCAAAACACGAATGCATTCATACAAAATATTAAGGATGCCTTGAAACAACAATTCCAGAAGCCTAAGTCATATGCTCAATGTGTGGTTGAACTAAAATAATTTAGGCAAGGACTTATAGAATCCGTCTGGGAAGCTAACCAACGGTTAAAAAATGTTATCAGTGATGGGGGATTTGTCTACAAAGATAAGCAACATAAAGAGTGGTTCATCACTATGCTATTACCACACTTGTGTGGGCCCATGGGAAAAAAAAAGATTGGATCTCAAGAGGAAGCGTTGGAAATAGCCATGAAGTTAGAAGGTGCGGCCAGGGATGATATGCAATTCACATCTATTCAAATCCAGAACCAATTGGAAGCAATGCACTTAGAAATTCAAAGTTTGCGAAATGACCATGGTAAGGAAGCCAACCCAAATGTTTGGTGTATACACTTCAAGGGACCGGGTCACTCTAAGGATCAATGTCCACTGTTATCAGACTACATACAGGCTAGGGGTCCGAGACCTCTACAACCTAGGGAAATGGCTAGCCCCAGCAGTCTGATGCTATGGTGTGAAGACTGTCGGGTGGCAGGAAGACACAACACGGATCATTGTCTGCGATTGGGTGCTTATGTACTAGAATTAAATCAGCAATGGTGTAGATTCTGCTCGTCGGTAGGCCATGACAAACAAAATTGCTGAACCCTTGACCTTGTGGTAGATAGGGGCAACTTATACAGAGTTCAGGTTGATCCCTCATCACCGCTATCTCCTTCGGGACGGGGGGGATCCCTCACACGAGGAAGGGAAGGAGGAAGAGGGGGAAGTGCCGGTTGAGGACATGGAAAATTGATCTGTTATAACTGTGGAGATGTGGGACATTTCAGATGAAACTACCTGAACCCGATACGCCAGTCTTGCAAATATTGCTGGCAATTAGACCATGTCATTAAAGACTTCCTGGTGCTAATAGAAAAAATGCAAGAAAAACAACAAACACGTATGCAAAACCTGTAAAGAGTTAAGGTGGAACCATGGGACGATGGGCTAAGTATCAATGTAATTATGCGTAGTGGCATCTCCATAGGAGGGGCTAAGGAAAGGTGGAAGCCGAGCCATTAATCCGAAGGGCTGACAACAGAGTAGAAAGTGTAAACCTGAAAAGAGAAAAATAAACCTTCATCGAAACACGGAAGGAGGTAACTAAAGATGAAACACCAACCAAGGGGGCAATAGATCCAAGGGAGGAAGAGGTATTCAAACCATTCCTTCAGGCTTGTATGAAGCTGCTACGCAACCAGAAGGCTGTAAAAAATATCCAAGCCCTAATAGACAACTTCGCAAAAATAATTGATCCGAAGCCTGAAGTAAATACATTGAATAAGATATAGAAAAGGAAAAAGAGGATGGGCTGGGAGATGCGCATGACTGTGTAGATTGGGGAATATGAAATGTACCAGGTTATCCTTGACTTAGGTTCAGATGCTAATGTCTTACCTAAGTAGACCTGGAAGTGAATGGGAAAACCTCGACTAGAATGGTTGATTATTCAGCTATGGATGGCTAATCAGCAGAATATTATCCCATTAGGAAGACTGACGAAGGTAGTAGTAGATATTATAGACGTCAAAGTCCACACTGATTTTGAGGTAATCCAGATAGTAGAAGATGCAGACCCTTACCTACGCTCCTGGGTCTGGATTGGGCTATTGACATGGGAGGTATTATTAATTTAAAGAGGATAAGTATGATATTCGAAAACGAGGGCACAAGGGTAATTTTTCTGCTGGATCCAACGAAAGGAGAATGGTATACGAAGTCGATTCAAGAAGAGGAAGAGGCTGATCATATATAAAAACTGACTGCCTGAGATGATGATTGGATCATCCCCACGACTGATGGTATTCTATGCTGGGAGAAAGATAGTGAGTGCTTATCCGACTCAGACGAAGAAATTGAAAAATGGAAAAACAAACTGCATGATGTATCTGCGCTAAGGTGTCTTAAAATCACGAAGATATTTTGATGTATTTATTCAGAGGTATGAGAACTACCCCATTTTGATGAGTCTCATAATGTCGAATATTTCCTGGCAGCAATTGAGGTAAGTGTTCCTAAGGAACGGCGGGTCTGGGCCCTAGAATTGGCCATGCGCGCAACACCTGCACGCTGGTGGGAAACCCATAAAAGGAACTTTCAGGACTGGGAAGAATGTCGCAGGATGCTAATTTTTCCATTCCGTATAACAGCTAACCCACCGATAGAACTCTTCTCGGGGCAAGGGGATCCGCGCAGGCATGTGACTCGTTGGTTAGAAGAAGCAAATAAGGATGCAACGCATGAATGGGTCCATAGTTTTGTTCACTCACTGGGGCCAATCCCAACCTCCTGGTACTTGGACGCAGAACTACATCAACATACCAAGCATTGGAGTACGATGGTCGAGGACTTCATACAGATGTTTGGAATAACAGGAGGTACCAAGAAACTCGATGAAGCCTTGCAGGACATCGATGCTTGGGTCTTCAGTGCAACCCACCCTGGGCTAGAATATGTCGCGCCAGCTTGGGATGCACAGCTACAGGATGTCATAAATTGTAGAAATGTGTCAATAGAAGCATGTGATGAAGATCCCCAGAACATTAGCATCGAAGATTTAGAAGAGGAACAAGCTGTTGCAGGTCCATTGATGCAAATAATTGATGTCACCGTACCTCTAAAACTGAAAGAAATTAACATTGGCTCGGAGGAGAAGCCCAAGATGGATAAGATTGGGGACTACTGGGATGATGGAACAGTGGTAAAATTTGCAGAGCTACTAACTAAATATCAGGACCTATTTCCAACTAATTTCTTAGAACTTAAGGGAATCCTGGGTGATATGGGAGTTATGAGGATAACATTGAAGCCAGATGTGCAACCAGTCAAACAACGAGCTTATCGCCTAAACCAAAAGTACAATCAAAAGGTCAAGGAGGAACTTGAGAAAATGGTGGCCACAAGTATCATCGAACTAGTCGAGCAATCCGACAGGGTAAGCCCCATGGTAGTCCAAGAGAAGAAAACTAAAGGGGAAATAAGGACCTGCGTCGACCTACATAAGCTAAACGATGCCTGCATCCATGATCCGTTCCCCATGCGATTCTTCGATGAGATCCTGGATAATGTAGGAGGTCAGGAGGCTTATTCATTTAATGATGGATTTATGTCTTTCCTACAAAGTTTCAAATGGCTCTGTGAACTGTCTCAAGGGCCTCGAAAGAAGCGTAAAGCCACTAAGGCTGGCACCAACGTGGAAGTTACCCTAACGGAGGATGATCTTAACAAGATTGTTGATGCTGTCACCACCACGACTACTGATCAAAGGATTACTTGGGAAGAAAAGCACAAGGCTGCTATGGAAGTTTTGCGAACAGAATTGTGGGCCCTCCGGTTCAAAGCGGACACCCTTCAAGAGAGCGTAGATCAAGCGAGGTAGGATCAAGTGAGCGAGGATCAAGCGAGGCAGCTAAGCCAGTTGGGCCCCGTTACAGCCCTAACGACCACTGTGAACAACCGACTCTGCCAGCTCCCAGGTGTTTCCCTTACAATGGAACCCGCTGACTTGTGGAACCAAGTTTGGGGATGCCCAGTCGACCTTGATGTTAATTGATTGGCCAATGAGCAGCTGCGCAAGCTATTTACCGTGATCACCAATGAATTGCAACACCGAGAACTCCACGCACAAAAACACCTCAGCAAGGCCAAACAGACTATTGCGACCCAAGTTTCTGAAGCTGCCTAGATCCAGGCTACGCACGTCGCCACTATCACACAACAAGCTACCTTGGAACAGCTGATCAACTGGCTCTGCGAAGATATGCCAGAAGTGATTCCTACTACTGCCGAGCCGCAGGCCAAGGTCGAAGGATTGGTCATTGCCTTGAAGGTGTCCCAGACTGAGGTATCGATTTTCAGGGCCGAATTCAAACTTCAGATTGCATCGTTGCAGGCCAAGCTCCAGACTAAAACCCCCTTGAAGGTATGTGCCTAACGATCTATAATAATTATAGAAGCCACAACTACTATCACGACGTAGATCAGTCAGGGTGTCACTTTTCTCGAGAACACTACGGAAATTTGGTCCCAGGTACAACATGATCCTCTCCTCCGACAGATCGATCAGGAGTTGACTCAAAAGGAACAGGATTTTGAGCAGCTAGAAGCTATGATGTCCACCCTTGTTCCAGATCAGCACTTTGCACGGCTTCAAAATAGCCATGCACTTCGTAGTGACATTGTCATGCTCCAATGCAACAAGTAGGTCTTGAGGGACCATCTGACACCATGGTCGGAGGATGCCCTAAAGCTTTCGTGGGACATAGACGGTACGGTGTAGCAGTTGAGCCAGGCTCTTGATAGTGTCATTGCTGCCACGGAGGGACCAACATCTTAGAAATTGGTGGAGATCGCACAGACTATCACCGCGTAGAGCCTTCTCGTGTTGCCTCCACTTATTGCCGCAATGGAAGAACTCAAACACAGGATGAAGACCCAACCCGCACTGTGACTCAGGACGAGTCACAAGATTGTGTTGGGGGACTATTGGAACATGGACTCCTAGTCTCATTTTTTCCCAATTTTGTAATATTTTGCAATATTTAGTCTAGCCCAGCAGGTTTGGGGGTGGGTCAAAAACCCCAATCATTTTAATGGGTCAAAAGGGTAGACCAACGGTTCACAAACCATGATTTACGGACCATAGGATAGCATACGACAACATGATATAAATAGATGAGTAAATTGAGTCTAGTGGTAAGAAAGAATAGAGATAGAATTGAATTACGAACTGCGAATCTGTTGCGTCGATTGTCTGGGTAAGGGCTCCTATTGGCTGTGTGCAAGGAGACCCTGAGTCCTGCTATGTGCAGACCCCGCTAGCTATGTGCACAGGACGGTAAGTAGTCTATAAGTGGAATCTGGTTATAATTACATGAGAATACTATTTTTTGATCTCTTTTTTGTGTCTATCGCTTAAAGATATGTTTGCGGTTATGATTATTAATGATACAAATGTGGATGCGATGTTCTAAATGCATAGATCTGGTTTATGTAATTACTGGTTAATTGTTATCTCTTTGCGCGAAGTGTTCTGTTAAATATATTATTACGGATCCTGGGTTAAGGGATTATTCAACACAGGACTGATAGATCTAAAGGTGCCCCCTTTTATTAACTGTCTCTCTCTAGGTGCAGAAACCTGGTTCCAACACCCTCCCATACTACTTCGGGTGAGACCTTGGTCTGCTCTGTAGGCCATTTCCGAAATGGTCAGTAGTATAGGGGTTTGTTGGCAAACCTTAATACCGAACCTGGGTTAGGACCCCTCGAGCCAACAGAACCCCCAAAAAAAAGAACAAAAGAAAAAGCAAAGGTGGGGTGACCTAAGAGAAATCATCGAAGCTGAAAGAAAAGAAAAACACCATGAAGGAAAATAAGGAGGCAGGGAAGTTGTGTGAGTTTCACAAGAGCCCCACTCACAACACAAGTGAGTGTCAAGAGAAGTAGTCACTAGTGGTTGAGCTGAATGTTTTCGATTGATATGCATGTTCTTACTCAGAGTCAGACCCCAACAAGGGAAATGAAAAAGGGAAGAAGATTATTGATGTAGAATGCAAAACCACTGTTCCACCACCAAGGTCCAGAAGGTTGAGCCCAAAGACCTAGAGGAAGGGGAGCGTCTCTTCCACTCATAGATGTGGTTGAAGGGGTCACCTTTGAAATTCATTGTCGATAATAGGACCCAAAACAACCTTATCTCAATAAAATTCATTTAGCTGTTGGCCTTTCTGACCACACCACATCCACAACCATACACCATTTGGTGGCTCCACCAAGGACGAGACCTCAAAGTCAGCCAATAGTGTCACCCTTCCCTACAACATCAAGCCCTTCATGGATGGGGTACTGTGTGATGTTGATACTATTGAAGTTTGTGATGTATTATTAGGCCAACCATAATTTTGGAAGCATTAAGTTATGTATGAGTCCAAACTTCACACTATTGTTATTAACTTGGGAAATAAGTTATACAAGATATTGGAGGTTACCCCATCTACCAAAATATCTTTGATCTATGTTAAGAAATGAAGTAAGATAATATCCCAGACTAGGAAATTGGTTTTAATTTTGATTTTCTCTCAAATTAACGGGAAGATCATGCCTGTTGGAATAGGGTCCTCCAAAGGCTGCAAATTGGGACAATTTTGAGTATTTTTGCATATTTTTTGCATATTTTAGTCTAGTGTAGGGGTTTTGGGTGCGTCAAAACCCCGAAAGAATTGTAATGGGTCAAAGGGTAGACCTAGAGTCCAAAAACCATGGTTTGTGGACCACAGGAAAGATTAGGCTAGATTGTTATAAATAGAAGGACATTTTGAGTCAAAAGAGGATAGAGATTGATGCGAAGTGCGAATTAGTTGATCTGTTTGGGTTATTGGGGAAGGACTCCTGCTGGCTATGTGCACGGAGATCCTTAGTCCTGCTGTGTGCAGACCTTGCTACTGTGCGCACAGGTTGGGTTTTGGGTATTATAAAGGGATTTGAAGAATTAATGAAAGCAGAAGCTTGTCGGAATATCTGAATTAGCTTTATGATATCATCTATGTTATGCATGGTTCTGTGTTAAGCTGCGAAATTACTTGTGTTATTTTATTATGCTACATTGATCTCTGATATGGATTATTCTGTTATATTTTATGCAACAATAACTGTGTTATTGTTCTATGGATTTATGATCTGTTGATTACTGTGATTATAATTAGTATTGTGCACGTGGATGCAAAGGGATCTCTAAATCTGGGTCCAGGGATATCTGATCTGGTAATTGCAAAGTCGAATGTAGCTCTGCTTGACTTACCTACCCTTTCCCAGGGTGCAGAAACCTAGTTCCAGCACCCTTCCATACTGCTTCCGGTGAGACTTTTTCCTGCGCAAGTAGGCCACTGCCGAAAGGGCCAGTAGTATAGGGGTTTGTTGGCAAACCTTAACCTCTGAACTTGGGTCAAGACCCTTTGAGCCAAAAAATGGTTTCGTTGCTGGGACAGGGAGAATTTTGAGAGAGGGATCAAGTAATTCCAAGGCCATATTGAAAACCTGAAGGAAAAGAAATTGATGAATGGTTTGAACAACAATTTTAGGAATTCACAGTAAAAGAAAACCGCAGTACAAAGTTGACCACCAAAGAGTGGAAGAATAAGTATATTTTCATGGAAATCTATGAGATCTTCTTTGTGAAAATTGTGATCGAGCTCCAGGAGTGACTCACAAGGTTGGTCAAATTTCAGAATTGTTGGAAGGACGAGCGGGTTACGCAGTGGACCCCTGAATTGATCCAGCAGCTAGAAAAAACCGATAACACCATCACTCGCATAGTGGACCACTAGGTG
This sequence comes from Pinus albicaulis, assembly GCA_034641835.2. Lineage (NCBI taxonomy): Eukaryota > Viridiplantae > Streptophyta > Pinopsida > Pinales > Pinaceae > Pinus > Pinus albicaulis. The sequence goes on along the minus strand of CM076570.1, from coordinate 438,656,777 downwards.
GACAGTGTACTAGGAGGCTTCATGAAAAAATTTGCCATTGATCAGTTCGTCTCCTACTCTGAAGTAGAGAAAATATTATTCAAGGGTTTCTGGGGTAAGTTTCTAAAGACCTTACCACTGCTGATTAAGATATTACCGTGTGAAAGGAGTATTCTGTGCAGCCACACCGAATGAATGACCTCTGATCTAGATAGGAGTACGACACGAAGCGGAAAATACTATTGGACCAACCAAGAAGGAGACAGATTTTTCTATAGTCCAGTAAGAGAGGTAGCTACGCAGAGCCCCCTAGCAACACCAATTTCCAATCAGCATAGGGGTAATAACTCACCTACACCTTCGTCACCACCAAAAGGCGACATGGCTTCGCATATGAAGTTTCCTACCTTGGGTGTGGGGGATGAGGACATGGATCAATTCTGGTTTGTCGCAGGATTATTTTGGACTACGCAGAATGTAGCTAGTGATATGGTGAAGAGGGCACAACTGTCCTTGGCCTTCGAAGGAAGAGCTTTGGAATAGTACATGGGATATATCGGCCAGCATGCAAATGTGACCATTGAAGATATTAAGAACACCTTGAAGCAACAATTCAAGAAACCTAATTCCTACTCTCAAATAGTGGTTGATCTAAAAGATTTCAAGCAGGGGCCCTCTGAGTCTGTGTGGGAGGCCAATCAGTGACTAAAGAAGGTGATCAGAGAAGGAAGGTTCTAGTATGATGACAAACAACACATGGAATGGTTCATTGCTATCCTGCCGCCTCACCTGCGCGTACCTATCGGTCATCAAACTTTCAAATCGCAAGAAAAAGCTTTGGAGTTCGCTATGAAATTAGAATCTATGCCTAGAGATGATGCCCAGCTGGGCATCCAATAGATACAAGGAAAATTGGAGGAAATGCACATGGAGATCTAGAATCTGTAAAAAGAAATAGAAGCAGAAGCTAGCCCCGAAAGATGGTGCATAGGATGCAGGACGAATGGTCACACCAAGGATAACTTCCCTCTATTAGTAGACTATATGCAGGCTGGGGGACCTAGTCCGTTGTATCCTAGGGAATTTATAGGATCAATTAGGCCGTCGTTATGGTGTGAATATTTCCACGTTGCGGGGCTGCACGATACAAACCACTGTCCCCGCCTTGCTGCGTATGTCCCAGAGGTAAAGCAACAATGGTGCAGGTTCTGTCGGTCGGTAGGACATGATGAACAGAACTACCATACGTATGATTTAATGATTGATCGAGGGAACCTCTATAGGGTACAGTTAGATCCATCCTCGCCAAGATACCTCTCAAGCGGAGGAAGCTCCCCAGACAGGGGTAGGGGAGGCGGGAGAGGTGGAAGCGACGGATAGGAATGAGGCCAACTAATCTGTTATAATTGTGGGGAAGTAGGACACTTTTCCAGGGACTGTCCCAACCCTACAAGGCAGTCCTGCCAGTATTGCAGACAGATGGACCATGTAATTGAAGACTGTTTGATCTTGATAGCAAAGATACAAGAGAAGTAGCTGACACCTACGCAGAATGTGCAAAGGGTTAAGGTTGAACTGCGAGGCAAGGATCCAAGCGTGAATGTGGTAACACGCAGTGGGCTGACCACTGAAGGGTCCAGGGAAAAGACTGTGACCGAACCTATGATTCGGCAAGAAGTTAGCAAGCAGGAAGGTTTGGATCTAAGAAAGGAAAAAGAAACATTGATCATTGCTCGCACAGGCTCTGCGGAGGCAGAAGTGTCTAATTCGCAGCTGCCAGGATGCCTCAAGGTAGGTGAGGAGGTCAAGCCATTTTTACAGGCATGTATGAAGCTGCTGCGCAACCCATAGGCCGTGGAAAATATTCAAGCATTAATAGATAGCTGTGCAGTACGACCTAGCCCCCCTCCGAAAATCAAGGACGTACACAAACTATATAGATATAAGAAACACACTGGTAGGGAGATGCGATTGACTGTGCAGATTGGCGATTATGAGATGGATCAGGTTATTTTGGACCTAGGTCAGATGCAAATGTATTACCTAAACAGACTTGGCAACAAATGGGGGAAGCTAAGTTTGACTGGTCAACTATCCAATTGCGTATGGCCAATCAACAGAAGATCATACCCTTGGGGATACTATCAAAGATCATGGTAGATATCGCAAGGGTCAAGGTCTAGGCTAATTTTGAAGTCATTCAGATTGTAGAAGATGCGGACCCTTACCATGTGCTTCTAGGGTTAGATTGGGCCATAGATATGGGAGGTATCATTAATCTGAAAAAGAGAAGCATGGCGTTTGAGAATAACAGTACAAGGGTGATAGTACCATTAGAACCTACGGAAGGCGAATGATACACAGAGCAGGTGCGTGAGGAGGAGGAGGTATATTACATCTATCAATTGATGGAATGGGATGAAGATTGGATCAGCCCCACGGAGGAGGGAGTACTTTGCTGGGAAAGGGACAGTGAATGCTTTTCCGACCTCGATGAAGAGATGGATAACTGGCACAATCGGTTGCATAAGGTCTCTGAGCTGCGATGCCTTCAGGTCACGAAGAAATTCCACTGCATTTCCTAAGAGGTAAGAGATCTACCCTATTTTTATGGTTCTGGTAATGTTCGAGACTTTTTGCGAGTATTTGAGGTAGAGGTTCCCAGAGAACGAAGGTTATGGGCCCTTAACCTGGCTATGCATGCTACCCCTGCACAATGGTGGGATATGCATAAGGGAGCATTCCAGGAGTGGGAGGATTTTCGGGACATGATGCTCCTGTGATTTGAGACTCCAATGAAAGTATGAGTCAAGATGTTCCTTGGCCCAGAAGATTCGTGTGAACACGTGGCTGCATTGATAAAGGCATGGGGTGACCGAAATATGGAAGAGGGGGTTCATTTATTCATTCATGCGCTGGGCCCAATCCCTACTGCATGGTACCTAGATGCGAGGCTCCATCAGCACACCCGCCATTGGGAAACTTTGATGAGTGATTTCCTAAGAACATTCAGACTGATAGGGGGTTCCGAGGCACTTGATGAAGCTCTGCAGGACATAGATACATTTTTGTTTGGAAAATCTGGCTCCTTTGCAGCATTTGGAGCATCGACATGGGAAGCGTAGATGCAGGATATCATCGACTGTCGCAGCTTGGCAATGGAGGACAGTGAAGATGATCTACGGTCTGTTGCTATCCCGGATTCGGAAGGGGAACACGTCGTTGAAGGACCTCCACTACAAGAAGCCGACGTCACTAAGCCGCTCAAGCTGCGCGAGGTAAACATTGGAACAAAAAAGCACCCTAAGATGGCTAAGATTGGGGAATACTGGGATGAGGAGATAGTAGGCAAAGTGGCCAAATTACTTACAGAATACGAGGACTTGTTCCCGAGAAAGTTCTCAGAACTGAAGGGGATCACAAGGGACTTGGGGATCATGCATATCACTCTCAAACCTGATGCGCAACCAGTAAAATAGCGACCGTATAGGTTGAACCCCAAGTATAAGCAGAAGGTCAAGGATGAACTCGATAAAATGCTTGCTACGGGTATCATCGAATCTGTTGAACAATCAGACTGGGTCAGTCCAATGGTGGTTCAGAAAAAGAAAAATAAGGGGGATATTCATATCTGTGTGGACCTATGCAAACTGAGTGATGCCTGCGTTCATGGACACCATTCTCAGACAAAATTTTAGACAACTTGGGAGGACAGGAAGCATAATCCTTCACGGATAGGTTCTTAGGATACCATCAGATCAGAATCGCACCTGAGGACCATAGCAAAACCATGTTCACCACTGAGTGGGGATCATTTCAGTATACTGTCATGCCATTTGGACTCAAAAATTCCTCTGCTATCTTCTCAATGGTTGTTGTCGCAGTATTCAAGGAATTCATCCACAAGTTCCTTGAGGTCTATTTTGATGATTGGGCTATCTTTGGCCTGGTAACAACACATGTATCAAACCTTCGCATAATGTTGGATACTTGCCAAAAACACCATATTTCCATAAATATCAAGAAGTGTATCTTCTGCGTACCTTTCAGAATATTGGTCGGCCACATAGTCTGTCGGCAGGGACTGATGGTATATCTTGCCAAAATCGCAGTTATCAAGAACTTGCCAGTACCAACCAGGGAGAAACAACTGCGCTTGATCCTTGGACACACAAGCTACTACAAGAAATTCATTCAAGGCTATGCATTGATTACTACCCCCCATGGAACAATTGCTAAAGAAGGATGTGTCGTTCTTTTGTAATTACGAATGCCAAAAGAGGTTCGAATTACTCAAGGAAAAGATGGTCTCGACACCTATTCTCATCTTTCCTGATTGGGAGAAGGTATTCCATGTTCATGTTGATGCGTCAGGCATTTCCCTCAGGGCTGTCCTTACGCTGCCGGGAGAAGGAGATATTGACCATCCGGTTGCCTTTGCAAGTAGGAAAATTTCTGGTGCGGAACGCAACTACTCCACCACAGAGCGAGAGGGGTTGGCCATGGTCTACGCTTTGCAGAAATATTGACATTATTTGCTAGGGGGACACTTCAAAATGTTCACAGACCATTTAGCTTTGAAGTACCTAGTAAATGAGCCAGTGTTGGGGGGGAAAATAAGCCAATGGCTACTGTTATTTCAGGAATATCACTTTGAAATCATTTTCAAGCCGGGAAAGTTGAACTCTGGGCCGGACCTCCTGTCCTGAATAGAGAGTGGCGAGGAGCCAACCAACCTAGAAGCCAGATTTCCTGATGCGTAGCTATTTGTGATTAAGGTAGTAGATGCACACTTCGCTGATATCATTCACTTCTTGACAACAGGGAAGGCACCACCAAAGTACTCTATACAACAGAAGAAAGAGCTAGTCACCCGGACAATGGATTTTACTATCATCGCAGGTCACTTGTATAAGATGGGGAAGATGAAGTATTGCAGCGGTATGTTTTGGAGCATGAAAGGCACGATATCTTGGCAGAATCTCATGACAGAGTAGCAGGAGGTCACTACGCAGGGAAATCAATGGCACAAAAGGTCTTGAGAGTTGGGTTATGGTGGCCAACACTGCATAGTGACGCACATAACTATTGTAAATCTTGCGATACGTGCCAATGAACAGGGAAGCCTTCCCATAAATATGAAATGCCCCTTCAACCACAAATGGCTCTAAAAGCATTTGATAAATGGGCTATTGATTTCATTGGGCCTATCAATCCCCCAAGGAAGAAGATGGGTGCCTGCTACATTATTACTGCTACTAATTATGTCACCAGGTGGGCTGAAGTACAAGTGGTAAAGGATTGTACTGTGGATACCACTGCGCATTTCACCTTTGAACAAATCCTGACCAGATTTGGATGTCTGAAGATCCTCATGAGCGATAAAGGTACGCACTTTGTTAATGAAACAATCCAAGATTTGACCAAGGAGTTTCGGATCCATCACAGAAAGAGCACACCATACCACCCACAGGCCAACGGCATAGTTGAAGCTTTTAATAAAATATTGGAGCATGCGCTGACGAAGGTATGCAATGATGATCGCAGCGATTGGGCGTATGCATCCCATCGGTCCTCTGGGCATATCGAACAACTTGCAAGAAGCTAACAGGAAATACCCCATTCAAGATGGTCTATGGTAAAGAAGCCATTATGCCAATGGAGTACATTGTTCCTAGTCTACGTATCACAACATTCACAAACATGGCAGAACCTGACATCATGGAGGAGCGATTGGCGCAGCTTATGCCTTTGGAGGTGTTGAGCTCCAAAGATGTTCTTTCTTCCACCACATTCCACTCCATTTCCTTTGTTCATTATTAATCACAGGCTCAAATGATCAGTAGAATTAGTTAAAATTGCTTTAAGAATGAATATCATGACTAACTTGCTATGTTTTTATGATTTTGTCATTGTAGTACTTTTTGAACTAGATCTAGCTACAGAATGCAGACATTCTGTAGCTAGTTGCCGATTCTGTAGCTGTCTTCATTTCTACGCAGGTTCCAGGTGTCATCTTGGAGGAAAACACATATGGGCATATTCCACATCATTCGCTCATCATTTGTTGCTCTCCACGAAGTTTGAACGGAATTCTGTAGGCGGTTATGTACGTGGGAACTCAAACTAGGAGAGAGACTCCTAATAGGACAAGGACAGTCCGGATGTCCTTAACTCTATTACGTGACCACCATCAGAGTCCTAGTTTGGTTTTTATTTTGAAATAAAATTACCCCTAGGTTATCTCAAGACAGTTATGTAATTTTGATTATAAATATGGCTCGGGAAACCGAGGGACAAGGTTAGATTTTGTATTTGACTGCTAGATTTCAGAAGTACAAAAAACACTCTGTTTTGAAGTAATTTCTCTCTAATGCAAGAAGTATCACTTTATTGAAAGCACTGAGTCAATATTGAAGTAGATTTTGCGTGCTAGTCCAGTCGTAGAGGGCCCCTGCCTCCTGAGCAGCCTTGTTTATACAGTTTAGATAAGTATTTTAGTATCGTTTTTTCATTTCTAGCTTAAGCACGTTTCTGAAGTTTATGTTTCATGCTTGTTTACATTGATCATCACAGCTAGAATTACTCTTATAAACTCTTCCAAAATATCATCACGATGAATAAGGCATAGCTATGGTGTTGTAGGTTTTAGTTGCATTTCCTTTCGAATTTTATGATTTATGCTTGTTTACACTAAGTGTCACAGCCGGTCTTACTCCTACAAACTCTTCCAAAACATCATTAACAATGAATAAGAAACAACTTTGGTATCTTAGATTTTAATTGTATATGATTTCAAATCTTATGTTTATGTTCAATTGCATTGAATAATACATCCAAAATTGTTTTTACAAACTCTTCCAAAATATCATTCACATTGAACAAGATGGGCTGTAGAATTCCAATAGACTAGCTACATGTTAGTTTAGTCATAACACTCCGGAGGATGATTTCATTTAGTTCAGCTCTGTCACTACATTTCAAGTTTGATAATGGAATTTTAATTTAACTCTGTTCACTGTACTTCAAGTAGATTAGTAGCATTCTAGTTTAGTCTTAGCTCACTGTATTAGCATTCCAGTTTAGTTGTTATCCATTGCATTTTAAATTGTATTAGTTGTTAAATTTAGATACCACGGTCTTCATTATTTACAAAAATTTCTTTTGTTCCAACCTCATATTAATACATAATCATCTGGACATAAGCTAGTATCAGTCTAAGGTCTGGAGTATTTTGCAACCTTTTTACCATTTCAAAAATATGCCTTTTCTCAAGGACTATTCTAAAAAGAAACCTATAACTTTTGAGTGAGGCCTAGTGGTGCTAAATTGAGTTGCAGAACAGAATTAGAAGTTAGTTTAGAGTGAAAATCTTATTGTGCTACAAATGTTCTTTTCCAAATATGTTCCAATAAACCTTTAATCATGGATGAGATGCTGTAACATTGTAAGTTGATTGTTTATTTAGGAGAACTTCATTCACACTTAACTTGTCCATTTATCAAGCTCTTCCAACACATCTTTAATGAATGAATTGGATAAGTTCATGCTCATGTTGTGATTTATTTCCTTGCAATGAAGTCATTATCAAGCTTTGCATTTGTTGTTTGCCAGCCATAGTTTAGGCTTTGTTCTGTTTTAGTATTTGCATTTGTTGTTTGCCATCCATAGTCTAGGCCTTGTTCTGCTTTAATATAACCAATAGCTTCTTTTCACCAGCATTTAGTTCTTTCCCTTTTCAAACATAAAACCATAAAACCAAAAACATCAGAAAACACTAAACACAACGTAGTGAGAAATAAATACCTAGGCACATATAGTGCACCACACTTCAACAGTTTACCAACCCTGGTTGACAATTAATGAGCTCAATTTAGGAACACTAGGTTGAGCACAAACATTTTGGCACCGTTGCCGGGGAAGTGTAACCAGGTAGCCTTGTTTCTTAACTCCCAAAAAAAATGATATGCGTAGAGAGAGAGACTCAAGGGGTAGATTCATAAGAAGAAGAAGCAGAAGTTTGATTCCTAGAACACCACTTGTTTCATCAAGACCTAGAGCCAACACACCTCCAACTCAGACCCACATTCAATCCTTTACTGATCCTAGACTTCTAGAAGACTTAGGATCAGATATTCCATTAGAAAGACCTTCCATTTCATCCACTGAACCTATCTTAGAAGAAGATTCAAGGACCCCTGCTAGAGACACAAACTTTTCCACTTCCACAGAAGAATGAACTATGGTAGAAGAGGGGGAAGGAGGAGTCTTTAATGGAGAACACACATTATTTGGAGGGGGTAGAGGTAGAGGTAGAGGAGAAGGAGGTAGAGGAAGAGGTAGAAGAGAAATGGGAAGCTCTTTTGGGTTTCCTATAGTAGATGAAGAAACCAATAAAGCTATGAAAAACATTTCACCCTCTGTCCTTCCAAACTTCTATGGACTTAAAACTGAAGATCCTAAAACCTTCCTATTTGAATTTGAAGTCCTATGTAGAACTTATGACTACTTACAAGATGCTCAAAAACTTAAACTATTTCCTTCAACATTGAAAGGAGCAGCATTGAAGTGGTTTATGAGTTTGATCAAAATTTCTATTAGGACATGGGAAGACATGAAACAAGCATTTCTAGAAAGGTATTTGGGTTATTGTATGCCAGTAAATCATAAGGAGGAAGTGTTCAAGATGATACAAAAAGAGGATGAAAACCTGGAAGATTTTTTGGAGAGATTTCATTACAACATCAAAAGAGAAAAAATGGAAAACTTAGACCAAGACACCTTAAAAGCTCTCTTGTTGAAGACAATTAGGGATGAATGGTTGGATATCCTTAACATGATGGGGAAAGGGGATATATCTCAGTTCACATTACCTGAAATATCTGAGTTATGTATCAACCTTTCAAGAGGAAAATCTAAAACTGTGAAAGGACCAAGAGACCTTTGCTCTTGCAAGGGTAAGTAAGTTTGCTTCTGGGACAGTAAGTAGGGCAGAGATAGGGCATATGCTTGATGAATTCAAATCTGAAATCTTAGGGAGTCTTAGTGAACAAATAGACACCCTTAAGTTACAAAACAAGCAAAAAGCTGAATCTGATGCTTTAGCAATCTTTTGTCCCAAATGTAGAAAGAAGCATGCCTTGAAAGAATGTCCTTTGGATGCAAAAGTTGTAGAGACCTGTGTAATTTGTTCAGAAAAACATGAGACCAAGAGTTGTCCTTCACTTCCTGGTCTTAAAGCTGTCTTTCAAGAAGATACTCCTACAAGTTCCACAGAATCTCTCAATTTTGTCTCTAGAGAGCCTTGACAAGGTCCTCAAACACAAGGATTTCATGATCAAATGTATAATCAACCCCCACCAAATTGGAATTCTTGGCAGCAACCTTGGCCAATTTCCAAAATCAATCTCAAGCTTGGGCACAAAGGAGCACAAAATCTACATGGAAGATACTCTGATGCTATCAATATCCATCATCCTATCCTACATTATCCACATTTTCTCCTCAAATACTCAACAAAATCTCAACGGAATCCACTCAAAATCCACAACAAAATCAACTTCACTCACCTTAGCATTTTTTCCTTAGAAATCCAAATGGTTTCTGCTCAACCCATACCAAACCCCAACAATAAAAATCCTCAGAACACATACATGATAGAAGGCCAACAGTTTCCAACTTATTTAATTACTCCTCTAGACCTTAGTGATTTTCAAATTAGGTCTGGAAGAATACTTGAAAAGAGGAAACCTTCTGTGATCATACAAGAATAAGATAACTCTGAGGAAGATTCTCTACGATAAAATAAAAGTCTTGAAGAAGACACATCTTTTCAAGACCCAAACATTGAAAAATCAAAACAAAAAGAAACAATAATTTCAACTCCTGTATTAGAGCAGCCATCAACATCCACTCCTACACCTCCCTTTCCAGAAAGATTACAAATTGATAGAGATGTAGAAAAACAAAGTATGGTGCCTAATTATGATTTCCTAGATGAACTAAGAAATGTTTGTATTAAGATTCCATTATTACAAGCTATCAAGGAAATTCCAATTTTAGAAAAGACAATAAAGGAGTTGAGCATGAAGAAAACAAGAAAAAGAATAAGAGAGACAAAGAAAATTCAACTGGCAGGAAAAATAGCAGATATCATGATGGGTAAGATTGATATTCCAAAGTATCTAGACCCAGGAAATCCAGTTGTTAAAATTCACATCAATGGAATTGAAATCCAAAACACACTCATTGATTTAGGAGCAACAATCAATATCATGAGTAGACAAATCATGGATAAAATGAAACTTCCTAATCTTCTCTTTACACCCACATTATTACAATTAGCAGACAGATCTGTGATCAAACCTGATGGGGTAATAGAAGACATTCCAATGTCCCTAGATTCTTGGGAGTACCCTGTGGATTTCATGATCCTAACTCCTAAGAATAATCTAGGAGGGCATCCAATTATATTAGGAAGACCTTGGTTAGCTACAGCTGATGCTTTCATTAGTTGTAGATCCGGTGATATGTACATCTCTTATGGTAGTTCAACTAAGAAATTCACTCTGTATCCTCCAGCAAGACTGTCCATTTACATAGAAGAGATTGGGTAGATAGGCTTCCTGAAGCCTTGTGGGCCTATAGAACTATATGGAGAAGCACAACAGGTCATACTCCTTATGAACTTGTTTATGGAAAGCAAGTTTGGTTTCCCATAGAGTTCTAGATTCAAACTTTCAAAATGGCAGTTCAGCTAGGACTTGATCTATCAGAGGCACAAAAGCACAGATTGGAGCAGATTAATGAATTGGATGAGATCAGACAAGATGCCGTTAAGAAAACAAGTCTAGTCCAACAACAAAGGACTAGATGGCATGACAAGTACATAAAGGAAAAGAAGTTCAAGGAAGGTGACTGGGCTCTCTTGTTTAATTCAAAGTTCAAGGATTTTCAAGGTAAATTCCAAACACATTGGCTTGGGCCATATGAAATCATAAGAATTTTTGACAATGGAGCAATAAAAATCAGGACAATAGATGAACAGAAGGTCACTTTTCTTGTGAATGGTCATAGATTGAAGCTGTATCATAAGCCACTCTCAAGAGAAGAATTTGTCAAGAAATTCCAGAAAAGCAGTGATATGAAGTTAAAGAAGAAGAATTTTTCTTCTTCATCAACTTAAGTGAATTTTCTGAAGTCAGCTATTGAAAAAAAAAATAAAAAAAAATAAAAAAGTATAAACATGAAAACCAATCACTGATTGGCATGTTTATACAGAAAAGGTGGAGTGAAAATCAGAATCTTTCTGACACTCTAGCTTTTCAAATCTGTTCTTTATGCAAGTAGTTATTACAAAATCATAAGTGCAGATCCATTTCACTTATGGTCCATCTCATTTTCAATTTCATTCATTCATCCATACTCCATTTCATTCATTCATCCACACTTCATTCACTTCACTCCATGGTCCACCTCATTTTCATTCCAGATTTTTAAAGTTTGATGTTTTTCTGCAATTGAATAATACATATCATGAATTGCAGGCCACTTCTCATACTTCACTCCATTTCATAAGATGTGATCCATTCCACTCCATCACTTACTTCATTCATATCCCATTACACCATATTTTATTATCCATCCTCAGTCATTCCATACAACATTCCATTCATGCTCCAAACCATTCCATTTCATGTTTCAAGTCTTATACAGGTACATTCTGCAGCCAGTTAGACATTATGCAGCTAGTTAGACATTCTGCATCCAGACAAACATTCTGCAGCCAGAGATCCTGAAGGCACTGTCTAGTAATCACCTGATCTGCAATAAAATGATCCTGCATATCCATGACAACAAGCAAAATCAAGAAGGTTATGAAGACTAAAAAATTAATGATTTTCAGGAGAGAACAAAGCATATGAAGAACACAAAAAAAAATCAAAGGAAAGGCAAAGGTAAAAGTTCTGATTATAATGACATATCATGAAATATTTTAGTATAGTTAAGTTATGAATAATTCAAAAAGTTGTTTTAATTAATTTTGTTGATCATGCCTAACCAATCTCTCGCAAAAAAATTGGATAAAACTCCTTCTATTCCACCATTCCAAATCCCATATTCGATCATCATTTAAAAATCTAAACGGTTAAAGTGCTGAAGTGATTGGATTAGTCACGTCACTAGGCCAAAGCATTTAATGATGATTTTGAATTCGTTACAAAATATCTCCACGGTCTTTTCTTCCATGATATCCTTCAACTCATATACATCATCCTCACCTCATTATATTCATTCCGTAATCACTCCATATCATTTTCCCGTAGCCAATTTTTAACCATTCCGGTCTGTGAAACAGAGGCATCTCTGTAACAACCATTGTCACCGTGAACAGAGGAGCAACAATTTGAAGGTTGGAAAGAGGAGTTATGGGTCTTATAGTGAGGACTAAACCGGTTGGCACTAAGTACTTGGAAGGTTATCCTCAAGTCAGAGAAATGTTACAACAAGCAGGGTGGTTGCAATTCTTTGAAAAATTCAGTGGGTTTCACAAAGAGGTGACCAAAACGTTTGCAAGATCCTTCAAGGGAACTGAGGTCGAGATAGGAGATATTAAATTCACCATTACAGAAGCTTCCATTGCAGAAGCAACCGAATTTCCCAGACAAGGAGAAAGGTGGTTCAAGAATAGAGAATTTCATAACGAAGCATGGAAGCAGATACTCAAGTCACTAGGTATGGATGTTACCATTTTTAAAAAGGGTATCCATAGCTCTGCACTAAAGAAAAAATGGAGGAACATGTTGCTTATCTTGCAAAAATTCATCACTTGTGAAGGAAGATATGGTACTTTCTATGTCTATCATATTCGGTTGATAATGCATTTCCTAGAAGAAGAACTCAATTTTCCCTTTTTCTTGCTTCATAGTTTAAAGAAAATGGCCTCAAGTGTTCAAAAGAGAATTCAATTTCTGGAAACAACCTTATACCACCATGGTTTAGTCAAAATTTTGATTGAACATCATTTGAGCAAAATGGGAGATAATTGAGAAGAGTTCTTAGTGAGAAATCACTTTGAGGAACCCAAGGAACCTCCACCTGAAGACAAACCTACAAAAAGAAGTAGAATATGGAAAACCTCCAAAACTGAAACTAGTAAAACAATACAAGAAAGCAGTGAAGAAATTATTTCTGAGAAATTGACTCAGATTAAGAAGCAGCTTAAGAAAGAGAGGATAATAAGAAAATTTGCCAGAGAGAAAGGAGAAGGGCCATCTCAACCGAGAAGGAGCCACAGACTTAGAGGGATACTAAAGAAAAAAAAGGTTAAAAAAACTGGAGTCATAAACATAGAGGACGAAGAAACACCTACTGAGGAGGATTTTGATGAAGAAGTTCCAGAAATTGACCCAGCACAACAAAAAATTTACAACTATGTTGAAACATTAGAGAGGAGAGCTTCAAAATTTAGAGACAGAACCCCTAGCCCACCAAAGTCTGAAATTGATATGCTAAGAAGAGATAGGTATGGGTTAGAAGTACTCAACAGGCATATCAAGAATGAGAATGAAATTCTGAGAGAGCAGGTTAAACTGAAAACTGATATGAATTCAACTCTGTCTCTACAAATGCAAAAGTTGTATAAGGCCAGTGAAAAATTGAAGAAGAGAAATAAAAAGTTAACCAGGGCACTCACAAATTTGAGATTCAATTTAGTCATAAGAAAGCCCAGAAGGCCTTTGACTACCAGGCAAAGCAGAAGAAGAGGGTTGGATGTCCTTGCAGAGGTCTCAGAGTTCATGGCATAGTTGCATGGGGACATGCAAGAATCTAGCAGTGGGGGTATGTCGAGCTCCAAAGATGTTCTTTCTTCCACCACATTCCACTCCATTTCCTTTGTCCATTATTAATCACAGGCTCAAATGATCAGTAGAATTAGTTAAAATTGCTTTAATAATATATATCATGACTAACTTGCTATGTTTTTATGATTTTTTCATTGTAGTACTTTTTGAACTAGATCTAGCTACAGAATGCAGACATTCTGTAGCTAGTTGCCGATTCTGCAGCTGTCTTCATGTCTACGCAGGTTCCAGGTGTCATCTTGGAGAAAAACACATATGGGCGTATTCCACATCATTCCCTCATCATTTTTTTCTCTCCATGAAGTTTGAACGGAATTCTGTACGCGGTTATGTACGTGGGAACTCAAACTAGGAAAGAGACTCCTAATAGGACAAGGACAGTCCAAATGTCCTTAATTCTATTACATGACCACCATCAGAGTCTTAGTTTGGTTTTTATTTGGAAAGACAATTATCCCTAGGTTATATCAAGACAGTTATGTAATTTTGATTATAAATATGGCTCGGGAAACCGAGGGACAAGGTTAGATTTTGTATTTGACTGCTAGATTTCAGAAGTACGAAAAACAATCTGTTTTGAAGTAATTTCTCTCTAATGCAAGAAGTATCACTTTATTGAAAGCACCGAGTCAATCTTGAAGTAGATTTTGCATGCTACTCTGGTGGTAGAGGGCCCCTGCCTCCTGAGCAGCCTTGTTTATATGGTTTAGATAAGTATTTTAGTCTCGTTTTTTCATTTCTAGCTTAAGCATGTTTCTGAAGTTTATGTTTCATGCTTGTTTACATTGATCATCACAGCTAGACTTACTCTTATAAACTCTTCCAAAATATCATCACGATGAATAAGGCATAGCTGTGGTGTTGTAGGTTTTAGTTGCATTTCCTTTCGAATTTTATGATTTATGCTTGTTTACACTAAGTGTCACAGCCGGTCTTACTCCTACAAACTCTTCCAAAACATCATTAACAATGAATAAGAAACAGCTGTGGTGTGGTATCTTAGATTTTAATTTTATTTGTTTTCAAATCTTATGTTTATGTTCAATTGCATTGAATAATACAGCCAGAATTGTTTTTACAAACTCTTCCAAAATATCATTCACGTTGAACAAGATGGGCTGTAGAATTCCAATAGACTAGCTGCATGTTATTTTAGTCATAACACTCCGGAGGATGATTTCATTTAGTTTAGCTCTGTCACTACATTTAAAGTTTGATAATGGCATTTTAATTTAACTCTGTTCACTGTACTTCAAGTAGATTAGTAGCATTCTAGTTTAGTCTTAGCTCACTGTTTAGCATTCCAGTTTAGTTGTTATCCATTGCATTTTAAATTGTATTAGTTGTTAAATTTAGATACCACAGTCTTCATTATTTACAAAAAATTATTTTGTTCCAACCTCATATTAATAAATAATCATCTGGACAAAAGCTAGTATCAGTCTAAGGCCTGGAGTATTTTTCAACCTTTTTACCATTTCACAACTAAGCCTTTTCTGAAGGACTATTCTAAAAAGAAACCTATAACTTTTGAGTGAGGCCTAGTGGTGCTAAATTGAGTTGCATAACAGAATTAGAAGTTAGTTTAGAGTGAAAATCTTATTGTGCTACAAATGTTCTTTTCCAAATATGTTCCAATAAACCTTTAATCATGGATGAGATGTTGTAACATTGTAAGTTGATTGTTTATTTAGGAGAACTTCATTCACACTTAACTTGTCCATTTCTCAAGCTCTTCCAACACATCTTTAATGAATGAATTGGATAAGTTCAAGCTCATGTTGTGATTTATTTCCTTGCAATGAAGTCATTATCAAGCTTTGCATTTGTTGTTTTCCAGCCATAGTTTAGGGTTTGTTCTATTTTAGTATTTGCATTTGTTGTTTTCCATCCATAGTTTAGGCTTTGTTCTACTTTAATATAACCAATAGCTTCTTTTCACCAGCATTTAGTTCTTTCCCTTTTCAAACATAAAACCATAAATCCAAAAACATCAGAAAACACTAAACATAACGTAGTGAGAAACAAATACCTAGGCACATATAGTGCACCACACTTCAGCAGTTTACCAACCCTGGTTGACAATTAATGAATTCAATTTAGGAACACTAGGTTGAGCACAAATAGGAGTATGATCGGTTTCTTGCGAATTTCCATCAGCAAGTTAAAAAGGCCCGCGATAAAGCCTGGAATGATCGAAATATTCACCATAAGACATTCGCGGAGGGCCAATTGGTCCTCCTATATGATAGCCAGTTTGAAAATAATCATGGGAAGTTCTGACAGAATTGGGTTGGTCCCTATATAGGTAAGGAGATCACGGATGGCAGAGCTGTTAGACTAGTTACCCTGCGTGGTGATATGCTACCAGGCTATGTCAATGGTAGTCAGCTCAGACCATATCAGATCAAATGACTACATGACTGGAGTAGTTGTACAGGTGCAGGTGGAGGCCCCACCACCATAGTGACTCGGGACGAGTCAAAAGATTGTGTTGGGGGACTGTTGGAACAGGGTCCTCCAAAGGCTGCGAATTGGGACAGTTTTGAGTATTTTTGCATAGTTTTTTCATATTTTAGTCTAGCGCAGGGGTTTTGGGTGGGTTAAAACCCCGAAAGCGTTGTAATGGGTCAAAGGGTAGACCTAGAGTCCGCAAGCCACGGTTTACAGACCACAGGAGAGATTAGGATATATTGTTATAAATAGAAGGACATTTTGAGTTAGAAGAGGATAGAGATTGATGCGAAGTGCGAATTAGTTGATCTGTTTGGGTTATTGGGGAAGGACTCCTACTGGCTATGTGCATAGAGATCCTTAGTCCTGTTGTGTGCGGACCCTACTATTGTGTGCGCAAGTTGGGTTTTGGGTGTTGTAAAGGGAAGGGAAGAATTAATGAAAGTGGAAGATTGTCGGAATATCTGAATCTGCTTTATGATATCATCTATGTTATGCATAGTTCTGTGATAAGCTATGAAAGTACTTGTGTTATTTACTTATGCTACATTGACATCTGATCTGGATCTTTCTGTTATATTCTATGCAAGAATAACTACGTTATTGTTCTTTGGATTTATGATCTGTTGATTACTGTGATTATAATTAGTTCAGGGATATAGGTTCAGGGATATCTGATCTGGTAATTGCAAAGTCGAACGTAGCTCTACTTGACTTACCTACCCTCTCCCAGGGTGTGGAAACTTGTTTCCATCACCCTCCCATACTGCTTCGGGTGAGACTGTGGCTTGCGCAAGTAGGTCACTGCCGAAAGGGCCAGTAGTATAGGGGTTTTTTGACAAACCTTAACCTCCGAACCTGGGTTAGGACCCCTCGAGCCAACATGGCCACATCCATGGCCCTCGGGAAGGGTTCCTCCACAGAGAAAAAGTATTTGGATAAGGTCATGGAAGAATATAGGGACATATTCTCCCCACCCACAAGGGTACCCTTTCATTGTTTGGTCAAGCATTAGACTGATATGATTCCCAGAGCACCTCTATCCAATGTGCCGATATACCATCGCTCCATTATGGAAAAAGAAGAGATCAAGCAACAAATCCAAGAGTTGCTGCAAAAAGGGCACATTTGACCAACTTCCTCACCTTTTGGGGGCCCGATTGTGCTTGTATAGAAGAAGGATGGGACTTGGAGGCTTTTCCTTGATTATCGGGTACTAAAAAAAATCAATGTCAGGAACAAGTATCCAATCCCATGGATTGATGAATTTCTAGACTAGCTCAAGGCGACCAAGTATTTCAACAAGATCAATTTGAAGTCTGGATATTACCAGGTTCTAATAGAGCCCACATATGTATGGAAGACCACATTCAAATCCAAGGAAGGTATTTTTGAATGGTTGGTCATGTAATAGTCCTAAATTAGCATGAAACTAATTGGAATATTAATTTTTACTTTTTTCATTTAGATAGATGAATAAGTGGGTAGGGAGACCCATAAATCTCTTTAGTAGGAATAAAATCCCTCTTCATGTGGAAATGGATCATCTTGATAGCTGGATAAAGCACCTCCATGTATGAATAGGGGCTAAAGCATGTGGAAAAGATCAATGTTGACCAAATCAACGATGCTGGTATGGAGAGAGTGGATCATTAATGGGAGACAACATAGTTGCTAGTATGAATCTTGATTCGAGGTGTACGAAAAAAGACCACTTTAGCTGCGCATAACAAACAGCCCTTATAGCATAAATGACTGCTAATATCTTCAGATCTATAGTTAGATTATCAAGATAAATGATGCAAAAATCTAGATCTATGCATTAGAAGACATTAAACAGTAGAAAAATAAGATTTACTCCATAGATCCAATAGGCAAGACAAGAATATTCCAATGAAATTTTTATTAATGGGCACCTGGGAGGAAAACACAAGAGGGTGTTCCCTGTTCTCCTCAATGGGATGGGTTCTTGTAAATCCTCAACACTTCAGATTTAGAATTCCTCTCTCTTGATGGTGTAGAAAACCCAGACAAAAATGGAAAAATATGGCTATGATAGTGGATCAATAGCCAGACCAAGAGTTGAGATCCAGAGTGATCTTTAGGCAACAAAAGGTGACAAATGAATGGGAAAACCCTTCCATTTATAACAAAATATTGAGTTAGTCTAGATATTGGTGCATAATTAAAATATTATTAACCAAATCAAGATCCAACTTTTATGGAATATTTTATTATATTTTTTGGAGGGAAAAGGAATTTGACTTAGGTCAAATCCCTTTATTTGTAAATAATAAATAAATAAATGGTTTATTTATCATTTTAAGGATGTGGTTGAGTAATAATCAAATAAATAAATTGTTATTTATCATTTTAAGGATAATAATGGTTGAGTAATAATCAAATAAATAATGATTTATTTAATTATTTTAGGAGTGAGTTAGTCATATTTAACAAAAAATATTATTTAAATAAGATTTAAACAATTATTCTTTAGAAAATAATAAGATAAATAATGATTTATCTAATTAATTTCTTTGTTTTGGGTTAAATATAACCAGAAATATTAATTAAACTACCTAATTATTCCTTGAGGAAAATCAAACAAATGTAGATTTATTTAATATTTCCTCATGGGGTTGCCTGTTTAGACCACAAACAACTTAATAAAGGTGGTTTACTAAGTTATTTTCAAAGTGAGAGCAATTTTACTTAGGGTAAGATTGGTCTTACATGATGTGCTTGGGTCCATCTAATGATAATAAAGTTAGATGAACAAAAAATATGCAATGTATTTCCCCTCAGCAAAGTAGCTGCTAGGAGCTAACTATGATCAAGTAATGCTAGAAGAACTAAAATCAAAATGAAACATTGAAGGGGAAGTCAAAAGAGAGACAAGTATAAGGTAAACCAAAGCACAAAGAACTAGACCCTGAGGAGGTGATCGGCAAAGCAAGTCTTTTTTGATGAGTGAGTACCACATAGCATTTGGGAGGCATACTCATGCCTCGCTGAGTACATACAAACAATAAGGCATCTAGAAAACCACAGCACGCAACACAGTTTATGCCGTCTAAGCATGAGCCACGAGTAAATAACACGATAATGAATCCCACATACATATTGTGCCTATGATAAACAACAAACAATGGACTTTGTACAATAATATCTGAGTACATGAGATATAAATACAACCCAGATGCCCCTAAAAACAGGAAAGGGCTATAAAAATCTGACTGATCCATGCAAACAAAAAGGCGCTGCAAGCGGCTGAGGCCGTCATCATCAAAATTATGGAGCTGCATCGAAGGCTGTAATGAAGGTGTCATTCGAGTGTGTGGGGGGCCACATGTAGGGCTACCCCCTCATGAGGACTGAGACATCTCACACACACCTGGGAATCATCGATGTTAGCTGCTGCATCACTGAACCATCAAGTATATGGATCTACATCATGCTGAAAGGAGATAGAGCTAAGAAGTAATCAAGTAAAAGGGCAATAAGGAGTCCCTTTTCCTGATCTGAGGTACCGAACAAAAGTGGAAGCTGGAACCAAGGTACACCGCCCTCTAGACTGGTCTTCTAGAATGAATGAGATGATGTCGACAGAAGGAGGTTTGCCATAGGTGAGGCAATAAGGGATCCTCAACTAAGGCACGAGAGAAAATAGTAGAGCGACTGACAGACTGGCACCAATGATGATGATGAAAATGAGGGGAAATGAGTAGAGAACGGACGAATTCCCTTGTTAGAGCATAAACAACATGGATGACCTAGCAGCGAATGATACAATATCATGGGGGATAGGGGACAGTGGGACTGAAGGCCATAATGAGCGGCACGAGAGAGAAACCAAGCAATGAAGAATGGAGGACTATAGCGGGGTACGAAGGAGCTCGGGATAAACTCCATGAAAGTAATGATGACTCAACTTGGATGCTCTAAACAAGGGTGACTCGATGGTGCTTCCAAACAGAAAAAGGGTCCAATGGGGACTATAAAGGCATGAATACAAGGTGATAACTCACAACGAAATTCAACACGAGCATGGAAAAGTATGGAGGCAACATGGTGCCCCCGGTACGAGTGTTGCAAGTGAAGAAATTCGATTTTGAGGAAGGGTGAAGTGACGCTTCATGGGAAAAAAGTGTCCAAGTGAAGTATAAAATCACTAAAAACTAACAGATACCCATTTGAGGGATCAATGAGAGCTTTCCAATGGTGTGGACGGTTTGGTAAACAGAGTTACGGTTGGATCGCAGCAGGCGAAAGAAAAAATAGGGGTTTCTCTTTTAATAAGGCATTTTCCCTCCAAAATCATTCATTTGCATGTGGAGCTATGGTGAATGTAGAGAGGAGAAAAGGCCCTAAATCTTGCGGCGATCATAGCGGACAAACCGACTGTTGGAATCGAGATCCATCAGTTGCAGGTAAGAGGCCTAACCTTACTCTTTCTTTTCAGTGGATTAAAAGTTTAGATTAGGTCCCTAAGGCTCAGTAACAACACTCTACTCCTCTTCATGACTGGGTCACACTTTTTGGGGAAAAAAGTGCGACCTGGGTAGTAGGTTTTGGCCAGGAAAGTGCGACCTGTCCCAGGTTTAGGCCTGAAAAGTGCTACTTGTCTGGGAGGGGTGCTTCTGTGCTATTTTTTGGTTGAGCACTAGGGTTTTTTGATGAGCAACAATATTTCCTATCTATATACTGATAAATATGATGGTTTTGTGCAGGTATGACAGAATTACGGATCAACTGGAGAGAGAGAGACCTGGGCGCATTACGATCGGAGATCCGGGAGGATCAGGGTGTCCGCAGTGCTTTGGCCAGGTTTGGGGTTCTAAAGTTTGTGGAGAACCCTTTGATGAGAGCTGGGGAGCCCTTATTGGCCCAGATTGTCAGCTGTTGGGATCTGGACCATGAGGTCTTTATAGTGATGGGGCACCGGATCGAGTTGACGGTCCAGGATATATATTTCTTGACTAGTCTTCCACCACTGGGGATGGTAGGGAATACTTAGCCAGTATTACTGCATGGGTGGAACATCATAGAGTTTGTAGAGCACCATTTTCGGCCAAGTCTCCAAGTCAAGGGGACTCGTATACCCATTGGGGATTTGGAGAGGTTAGAGACCCGTGCTGTGGCCGCAGCGGTGTTGCAGATCCTGGGAAACTAGGTGCTCCATCACATCACGGGGGGTAAAATGATGCTTTTGGAGAGTGTTTTGAGTGGGACCTACTATGGGTGGGCCCAGATGATGCTGTCGTCATTGAAACGATAGTTGTTGATATGTAAGCGGCAGGTGAACCATGACTGTGCATAGGTACAGTTTTGTGCTCTTTCTTCTTTGAGAAGATCCTGACACTTTGACCTCACATGCAGCTCCCAGATGGAGGCCCGAGAGAACCTAGGATGTGCCGGTGGGGGCGACTACTATGTAGAGGAGGAGGTGGAGCAGTTGGATGGGTGTTCCGTCATGATTTCTTTGTTCATTGGGATCAGATGCCATTGTATATAGACGACTATCCCTATAGTGGGATGAGTTATTATGGGGACTCGAATCTGCCACTGCCACCTGGTCGTATATGGGGACCCGATGGTAAGTGAAAAATTTCTAATATTTTAAGTGCATGTAAAGTTTCTAGAATATTATATGTGATACTGATTCTTTTACTTTTGGTATGCAGATACAGCACCGGTAAAACCAGTCGGGTACATGGGACGGCCTGCAGTATCAGGGGCCCTAGGGTCTAGTGGATCAAGGGCGCATCACAATGAGGATGTAGCAGCCCTTTTGGAGGATATCCATCATAGATGTGAGAGGCTTCTGACCGGTGTTTCGGAATGTGGTTGGCAGGACTTAGATGACTAGTACATAGAGCCATGTATTGGTTTACTCTCGAAATGGCGAGGGGTCATGTGGCGCATGGCGATGGTTGGACAGGGCATGTGTGATCTACGAGCGATAAGGGGTAGAGCCATTGGATCGAGATCCTCCAGATAGTGATTAGTGTGTAGGGGCAGGTAGTGCCCCCATTTTTGAGGTTTTGTAACATGCTATGGGCATGCCATATGTATCAGAGTTAACGAACTCTAAAACATTTTATATGACACATACTATGGATATGCATCATTTTGATATTTTTATGTTATTGTCTTGTGTTAAATATGTGTGTTAAATGCTAGTCCAAAATATGGTTTGCAATGCTATCTACATAGTGATTTTGTGCTCTAGGTAGGTGACTGAAAGTAATGATTTCAAATTCACGCATCAAAAGCTTCACTCGTAAATATCTTCTGAAAAGGATAGGATTATGCACACGATATACACCATTCAATTTCATTTCAAGAAGCAAGGAATCTAAACGAACATGAAGGTGGAGGATAAGATGTGAATGGGCATTGGCTAACAAACTTCACACAACATCATATTCAGCCTGATTATTGGTAGCAGTGCCAATGCATACACCGTTTGAAAGAAAAAGCATCTGCAAAGGGGTAAAAATGGCCCAACCTGCCAAGGCTAAATTCTGGGAGTAGCGACTTGCACCATCGGCAAAATGGATATAAGGTGTTGACGGGGGGTCCCTCTGAAAGGTGCCACAAGAAAATAAATGGGAGGATAAAGAACAATGCTGGCAACCTGAGCGCATAGTAGAAATCGAATGCACTTTGCAGAAGGGAGTGATCTGGGTAGGATGTCTACTTCCCACATGCCGTCGGTGAGCAGAAGTGTGGGAGCTACTGGAGGCGTAGCTTAAGCTCAAGCTGCCTAAGTCACCAAAGGTATGGATGATGGCATCTTGTTTATGGGTGGGAAAGATGAAGTCAGGGGTGGATGTAGCTTCCATGGTGTCGTCGTCACAATAGGAGGTGGAAGGACAGGAGGAAGGGAGACCACATGACGCAGCGAGGCTACCTGACTCATCATCATGAGAAGAAAGAATCACATGCACATCGTCTTGGGGGATGAAGTAAGAACAAGCAGATAAAGGATCTACTGATGTTGAGCCCGGGGTGTTTGCTAAAAGGAGGTCAAGTGAAACAACAGGAGAAGATTCAAAGGAAGCTTCTGTCGAGGTTCTCAAGGATGATGAAAGGTAGAGGATGGTGGCTGCATGCTCTGTCATTTCGACATCAGGGGGGGGAATGTCAATAGGAGTGGGTAAATCCTCAGTTTGGCCTACAACATACTGTGTAATCACGAGAGAAGCTGATTGATTCTGTTCAATCTCGTACTCCCGAACTACCTCCAAAGAGGCACGATAATGTGTAAGGCGGAGAAAATGATGGGAGTAATGGCCATGGAGACCACGCAAAGCACAAGGGTGTTTGGTGTGAATAGTCTTGGTGTTCTTGGTTGCGGTCGATGAAGAAGCAGAGGTTTCAGGGACAGTAGACTCATGGAACGTGACATTAACCATGGGCTTGATGCGGGGCAACTCGGGAAAAGTATGGGTGGCATGACCGATGACATCACATAAAGCGTAGGGGTTTGGAGGTGGAGGAGGTGCAGGGTCAGTCAGAGTAGCTTTGTCCTTTGAGGCCTTTTTGCGAGCTTTTCCCTTCTTACCCAAAGCGGTCACAACAGGGGGTGGATCCTGTTGAGGTGGCTGAGGCACTGTGACAATGGGAGAAGTTAGGGGGACCGGTTGAACCGAGATCAGAGCAAGATAAGGTTTAGGTTGACCTGGCGGGGTGGCGGTTGGAGGATCAAGGTACCAAACCGGGAGCCCAATGGTCAAGTTAGGGATAGAGAGGGTGGCCATGAAAGGTGTTGTATAAATTCCTGGTGGAGGCAGGCATTGTACGGCTTGGGAGGGGTAATGGGGGATTTGAGCAATGACGACACACACACGGTACAAAGGAAAAAGAGATTGAAAAGGGCAGGGAGGTGCAGGATCAACTGATTACAACGTCGAAACAAGGGCAGAGAGGTGCAGGATCAATTTATTTCAATGTTTTAAAGTCTTTTCTTGGCGGTGTTAACCAAGCCCTTTTTCGCTTAGGGTGTGTTTGTAAAAGTGTGTAAATTTTAATTTTTAAACCCAAACATTTGTAGAGAAAAAGAAAAAGTGTGTTGTATAGCTATAAATAAACCTGCAAATGACAGTATATAGGCCTGTAAAACATAAAATAAATAGCTAATAATGCAATAATATAAACCCAGGGAGGCGGGTCTCTCAGCCTAGATACCTGTAGGTAGGTAAAAAACTAGTTGTGTTTGTTCATTTTTTTGTTGGATCTGGGATCTAAAGGAAGGACAAAGATCTAAAGGATAAATGCGGCAGGATGATGGATAGAAAGTTTTCAACAAAATCAAGGATTCAACATGCAAGGATGAAAAAAGTGTCTCAGGAAGGAGTGATGCACTAAGACCCAAACAACGCTATATGAGGTGATTTGGATGGATAAATATCCGATCTGAAGTGGATCTGAAGATGAGGTATCGAATTTGAAAAAATGGCTGAAGACTGAAATTTCAGACAACCTGCAACAACAAACACTCTTCCACAAAAAGTGGAGGATACTGAAGCCCTAGGGGGCTAGGTTCCCACTTATTTGAGAAAAACAGAACAAGAACAGGTCCAAAATGGGCGGAGACGGAGGTCAAACAACCCTGAATAGAGGCTCAACAAAACCGAGAAAATTTTTAGAAAAATCCTTGCAAAAAGTCCAGGTCACAGTTTTTGACCTGTTTTCAGCAGAGGTCACACTTTTTGGGCTATAAAGTGCACCCTGAAGGTCCAGGTCACAGGTTTTGGGTAGAAAAGTGCGACCTGCACTTCCGTCACTCTCGGTAGCAGGTCTTAGAAAAAATTGTCGTCTCAGCTGCAGCTGATGTCTGTCACCTGCGAAATGGGTCCGAAAACAAGCAGAAGTTAGAATTTTTATTGTTTTAGGGTTTTATGGGTTAAAAACAAAAACAAGAATAGACAAAACAAGGGGCTAAAGAGAAATCCTAGGGTTTGAAGCAGCTAGATATGCAAGGATCAGAAAAACGACAGCGGTCGTAATGGTAAACCTGTGTGGAGTTGCCAGTTGTTAATATGAATCTTGATTCGAAGTGTACGAAAAAATGCCACTTTAGGCTAACGCAATAAAAAACCTAACAACGAAATGAATGTATCTTCCAATCTGCAGTTATATGATCAAGATAAATCTTTTTAAAATCTAGATCTATGCATTAGAAGACATTAAACGATATAAATAATATTTACTCCATAGATCCGATAGACAAGACAAGAAAATATCCAATGAATTTTTTATTAATGGCACCTAGGAGGAAAACACAAGAGGGTGTTCCCTGTTCTCCTCAATGGCATGGGTTCTTGTAAGTCCTCAGCACTTCAGATTTAGAATTCCTCTCTCTTGATGGTGAAGAAAAGCCAGACAAAAATGGAAAAATATGGCTATGATAATGGATCAATAGCTAGACCAATAGTTGAGATCCATAGTGATCTTTAGGCAACAAAAGGTGACAAATGAATGGGAAAACCTTTATATTTATAACAAAATATTGAGTTAGTCTAGATCTTGGTGCATAATTAAATATTATTAACCAAATCTAGATCCAACTTTCGTGGAATATTTTATTATATTTGTTGGAGGGAAAAGGTATTTGACTTGAGTCAAATCCCCTTATTTGTAAATAATAAATAAATAAATGATTTATTTATCATTTTTAGGATGTGATTAAGTAATAATAAATAAATAAATGATTTATTTATCATTTTAAGGATATGGTTGAGTAATAATCAAATAAATAATGATTTATTTAATTATTTAAGGGTGAATTAGTCATATTTAACAAAGAATATTATTTAAATAAGATTTAAACAATTATTCTTTAGAAAATAATAAGATAAATAATGATCTATCTAATTAATTTCTTTGTTTTGGGTTAAATATAACCAGAAATATTAATTAAACTACTATTTAACTAATTATTTCTTGAGGAAAATCAAACAAATATATATTTATTTAATACTTCCTTATGGGATTTCCTGTTTAGACCAAAAACAACTTAATAAAGGTGATTTACTAAGTTATTTTCATAGTGAAAGCAATTTTACTAGGAGTAAAATTGGTCTTACATGATGTACTTGGGTCCATCTAAGGATAATAGGTTAGATGACCAAAAAATGGTGTAACAGTAGTGTTAATGGGAGATAGTCTCCATGAGAGTAATGGCTTTAATGAGTAGGACCCAAGGTGAGAAGGCTCACAATGAATATAAGGAAGGGCAAGGCAGCCATAGAGGGAATTTTAGATGATTATTGATTTTGATCTTTTTAGATGTAGATTTGTCAGGTGACATTTCTATGCATGCTTTTGCTGTTTAGAAGGGTCTGCGGTATTGTTTAGTACAAGGGTGTTCCCGAGCAGGAATCCCACACTCATCCTCTGGGGAATTTGAGTGCCTAGTCAAGAGAGGTATTATTGAGCTGTATATTCCACATCTAGGCATCAGGCCAAGCTTCAGTCTTCAACTATAGCACAGTATTTGTTCAGAGTTGTGTTGTGTTGCAAGGTGTTGCAGTGGAGGATTGATAGGGCCAGTTTCTGAGCTAGTTTTCAGTGGAGAAATAATTCCTTCTATTGGGAGGCCAACAAGGAAGGTCTAGGAATTGTATTGCATATTTTTGCACCAGGCCAACATATTTCCACCTCCTACAACGTAGTTTCCCTCAAGGACTACATTATTTTATTGAGGATTTGTAGTGGAGGTTTTAGTGTGTCATTTGGGGTGTTTGCTTTTTAGTGAAGGGATCAACCTTTCATTGGAAGGATCTATTGGAGGAGATATATTCATTTAGATATCAATTTCAGCCACCTCCATTCAGTTATTTAGTTGCAGCTGCAATTCAACCCTAGGGTTGCATTCTGACATTTTGCACTTTTGGGTATTTCCAGAAACCCTTTCTGGGTTGCCTTGGAAATATGTTTGGGAGCCTAGATCTTCACTCTGGACACTATTTGAGATATATAACAACATATCTATATTTTCATATCTTTCTATAGTAGTTTATGCCCTAAAAATGCGTTGTCATGGCTCATGGCATTTGTATAGAAATGTTTTTCATGTATTAGCATATTTTCTTATTGGAGGCTTGTTTTATATTGCTTGAGAGACTTGATCCTCAAGATCTTGTGACTATTATTTGCTGATATGTTTAATAAGATGGCTGTGAATTTGTATCATGTAATGGTGTATTCATTTATTCACTGCTACTTTCCATGTTTATGTGCTATATCGCTGCTTTCCCCATTTTGGGATATTACAGTGATATCAGAGCATAATCTTAGCTCAACCTGTGAGTTACAGCCAATATGATATAAGAAGAAGAAGAAGAAGAATAAGAAGAAGAGATCTAAAATGATGGAAGGAATGAGATTTTCCTCATATCATTTCAGATCTATGAAGAACCTCTCCAAGGAGGTCAAGCAGATGAGAGTGGAGAGATGCAGTGAGACCTCTAGAGGGTTTCAAGAGGAGGAAGGTCCATGTACTTCCTATCAGCAGCAGAGAAAACAGGTATTGCATAGAGCTCCCAATATATCTACTATGTCCACTTTCTTTGAAGAGGAAGGTGAAAGGCATGGAGATGGAGGAAACTTAGATCATGAGATTCTAAGTGATTATCTTGTAGAGTACACATCTCAATCAAGGGCTTTCAAGGAGAATCTAACTCTTCCACAGTTCATTCAGCTCAAAGAAGAGAGGAGACCTTGTAGCAATAGAAGAAGAAAACACAATAGATTTATATTGTCTACATTTTATGGGTCATCCATATGCACATCAAAGGTTTGGATAAAAAATTTAGATGCATTCTTCCTGCTACATCCAGTAGTATAAAGAGAAGTTGTTGAGATTGCAGCGCTGCACCTTGAAGGTGAAGCAAACATTTGGTGGTTTAGCCATTTGAGTCATGCAAGAGTGACTGCTTATGTAGATTTTACTCAAACGTTGATAAAGAAGTTTGATAAGAAGAAATTGAAGAAGCCAAGGGAATATGTCCATATTATTATTTAGGAGGAAGAGCAACTTCCACCACCACTTGCTGCAGGATTACTTGCATCAAGAGAAGGAACACTTGCATCATGCAAAGTGGTCTTGATCTCTTGACACTTAGAGTCCCATGCATTATTCAGGAGATGAATGAGGAGGGGGAGACTTATACCAACGCTAGTGTAAAAATGGAGGAGTAGCCATCATCACCACTAGTTGGGGAAGCCATCACACCGGTAGGAGGAACCCTTGTAGCTGTACAATATGTTCGCAAGATAAACCAAGGTATGCAAATGTTTCCACTTTCTATTATTTTAGCATATTATATGGAAGGTTGTGGGAACATGCCATTGCATGACCTAGGGTCAAGACACACTGCTGATTTGGAGCAACAAACTATGATTACGTAGAGGACCCTTGATAGGTTCAAGGAGGAGATATACATTCATCCTTGTATGTCATTTTTGAGCTGCACACAACTCTTTGGGTTGGAGTGTAAATTTTTGGAGGATAGGATGAGTATTGTCCTAAACAATCCAATGCATAACTATATGTTCAACATTGAGCATGATCATGAGAAAATATATGCACTATCATGGAGATCAAAAACACTGTCATTGAGCAGCAGTGAAGGGTTGGGTGCCAAACCATTATTGGAGCATTCTAATGACCATTCTACATATGTAGCAGGGGATAGGCAGATGGTTGATGAGAGACATCTTATCTCCCATTACTATGATGGATCCTTCTTGATGAGCACTTCACAACTCAATGAGAAGTCCTTATCTTCAGCATACTTGGATCCTTATGGATTCAACATGGTCATTGATGAGTGGTCTTCATATGGAGATCTGTAGAAGGCTGCACTTCAACATTCCATGAAGTGTAGAGATAGGGATCTGAATTGTGAGGATGGTATTATCCATTGGAGGAATACCTATTGGGAGCATGAAAGTAGACAATCAACATTGGTTGGATGGGTGATGTTGATAAGCAAGAGGCTGGTGAGTCACTTGTATATATCTAT
Source organism: Pinus albicaulis (assembly GCA_034641835.2). NCBI lineage: Eukaryota > Viridiplantae > Streptophyta > Pinopsida > Pinales > Pinaceae > Pinus > Pinus albicaulis. Next base: position 438,627,442 of record CM076570.1, on the reverse strand, counting down.
GACATAGGGAAGCAAGAGGCATGGCTGTGATGGATAATTTTGAAAGAGTTTGGCCATCATGCAACATATCCTATTTCAAAGGGTGTGTTAATGGTTGGGACATGGCATGACACTTGCATCATGTCGAAGCAAGGAGTTTGATGTTAGAAAATTAAATATTACAGAGCAATGAAACACATAAAATATGCAGAAAACACAAGCACACAAAACACATAAAACCAGAGAGACACAGATATACGTGGTTCACCTAGTTTGGGCTACGTCCACCCCGAACAGCTAGTCCTTCCTTTCTATTATCCATCAAAATGAAGAGACACAACCTACAGCAGATCCGCTGTAATATCCTCTTTTCTCTCTCACAGTTTCCCTATCTGTTTCTCGCTTCGAGAATACACATACAATACACAGCCGCAATACAATACCCTCATACAAGAAAGGGGTTGCCTACTAGGGCAAAAACCCCTAAAATAAACATAACTTCTAACGTCAGATCATCTGCCTAATGAATGGCCCAGATTGACTAGAAATTACTATACTTTTACAAGGAAATTTTACATATGCTTTTAGCTTCAGGGGCGCTGCCCTCGAAACCCCCCTCCAAGGGGGGGCTCCATAAAGTCGCAACTGCCCCCCCGGGACCCCCCAGGCAGCATTTAATTACAGGTGATGTTACCGCCCCATTAAGGTATAGGGGTCCAACACTTTGATACAAAATAAACAAGATAATCAAGCTCCACACCCAACAATCTCCCACTTGGAGACTGATTGTAGAAACTGCATTGCTGCTTCATTTGCTGGACAATGAATCCTCTTTGGACCTGACTGTTTCTCATCTTCATCATCATACTTGAAGACCAATTGAAACTGATCATATTCTCAGTTTCTCCCTGGTTACAACTTTTGTTAGCATATCTGCAGGATTCTAGCTAGTGTGTATCTTTTCCAGCTTCAACTGTCCATCTTCCAATACTGACCATATGAAATGGTACTTGAGCTGTATGTGCTTAGTTCTAGAATGAAATGTTGAGTTCTTTGTAAGATGAATGACACTTTGGCTATAACTGTATAACGTGCCCATATCATGCTTCATACCCAATTCATCCATAAACCTTTGTAACCAAATCATTTCTTTACTAGCCTTTGTAGTAGCAACATATTCTACTTCTGTTGTTGAAAGTGCAACAACACTTTGGATTTTTGAAACCCAACTAACCACTGTTCCACCTATATTAAATACATATCCTGTAGTGCTCCTCCTGTTATCTCTGTCACCTGCCATATCTGCATCAACATATCCCTGTAGATCAATGTTTGAACCACCAAAGAATAATGCTTGATTTTTTGTACCTCTCAAATATCTGAGAATCCATTTCACTGCCATCCAATGTTCTTTTCTTGGATTGTTCATGTACCTGCTTACAACTCCCACTACATGTGCAATATCAGGTCTTGTGCAAACCATTGCATACATTAAGCTTCCAATTATTGATGCATATGGAACTTTAGACATGTAGTCCATTTCTTCTTGGGTCTTGGGGCACATCTCTTTACTAAGTTGAAATTGCTAGCAAAAGGTGTACTAGCTGGTTTTGCATTCTGCATATTAAATATTTTCAACACCTTTTGTATGTACTCATTTTGAGACAGTGTTAATTTGTGATTTTTCCTATCTCTAGTTATTCTCATACCAAGGATTTGTTTTGCAGCTCCCAAATCCTTCATTGCAAATGAATTTTCCAATTTTCTTTTGAGCACATTTATTTCCTGCATGTTAGACCCTGCAACAAGCATGTCATCTACATACAATAAAAATTTAATATAGCTGCCATCATTTTTCCTTTTCAGATAAACACAATGATCAGAGTGACATCTAGTATAACCTTGTTCAGACATAAACTTATCAAATTTTAGATACCACTTCCTTGGAGCCTGTTTTAAGCCATACAAGCTCTTCTTTAACCTGAAAACTAATTTTTCTTTCCCTTTGACCTCATATCCTTTTGGTTTCTGCATATAGATCTCTTCCTCCAAATATCCATAGAGAAATGTTGTCTTTACATCTAACTGTTCAAAATATAAATCTTTCGTTGCTACAAGACTTAACATAGTTCTGATTGAAGTAATCTTAACAATAGGAGAAAATATTTCATCAAAATCAATACCTTTCTTCTGTGCAAACCCCTTCACCACAAGTCTAGCTCTGTACCTCTGTTTTCCTCCATCTTCTTCCTTCAGCCTGTAAACCCATTTATTCTGCAATGTAGTTTTACCTGCAGGCAACCTGACTAAGTCCCAAGTCTGGTTATGCATTAAGGAGTCCATCTCTTCTTCCATGGTTAGCTCCCACTTCTTCCTGCTTTCAACCTGCATTGCTTCTTCATAACATTTAGGTTCACTAGAATCAGTCAACAATAAATAATATAATGAAGGAGAGTATCATTCAGGGGGTCTACTTATCCTCGTAGATCTTCTAACACCACTTTCAGGTGTTTGAGGTGCCTGTTTCTATTGTGGTGGTTGCTGTTGTTGTGGCTCTTGATTATTATTATTTTCAGGCACCTTTACATTTTCTGTGATCTCATCAAGAACTGTGTATTCTTTGTTTTCTTTTTCATGTTTCTTTTCCTACAACTGATTCTTATACAATACCTTTTCATTGAATATTACATCTCTGCTTCTAATGATTTTGTGATTTTCATAATCATATAAGCGATAACCAAAATCATTAACACCATATCCAATAAAGGTACATTTCTTTGATTTTGCCTCAAGCTTTGTTCTATTTTCTTTATTAATATGGAAAAAGGCCTCACCCCCAAAAGGCTTTAAAAAAGAGTAGTTTACCTTTTTACCTGTCCATGCTTCCTCTGGAATACCACCATCCAAGGAACTTGAAGGCCCTCTATTTATTAGATAAATAACAGTATCTACAACATTTGCCAAAAATTGTAAAGGCAATCCTGCATGCAATCTCATGCACCTTGCATGCTCCATGATTGTTCTGTTCATCATTTCTGACACACCATTTTCTTGTGGTGTTCTTGGGACTGCCTTCTCTTTGCGAATTCCATGCTTTAAACAATACCTATCAAACTCTTTGCTACAATATTCACCTCCATTGTCTGATCTGAGACACTTCAACTTCTTTCCTGTCTCAATCTCAACCAAATCTTTCCATTTCTTGAAAGTATCAAATACATCAGATTTATTCTGAATACAATAACTCCAAGTTTTTCTAGTTGCATCATCAATAAAAGTAACATAATAACGAGAGCCACCAAGAGATGATACCTGAGCAGGTCCCCATACATCTGTATACACAAGCTCTAATTTTTCGCTCCTCTTTTCTTTCCCAACTCTGAGAAATGTGACTCTCTTTTGTTTTCCATAAATGCAATTCTCACAGAAATCCAAATCAACATTATTCAAACCCAACAACAAATTTCTTGAGTGAAGAATATTCATCCCCTTCTCACTCATGTGTCTGAGCCTATGATGCCATAATGATGCATCTGCTCCTTTGGAAGTTAAATCATTAACAAAGTTAGAAATACCATTGCATAAATACAATGTACCAACCTTTTCGCCTTTTGCTATTACCAGCGCTCCTTTGGTGACCTTCCAAGTTTTATCTGTGAAAGTTGTCACACAACCTTCACTGCCTAACTACCCTATTGAAATCAGATTTTTCTTCAGATCTAGAACATGCCTTACCTCCTTTAATATCCATTGGTTTCCATTATGTTGTTTTACAAGAACCTTACCCATTCCAACAATTTTACAGGGTTTATCATCACCCAAATGGACTTGTCCAAAATCTCCTTGAACATAGTCATGAAAATATTTCTTATCAGGTGTGGCATGGAATGAGGCCCCTGAATCTACAACCCAATAATTAGTAACATTTTCGAAAGAAAGAATCAAAGCATCTTGTAACACATCCTGTCACATTTGATTCATGATTGTTTTCTTGCTGTGTGTCTCCTTCTTTTCCCTTCTGAGATCTACAGTCTTTCTTTCCGCATTTCCAGCACATTATCCTCGATCTAGACTTGGATCTGCCTTTCCTTGATTTAATACGATATCCTAAGCTCTTTCCTCTTTCCATTCTTCTTCCCCTAGACTCTGCACTCAAAGAATTACCCAATGTCTCACCGAAGCTTTTCCGTCGCATTTCCTTGCTAAGGATAGCACTGACAACATCATCAAACTTTAAAGTACTAGATCTAGAGATAGAGTTACTAATGGCCATAACTAAACCATTCCAAATTTCTAGCAATGAGCACAAAAATAATAGATCTCTAACTTCATCATCAAAGTTTACCCCTACAGAAATTAATTGACTGGTAACTGTATTAAAATAATTTAAATGGTCTGCAACAGATCCACCTTCCGACATCTTCATATTAAATAAATGTTTCATAAGATATACCTTGTTTGAGGCCGAGGTTTTTTCATATAGTTTCACCAATGCCTTAATCAAACCCTCTGTTGTTGTTTCCTTCGAAATATTGAAGGATATCGATGCCGCGAGGCACAACCATACTGTTTCAATTGCCTTTCTATAAAAAATATCCCATTATGCGTCTGTTATAGTCGTCGACTTCTTTGTTTTTCCGCTCAATGCTAGGTACAGATATTTCTAATACAGATAATCTTCCATCTGCATCTTCCATAGCGGGAAGTTTTGGCCGTTAAATTTCTCGACCCTAAACTTACCATCTTCTACCATTGCTCCCACTCGAACTAGGAACCCTTCTTTCCTGCAAGTTTATCATCCAAATAGACCTTCGGTTCTGATACCAGTTGTTATAAAATTAAATATTACAGAGAAATGACACACATAAAATATGCAGAAAACACAAGCACACAAAACACATAAAACCAGAGAGACACAAATATACGTGGTTCACCTAGTTTGGGCTACGTCCACCCAAAACAACCAATCCTTCCTTTCTATTATCCAACAAAATGAAGAGACACAACCTACAACAAATCCACTGTAATATCCTCTGTTCTCTCTCATAGTCTCCCTATCTGTTTCTCACTTCGGGAATACACATACAATACATAGCCGCAATACAATACCCTCATACAAGCGAGGGGTTGCCTACTAGGGCAAAAAACCCTAAACTAAACATAACTTCTACCATCAGATCATCCGCTTAGTGAATGGCCCAGATTAACTAGAAATTACTATACTTTTACAAGGCAATTTTACATCTGTTTTTAGCTTCGGGGGTTCTGCCCCCGAAACCCCCCGCCAGGGGGGGGATCCATAAAGTCGCAGCCGCCCCCTCCTGGACCCCCTAGGCAGCATTTAATTACGGGCGTCCAACACTGTGATACAAAAAAAACAAGATAATCAGGCTCCACATCCAACATTTGGGTGTATTGGGGTGATGTGATATCTTTCATATCAATCATCATGTTGTTACTCCATGGTCTATATGGTGATGGTGTGAGAAGGAAACAATATTTTTTGTTGCTTTGGATGCTCTTGGGAGAATATGGGCTGATTTTCTCCCATATTTTGCATGATGTTGCAGGAGTAGATGATGGCACAATCATGGTGCAAAGGGGATACTCCTTAGCTTTGGAGGATCAGGAGATAATTCCACATAGGAAGGAGCCTCCCATATGTAGAAAAATTATGGTATGTGACTTTGGCATTTGGCATACCAAATAATGGAGTTATGAGATGGCAAGATCCTTTCCACAAAGGCCAACAACATTGTCACTTAGGAGCTTGGATTTGTTGATGGAGTGTTCCCAGGATCACTTCACATATGATGCACTTGATGTGAAAGTAAGAGATGAGAGTGATGAAGTGGTGGATGGAGACATCTATTACTATGATATGATCTTCTTGACTTGGATCTCCAAGCATAAAAAAAAGGCTTTGCATGCGACACATGGTTCATTCCTTTCCATTCACCAGGGTCTTATGGAGGTATATCAGACCACTATGGAGAGATCATCCATGGATCTCATTATCAGCCTAATATTAGTACATGGTAAGAGTTGTGTTTTTTCACTTATTGATCATTTAACACAATATTTGCATTCTCTTTCCATTTATATATAGTGCATTTCTCCATGAGAGGGTAAGCCTCTATTTAGGCTTCATGGTCATTTTGGGACCAACATCAGTGATGCGGATAGCCATCTCTTGTATGGCTTTGGGAAAGTATTGTAATATTATTTGTATTATCAGTTGATACGTAATGCCATTTACTATTTACTAGTATATGAGATGACATGCACAACTAGCAAATTGTTGGGAGACAACTTGCCACATTATGTTCTGAAACTGCAGTTAGTAAAAATGCGCTGTAACCATTTGGGAAACTATTGGTACCATTTATAACTACACATAACCATTAGTATCATTCTAATTTGGATCCTATATTGTGATGATATTCCATTGAATTTATATGGGATGGTTTGGGAAAAAAATAGAGAGGGGGTCTTTGAAGATCCAGTTGCCTTTTTGCCTCTTGAAGGCAACATTATTGCTGCCCAATATGAGAAAAAACTCTACACTTATCATAAGTGGAGAGAGATACAACGTGGGGTAGACCACTTGGCCTATCATGTTTAGTTATGCAGCCCACCTACATTGCAGGAGCCAAAGGTGGAAGATTTTTTCCACGAGTTATCATTTTGAAGGGTGACTCACTTTGTGTGGATGATAGCTTGGGGTTTGGAGCTTCACATGGGAATGAAGGTTCCCAAATTTTTTTCAGATTCCATGCTTCAAGAAGGCCTCTAGAAAACATATGGTTGCCTCCATGGACATCCCACTTCTTCATGATGATAGCTATTTGGGTTTGTCACCAAAAGCTAAGTTGTACACTTGGGAGGAGCAACTTGGAGAATTATTGATGAGACATCATCTTGTTCATTGGAGAAGCTTATCATATGAGGACACTACAGGAGGAGGAGAGGAGGATCTTCAGTTCTATCCTTGCAGTTTCTTGAGGACAAGCAACATTTTGGGAGGGGAGGACTGTAATATTCCTAAATTAGCATGCAACTAATTTGAATACTAATTTTTACTTATGTCATTTAGATAGATGAATAAGTGGGTAGGGAGACCCATAAATCTCTTTAGAAGGAATAAAATCCCTCTTAATGTGAAAAGGGATCATCTTGATAGCTAGATAAAGCACCTCCATGTATGAATAGGGGCTAAAGCATGTGGACAAGGTCAATTTTGACCAAATCAACAACGTTGGTATGGAGAGAGTGGATCATTAATGGGAGACAACGCAGTGTTAACGGGAGATAGTCTCCATGAGAGTAGTGGCTTTAATGAGTGGGATCCAAGGTGAGAAGGCTCAAAATGAATATAAGGAAGGGCAAGGAAGCCATAGAGGGCATGTTAGATTATTATTTATTTTGATCTTTTTAGATCTAGATCTGTCAGGTGTCATTTTTGTGCATGCTTTTGCTGTTTAACAGGGTCTGCTGTATTGTTTAGTACAAGGGTGTTACTGAGCGGGAATCCCACACTCATCCTCAGGGGACTTCGAGTGCCTATTAAAGAGGTATTATTGAGATTTATAGTCCACATCCAGGCATAAGGCCAAGCTTCAATCTTCAGCTACAACGCAGTATATGTTTAGAGTTGTGTTGTGTTGCAAGGTGTTGCAGTGGAGGATTGATAGGGCTAGTTTCTAAGCTAGTTTTCAGTGGAGGAGGAATTCCTTCCATTGGGAGGAAAAAAATGATGGTACAGGAGTTGTATTTCATATTTTGGCACCAGTACAACCTATTTCCACCTCCTATAATGCAGCTTCCCTCAAGGACTGCGTTATTTAATTGAGGATTTGCAGTGGAGGTTTTAGTGCCTCATTTGGGGTGTTTGATTTTCAGTGAAGGGATCAAACTTTCATTGGAAGGATATATTGGAGGAGATATATTCATTTAGGTATCAGTTTCAACCATTTCCATCCAGTTATTCAGCTACAACTGCAATTCAGCCCTAGGGCTGCATTCCGACATTTTGCACTTTTGGGTATTTCCGGAAACCCTTTTTGGGTTGTCTTGGAAATGTGTTTGGGAGCCTAGATCTTCACTCCCGACACTATTTGAGCTATATAAAATCAGATCTATATTTTCATATCTTTCTGTAGCATTTTATGCCCTAAAACTGCACTGTCATGGCTCATGACATTTGTATAGCAGTGTTTTTCATGTATGAGCATAATTTCTTATTGGAGGCTTGTTTTTTATTGCTTGAGAGACTTGATCCTCAAGATATTGTGCCTATTATTTGTTGATATTTTTAATAAGATGGCTGTGCATCTGTCTCATGTAATGGTGTATTGATGTATTCACTGCTACTTTCCATGTTTATGTGCTATATTGCTGCTTTCCCCATTTTGGGATATTACATGTTAAGCCTTTCAGATTGACAAATTCCCCTGCTACTTTTCTGAGGCTGATGGATGAAATATTGCGAAAATTCACCAACTTGTATGTGGTTTTTAATCTGTAAAATATCCTCATCTTCAACATGAGTTGGGAAGAGCACTTGCAACACATTTGACAAGTCCTTTAAAAACTGCAAAACCACAAAATGTGTGGCAACTTGGAGAAGTGGACCTATGGCATGAGCTAGGTCCACTATATGGGTTACATCATAGATGAGAAAGACGTGCATGTGGATTCAGCTAATATCCAATACATTCAAGCTTGGCCAACCCCAACCACTCTATCAGAGCTTCGCAACATTTTGGGCCTTGCCAATTTTTATTGGAGGTTCGTGTTGGGATTCTCCCAGATCACTTGGTCTTTGAGTCGAATTACCATGGGTGGAGTGAAAGAAAAGTTTTCCTGGTCTAAATCCCAACATAAGGTGTTCACTGAGATGAAGCACCACCTTTTCTCTACACCTATACTCACATTTCCAGACCTACAATAAGCATTTCAAATTGAGAGATACACCTCTGAATTTTCTATTAGTGTAGTCCTTACCCAACAAGATCATCCTATAGTCTATCATAATGAGAAAATTTCTAATACAATTCGAATGTACCCCACCTATGATAAAGAGATTTATTTTATCAAGTAGGCTTATCGACAATGGAAACATTACATTATGGGGAATGAGATGGTCATCCACACAAATAATTGACCTCTTCATTTTATACAGACACAAGGGAAGTTTCATAATGATCACCATCAGAAGTGGTCTACATATATACAACAATTCCACTTGAACATTAAGTATAAAAGGGGAAGGACTAATCATGTTGCAGATTGCATCATTTTTTCCCAGTTGCAACAATGAATACCATTCTCAGATATTATGGCCACAAGGCTTCTGGATGGAAAAAAATATAAAAAAATGATCTAGATTTCACCACCACATACCAGATGCTAGTGGATGGAAAGTAAATTCTAGATTTCCATCTTCCGGACACATTATTATGCTAATCGAGCTAGCTTTGTGTCCCTTCAAGTGAGCGTGCCAAGCTGATTTGGGAGGCGCACTACAGTGAGGTCACATGAAACTTTGGTATGGATAAAATTGTGTTTGTAGTACAAAATTATTTTTAATAGTCAAAACTTTGAAAAGGATTTTGGAAAATTTTATTAGATCTTGCACTTCCTGTGCCATCGCCAAGCCAACAATTAAGAAGCAAGGCATGTACATTCCTCTACCTACTCCTATCCAAACCTGAGAATCCATCTCCATCGACTATATATCTAGCCTACCTTCTACCAAGCATGGTAATGACTGTGTATTTGTGGTCGTGGACATATTTTCTAATATGGATATATTGGTGGCCAGAAGAAGAGTATCATTAACAAAGGACACTGCTAAAATATTCTTTGAAAAAGTATGGGTACATTTTAGGGTCCCACAAACCATTATATTAGATAAGGATAGCAGGTTCCTGAGCACATTCTAGTCGAGCCTCTAGACACTATTGGACACCAAGATCTCCAAGTCGACTGCATTCCATCCTCAGACCAATTTCTAAATAGAGGTCATCAACGTGATGATAGTGAACATATTCCACATGTATAACTCCAAGAATCCAAGAATGGGATGAGAGACTTCCTTGTGTGTAACACGATTGTAATAAATCTCTTCATAGCTTGATTGGTCACGATCTATTTCAAGTGGGTCTGATATTTCAACCATTCTGTTCGATTGATGTTTCCATGCCTTATGCAACTACACAGAAATAATCCACACATGTAAAATATGAGGATGATAAAGAAACCAGGTTTATTGAACGCATCGAGGACATCTACTAGTAGGTTCAAAAAATCTTGGAGAAGTTCAATGCTAAGTACAAGGAACAACATGATCAATATTGGGTGCCACATAAGTTTCAGGTAGGTGAAAATGTTTGGTTGCATTTGCAAAAATAACACATTGTCGAAGCCCATCGAAAGATACGACCACTCTGATATGGGCCTTACACCATCACCAAGGCTATGGGTGACAACTCTTTCAAGCTCAACATTCCCCCATTTCTTTTCTTGCACCCAATGTTCAATGTGAACCGCATTCGGCCATACTTTCCACCATTGCTGGACACATCATACATTGAGAAAGATCTAACACCAACATAGCTCAACCCAGACTACATGGAATAGGAAAAAGCTAATCAGATTATTGACACACAGATCAAGACCACTTTACAATAGAAGAAAGAACTGTATCAGGCTGTCAAAGCTGGCAAACTCTTGCACCAAGGCAAGTGGCTCGCTAGGGACCACGTTCACTAGAAGTTTCCCCATCTCATGGAAACACTAAATGCAATGGGGACCATACTTCCTAAGGAGGGAGGATTGATCTCGGTGGATATTGGTGGCCACTTTCCTATTCCACTTGGACCCCCATTGTTGCTTCTTTCAGTTTCCTTAATTTTAGCACAACTTACTATTGTTGGTTATTTTTTGGGTCCTAAACTTCTAAAGCCATTTTGAGGGCCTAAAAGACATTTTTGGGAAAATGGAGAGAAAAAATAAGTGCAAGGAAACTTTTATCATATTTTTCAAACCTCCTCTTGGAGAGACCTTTGAAATGAGATATTACGATAGTCAAATGAATATCATATGCCAAATTCATGACCCTGGGAAGTTGACATTCCAACTAACCCCAATAGGTCCCACAAGCTTTTGGAGCTTCATCTCCTATGGTTAGGTTTTTGGATATTTTGGGTTTCCCATTGTTTCTTAATGATACAAATTCCTCCAAGCCTAATTTTAACACAGTTCAGAAGGCATTTAGCCAACACATCTCTTCTCAAAGATAAGCTACTACCGCTCGAACTAGTTTATTTCCATTATGCATGTAACAATTTTCGGTACTTTGTTATTAATGAATTAAAGTTCTATTTTTGCTGTATTTCTATTTTTTGTTTATATCTATATTTCATCTCGTTCCTACATAAATCTGGATCACCAAGTGGATATGGTTTTACATTTTGTGAGGTTGGAGAGCCTATTTTTGTAAATATGAAGTTTCATGAACATTAATAAAATACACTACTATTGCAAACAAGTGAAATTAAAATAGTATGGAGAGATAAGACTCCATGTGTGTTAAAAATGGGTCTTTGCATGACTTAATAATTATTAAAGTACACGTGATTTTAAACTAAATTCTATTAAGTGATTGTAAGTGGTTCCATGTGTCAAGAAAGGGACATGCACATAAAATAAAGGATGTTGGTACAATGGAACACACATTTTATTAGATCTGATTGGGGAAGGGGATTGGAGACCTTGATGGAAAACAAGGTATGAACCTGTGACATGAGGGATATATTTCCTAGTGTGAAGATTCATAGGGTACCTAGAGATATCTTAGAGAAAGAAGAACTCCTAGAGCCATAGTGCTTTGATACATCCTTGACATTTGAGTTTGACACTCTTGAGGTAATTGAACAACCTGATGCATTGTAGGTATAAAGAAGGGAGTACACTACTTGGGTGTGGGGATAATGGGGGATGTGAGCCTATTTGTTGGAGGTATTTGGTATTTGGTACTTTGGTCCTTTTTATATATGGTACTAGACATGTACCCAGTTTTGGGTAAGATGTTACCTAATGGATTCAAAACCCTAGTTCATGGGTGACTCGCTATTGAGAGTAAATGAGAAATGTGGTCTATGGATGGGAGGAATTTATGAGGCCTACAACTAGTTGGTGTTTTAATTATATAAGTGATAATTTAATTATTTATGTGAATTTTTATACAATTAATTAAGTAGTTATGTTTGTTTCATATTCATGGAAATTAATGACATAATGTTGTGCTCAAAATTATATTAATGAACACATTATATGGTAAAATGAATTTAGTTAACATATCATACGTACAGGAGAAAATAAATAAAAAAAGAGATTTTTTTAGAATAATAGGATATAGAGGTAATAGGAGTAGTAAAATGATAGCAGGTGGTTGGGGGATTACATAATGTTATCAGATACCAAGTTGCAACACTAGGCTATATGGGTTCAATTCCACTTACAGAGGAAAGTTGCAAGTTGCATGAAAACTATTTGAAAAAAAATCACAAGGAATAGATATGGATAAATTATAAATTTGAAATTATATCCACTAGAATGGAAAACATAAAGGTTATATTTATGGTTTCAATCTTAGAATATGCAAAGCGACAGATAAATTTTAGTAACGAAAATGCTAAAAATTTACATGTATAGAAATTTTGGGAAAAAGAGTGAAATATATATATATGTGTGTGTGTGTGTGTGTGTGTGTGTATATATATATATATATATATATATATATATATATATATACATACATATACGTATACGTATACGTATACATATACATATACATATACATATACATATACATATACATATACATACATACATACATACATACATACATACATACATACATACATACATACATACATACATACATACATACATACATATATATATATATATAAGAAGTGAGGTAGAAATTCCAGGTGGAGGGGGAAAAATGGTAGACCAACACCATGACTAGACACCATCGATGATGTGACTTCAATTTATCCCACGTGCATGTTTGTTCCTAATATGACTGTAGGCTATTAGAATTGGATGATATTATCTAACAAATCCATTGGGGGTGACACTTCACTTTATCCCCTATGCGTTTTTGGGACCGAAATTAATTGGGCCATTGGATTTGAGTGATCTCAACTATTAGATCCAATGAGGGAACAAATTTATTTTATCCCCCATGTAAGTTGGAACTTGATGAGTGATTTGGGACATTGATAAATAAGGATTAGTTGGATTCATAATTATATTTAGAGGGGGTTGAATCAATATAATAAAATTTTAAATAAGTAAATAATTCAAACAATATAAAGCATCAATCACAAGAGAGAATTGAACATTGGATATAAGTGGAAATCCATCGAGGAGAAAACCACAAAAAATATTTTAATTAAATGTTCTTATGTAGGTACCAAACTACTATTACAATATTTGTAGGAACCCACCTATAAGAGACACCAATCACCTATGTTTTGCAAGCACCAAGTTATAAGATACATCAATCCCCTCATATTTTTAAGCACGACCCCACAAGAAACATCAATCATCACATATTTACAAGAACCAACTTGTAGGAGACACAAACTACCTCATATTTATGATCCACCCTATTTTGTAAAAATTATTTTGAGTCACTTTCTTTCTCTATAACATTTAGTCTTCCTTTTCTGATTCATTATGCTCTTCTATGGTTATTTTATTTACCTTCATTCCCATTTGACCTTTAATATTACATTAGTAGATATCATATGTTTCTCTCCTAACTAGCATACCCACTTACAAATTAAACTAAATAGTTCCCTTTTTCATTAAATTTTCAAACTAGATGTTTATTCATAGGTGCTCTTATTAATTCTACTCGTTTATACTCTTTTATCTCCTATATTCTTCTTTTACGCTATACTTCAACAACTATTTTTCTTTCTTGGTTAGTTAGTAGACCTCTTGGAGACTACACATAATAACTATTTTCTCTCTTGACTTTCCCATATCTCACAAAATGATCACACTTATGTAATTTCACATCATGAATTATGTTTCTAATGGTTCCACCTTTAATTTCACTAATCTTATAATTTGTTCTTGTTCAACCTGAACTTCACTTCTAAATACACATGCACATGCTCTTGCTCTAGATCCATGATAAGTATAATTAAACAACTGATATCCCTTTTCTTTCAAGAGTTTAACTACCATAATACCCTTAGCATTATGATATGAGCTAGATTTTATGAATATAGGATATCAAGTTAAGATATCATCCATGCATTTCCTTGGATCACTGATATGGAGATATTTTGATAGATATAACCCTATAAGATAATTCCTTTACCCCCTCACGACTATACTCTATGACCACACCCTCTGTGCGACATTACAATAGACTAGAACCTTGTATCCATAATGAATAATGGATACTTGACATTCTCCAATGTCAAACATTCTAGTACTAGTATGATAATGGAACTTGGTAAGAAAATCGTTGGCTAATGGAGTTTTCAAACCAATACAATTGACGACATTGTCCTTGTCACATTGAAACACTACATGCCAAATTTCTCTAGCATGTTTGTCCATTATGATACCCTGGTATAGGACCTTAAGGGCTAGGCCTTGTCTCTTTGTGACCATGGAAAACAACCATAAAATTTATGCTTTTCAACTAAAAACAATAACACATAAAAACCTTGCTGAGCCTAGTTCTGGCACAAGTCTTGATGCCTCTAATGTTGGGAAAAATAATGATCGGGGGGGGATTCTGAGAGGGGGGGTATAAGCAGTAAGCATGTGAGTTAAGAATCAAATAAAGCATCACACATAAGAAACACACATGAAAACTAGGATTTAAGGTGGAAACCCAATGTGGGAGAAAACCACCACTGTTGTCGTCTCATTCTTCAATCTTATTAATATAAAAAACTTATTACATTCATGTACTAGTTCAGACTCATGCTAGTATTTAGGCACCCAACTGATAAAGGATACAACCTTCACTTATTCTCCAAATCCTACTGGAAGGGAGCTCCAACCCCCTGATCTCGTTTACAAACAACCACTGGAAGGGAGCTTCAACCCCCTTGATCCGATGACCAACTACTACTAGTAGGAAGCTTCAAATTCTTTACTGGAGGCTCCAACCCTCATCACCATTCATGGACCATGTTTCATAAATTTTTACAGTTCCACCTGCTTTAATACATCACAACTTGTAGATCAACTGAAGAAAACACTTACATATATCAACCAGATAAATGAGATCGATGTAACCAGAACACAAAAATTAACTCACAATACTACATCATCACTCATAATAAACTGCAACCCTGATCATTTATATGCCAAAATTTATACGCGACTTCACTTAAGGAAACCCACGTGTATACGCTTTTTTCTATTGAGAAACCTACATATAGATCTTAATATACCAAAAAAATGTTATTCTGAATTAACCACAGAGTTGACCAGAGTTATTCTAAAAATATACTGCTAGGTTACAAAACCCTCATAAAATTACCAACATCAATAATATTTTCAACCAATCAATCATGTAACAAAATTCAACTTCATCATTCAACCATATCTACTTCAGACATTATCATTCAACTTAGATCAACATGAATAAATCATTGACAGACAATAGAGATACAACAACAATGATCAGGTTGATCAATATTTTATAAACATAAACCCTTCCTTTATGTATGCGACTTTGATGAAACGAACCCGCCTGTATACGTGACTTTACCAAGACCAACCTACGTACAAATATTCAATTTTTGACCTAAAATTGTGCAGCTCTTCAGAACTTCAGAAAGACCTAGATGATAATATCCAGAGATAAAAAAATATTTCTATACTTATATCTAGTCAATCCATGAGTGGATCATACAATGCAAAGTCATTTAAGGTCTCATGATCCTGATCCATTATTGTATTCATCGATGCATAATTATTTCAGATATATATGTCAGCTATGGCCCTTACAATGCAAATATACTTCATATTGAAATCTTCATAAAAAATCCTTTCACATGCACACCTTAACACTTTGATTTTATCCTCCTTATATAGCTTAAACCTTAGACAATACTAGGAGCCAAAACCACACTAGTGTCAGTATTAATATTAGACGAGATCAAATAACCGTTACTGTGCTCAATATTGTGGGATAATACCATCGTAAAGAACCTTGGTATTATTAAATTAGTACACTAGCATGTATGCGACTTTTTTTCTTTGTAGTAGCGCGTATGTGTGACTTGGCCTTGATGAACTTGCTTATATTTCTTCAAATATTTACCTTTACCAAACTTATGATTCTGACATGAAAATATCTATCCCATAATTCTATCATTCTGTTCCATCATTTTTTCACCTCTAAACTAATCTTTGAACTCATCCAGTTACCATATAATTGTTCTGCTACAAGTGGGTTTCCATCAAGGACAACACATGCATCATACTGCCAATAATATCCTCCTTTGGACTTGATGGAAACCATGTTGGTGTTTGATCACCACAACCTGCAAATACCTATTAGACACATCTATTTAAGCATTATTCAAATATCAAGATACTCTCCCCCCTTTGACATCAAGGGTAAAGGGTGTACCAATACTGAATAAAAGAGATATGTAGATATGATCTGTGCTATACTAGCCATGCTCCCCCTGAGCACATGCTGAATCTTCATAAATATTTTAAATGAATTACATGATTTTATAACTCAACCGAGTAGGACCTTTCCTATCATCAAGAACTTATACATACATCACTCACCAAACCAAGTGGGGTTACATGTTTGACTCAACCATCCAACCAAGTGGGTTTACATATTTGACACAACCACCCAACCAAGTGGGTTTACATATTTGAAACAACCACCCAACCAAGTGGGATTACATATTTGACATGACCTTAAAATTCCATATATGATTGAATGTGACAATATTTACATCATAGGTCTCAGCATGACCTTTACATCAAATTACAGATATGACGTTTATAAGAAATAGAAAAATACCTGAATAGTAAGAGATCATTGAACATAATTCAAAAAACATAATGCCAACAATGCATTATAATCTGCAAGGCTAATTCTCCCCATGAATTCGTGCTACCTGTTCATTGTCAACAATTCATTCATCAATGCATCTTCATAAATCAAATAAATATCAATGGGAAAAGCATTACTCAATACCATATCAAAAAACTGTACCCATGAATACCAGAACAATCAAATCGGAATTTTCAGCAACATGTCAGAGTCTGTTCTTGAGTCTATCCCACTATTTTTCTATTAGAGAAAAAAATACGCTGTTGTCTGCAAAGAAAATCACGTATATATGTGACTATACTTCATGAAACACGTTTACAGAAAGAAAACTTTTGAATTTTCACCTCTAGACTAAGAAAAATAGATTTAAAACAAAGTGAGGTAGAGACAACTCCCAATTTCTGTCTGAGATATTCAAATGCTTCTCTAGGGAGAGGTTTAGTAAGTATATCAACAACTTGTTCTTTGGAGGGAACATACTCTAGTTTAACCTTTTTCTCAAGCACTTGTTCTCGTATAAAGTGATACTTAATAGGAATATGCTTGGTTTTGGAGTGCATAACATTATTTTTCGAAATACTAATAGCACTTGTATTATCACATAGGATGGGGATGGGTGGAGAACATTTAATTTGAATATATTGTAATGTCTTCATCATCCAGAAAAGTTGTGTGCAACAATATGCAACAACCACATATTATCCTTCCACAATAGATAAGGCAATGGAACTTTGTTTCTTCCTGAACCAAGATACCAATCGGAGCCCCATATAAAATTCACCTCCACTAGTGCTTTTATGGTCATGAACATTTCCATCTGAATCCGCATCTATGTAAGCATGAAGAGTAAGATATGCATCTTTAGGATACCATAGACCAAATCCTTGGGTTCCTTGGAGATATTTTAATATTCTCTTGACTGCTTGAATATGTGATTTCTTTGGATTGGCTTGGAAATGTCCAACAATCCCAACTGCATACATGATATCTGATCTAATGCATGTTAGATAAAGCAAAATTCCAATCATAGTCCTGTACTCTAGTTGTTTTACTATGGATGAATTATCATGAGAACTGAGGCTACATCTTCTCATCATTGGAGTACATACATGTTTGTAGTATTCCATCCCATACTTCTTCAGAATCTGCTTGAGATATTTTGTTTGTGAGAGAAAGATGCCATATTTTTCTTGTTGCACTTGTAAACCAAGAAAATATGATAGTTCCCCAAGCAAATACGTTTCAAATTCTTGCTACATAACAAAAGAAATTTTTTGGCTCATAGATTCTTCATTACTCCCAAAGATGATGTCATCAATATAAAAAACAATAATTAGTAGTTTGTCATCTTCAATTTTTGTGTAAAATTTGCTGTTTGCGGATCCTTTTGTGAAGCCTTGTTGTTGGAGATACTTGTCAAGGTGATAATACCATGCTCGTGGAGCTTGTTTTAGCCCATATAAAGCCTTTTTGAGTTTGCATAAAAGGTTTTCATCATTCCCCAAAATGAATCCTTATGGTTGTTCAATATATACTTCTTCTTCTAGATCTCCATTAAGGAAAGAATAATTTATATCCATTTGATAAACTTCGAAATGTCGAAAACTTGAAAATGCAAGAAAAATTCTTATGGCTTCAAGTCTGGCTACTGGTGAAAATGTTTCTTCCAAGTCTATACCTTCTTATTGAGAATAACCTTTACAAACACGTATATATATATTTTTTAATGACTTCTCCATTTTCATTCAACTTATTTTTGAATATCCATTTTTTCCAAATAACATTTTTATCATGAGGCCTTAGAACCAATTACCAATTATTATTCTTTTCAATTTGATCAAGTTCTTTATCCATGACCTTAAACCAACATTCATCTTTACTAGATTTTTTACATTTTGTGGTTCAATGGTTGATAATAAAGCTAGATAACTAGGAGATCATACAAGGGTTCTTCTTGTTTGTACCCCGGATTCCTTTTCTCCTAGAATTTGAGTTACTGGCTGATTCTTTTAGACATACCTCGAAGGAGCCTTTCCTTTATTTGATATTTCCTCTTCTACTTCTTCATTAGTTTCTTATTCTATATCATTACGATTTGATGTGGGAAAGAATTCATCATCATCATCCTCTTTTGTTGTTGTTACCTTTTTGGGAAATGTGCATGCTTCATCAATCACAACTTTAATACATTCAACAATTTTCTGAAGTCTCTTATTGTAGAATTTGTATCCTTTACTTCTAGATGAGTAACAAAGAATTATTCCTTCATCTTCTCTAGCTTCAAACTTACCAAGTTTTTCATCATTATTTTTTATGAAATTTTTTCTTCCAAAAACTCTTAAATGCTTTACAGTGGGAGGCTTACCATACCAGAGTTCATAAGGATTTTTATCGCTATCCACACGAACATGACCCTTATTGAGAATATTTACTACGGTATGTGAAAATTCACCCCAGAAGGTGTCAGGAGTTATAGACTCATCAAGCATATCACGAGCCATTTTTTGAAATGTTCTATTCATTATTTTTTCCATGCCATTTTGTTGATGAGTTCTGGCTACATAAAATTGTCTTTTTATGCCATGTTGTTAACAAAAATCAAAGAATTCATCTGATATGTATTCTCCTCCTCGGTCAGATCTGAGGCATTTGATTTTTATATCTAATTCATTTTCAACTAATGCTTTGAAGACCTTCAATTTATCAAATGCTTCATCTTTGTGTTTCAACAAACCGATCCAACACATTCTAGAAAAATCATCATTGAATAAGATATATTATTGTTCTCCATGAGGTGAATTTTTCTTTACAAGTCCAGAAAAATCAATATGTATAAGCTCAAGAGGCTTACCTGCTAATCCTTCTTTGGCATTGAATTGAACTCTGGTTTGGTTACCGAATTGACATGACTTGCACATGGAACTTTCTGGTAGGGTGATGTTGGGTAGATCACGAAAAACTTTGAGGTTTCTTGATTTTCTTATTTCATTAAATATTAGATATTCCAACCTTCTGTTCCATAACCAGTTTTCCACTGATTTTCCTATGTTGCATTGTTCTTGGCCACCTTTCAATATATACATATTTCTTAGGGTTCTTGTTCCATTTATTATGGTATTTCCTGTGTCAAGTTCACGAACCACACAATCTTTTGATTGGAAGACCGCCTCATTTCCTTGGCCACACATTTGGATAATACTCACCAAGTTATGCTTTAATCCTTCAACATACATAAAATTACTAACTTTAACCTTTTATTTTAGAAAAATAGATCCTTTACCCTTAATGATTGCAAGGGAGTCATTTCCAAAAGTGACATTCTTTTTTTTTCACTAATTCATTGTATGAAATGAGTTTATCTTTATCACTTGTCATGTGTTTTGAACATCCGCTATCAATGTACCATTGATTTTATTGTCCTTATGCAAATAATGTGATGCCAAAACATTTATATTGTAAGTCCTTCTTTTTCCCTACCTTAGAATTTGTTGATATTTTCTCCTTTTGAGATGTTGGTTGTAATTTTCTCTTGCATTCATATTCCTCATGTCCAAATTTATTACAAAATCAACATTCAATTTCATCTTTAAGAGGAGAGAAATCGTTATAGGTATTCTTCTTGATTCCCATCTCATTCCTTGATTTTCTTACTTCTCTAGTCATGATGGTTTTGTAGGCAACACATTGAGAAAATTTGTGACCAGAATTATGATATGAGAAGCATTGTCCACTAAAGATGAAATTTCTATGATCATAGAACCTTCTAGTGTTGTTTACAGTTTGACTGATGCTTATGTTATTGTTCATCCTTGAATTAGAGTGAACATGATTTATCTGTGAAGTGTCTTTATTATTTTGCTGAAGATTGAAACTTTGCTGACTGGATTTTGCTACATTTAGATAGCTTCCGGTTGTGGCTAAGGATTTCTCTGTCAATGATGTTTCACAAATGTATCCAAGACTTGTCTTCATAAGAGGAGAGCATTTAACCTTGATAATTTCATCTAAGGTTCCAGATACTTTAGAAAATCTAATATTTAGAGTTTTTATTTTCTTGAATTCCTTTCTTAGACTTACTATTTCACATTCTAAATTCTCATTATGCGTCTCTTTTTCTATGAGTTGATTCTTCAGAGTATCTATGGCTACTTTGTTTTCTTCCAAGCATATTTTGGGTTGAGTAATTTCTTCAAAGAAATATTTTTCTTCTAAAACATCCACAAATTTTTCATTAGACCCACTAGTACTTCTAATTTCAAATGCCATGAGAAGTTTCAGATCTTGACCAAATTATCCTTCTTAATTATTTGATAAGCCAACACTATCTTCATGAGTATAATAAATTTTCCTTTTGTCAAACCATTTCCTATTTCCTTTTGCAATATTCTTTCCCTTGTCATGGTTGTCTTTATAAGGAGATTTAGTAGTATAATGACCAACTCTACCACAAGAATTTTTTTTGAAATGAAGCTTACCTCTGAACCTTCCGGTACCAAGTTGGAGTTTCTTTACAAAATTTAGCTCATCTTCTTCTGATACATACCTTGATTCCTTGTGTTCTCCCTTTTCCTTTCCTTTTGCAGTAGCTTTGATTGTGACTTCTCTGATTTTTGAGGGACCTCTTTTTCTCATTTCAAAAGAAGTTAGGATCCCTTGAAGTTGAACAATAGCAAGAGTCTATAAATCCTGCTTCTCTTCAATGGAAGACACTTTTGAATCTAATTTAGGAGTTAGAGATCTTAAGATTTTCTCTACTAAAGTTGTCTCTTTTATGTATTTCTCATACAATTTACAATCTCATCTAGACATAGAAATAAACTTACAATACTTTAATCATTATGCATTCTGAGATTTTCATATTGAATTATGAGATTTTGGAGTTTAGTGATTGTTACCTTGCTATTGCCTTCATAGCTTAGGATGATTTTCTCCCATATTTCCTTTGTTGTATTTAATTGCATAAATGTGATAAATTTAGATTCGTCTAGGCTTCCCAATAATGCATTGACAACTTTCGCATTGGTTTCATATGTCTTATTTGCTGCTGCATTTATGGGAATTGTGGATGGATATTGGTAACCTCCTTCAACAATTTCCCAAAGATCTTTTTCGAGGGAATGAAGATAGGATATTTTTCTTGTCTTCCAAAATATTAAATTATTTACGTTGAAGAGTGGTGGTCTAATAGATGTTGTTATGTCTTGATTTCTCATATTGGTAGATATTCCTTCAAGCGATCAAGATTCTTCTGAAGGACCTGCTTTGATACCAATTTTTGGGAAAAAAAACTTGGGGGGAGGGTGAATCAGTATTTTAAAACTGTCAATAATAATTTTATTTTCTAAAATATGTATGCGACTTTGCTGAACCCAACTCACGTATGTACGTGAAAGTTATAAAATAAACTAGCGTATGCTTAGTAGACTTGTAAAACAACTAATTCTTTATATGTTTAACTTAACTAGAATATAAGAGATTCATCATGTCCTTGATAAGCAGTAAGCATGTGCATTAAGATCAAAATAAAGAATCACACATAAGAAACACACATCAACACTAGGATTTATGGTGGCAACCCAATGTGGGAGAAAACCACCATTGTTGTCATCTCAGTCTTCAATCTTATTAATATATAAAAAAATTTACATTCATGTATTGGTGCAGACTCATGCCAGTATGCAGGCACCCACTTGTTGAAGGCTACATCTTTCACTCATTCTCCAGCTCCTATTGGAATGAATCTCCAACCCCTTGATCTCATTTACCAACAACCACTGGAAGGGAGCTTCAAACCCCTTGACTCGATCACCAAATACTAATGGCTGGAAGCATCAAATTCCTTACTAAAGGATCCAACCCTCATCACCATCCGTGGACCACGTTTCATAATTTTTCACAATGGATCCACCTGCTTTAATACATCATGACTTGTATATAAATTGAAGTAAGCACTTACATAAATCAACCATAACAATGAGATCACTGTAACCAAAACAAAAAACTAAAATCACAGTACCACACCAACACACAGAATAAACTGCAACCCTGATCATTTATATGCCAAAATGTATATGTGAATTCACTTAAGGAAACCCACATGTATACGCGTTTTTCCAGTTGAGCAACCTGCATATAGATCTTAATATACAAAAAACCCATTATTCTGAATTAACCACATAGTTAACCAAAGTTATTATGAAAATATACTATTAGCTTATAGAACCCTCATATAATTAGCAACAAAAATAATCTTTTCAACCAATCAATCATGTAACAAAATTCAACTTCATCATTCAACGAGATCTAATTCACACATTATCATTCAACCCAGATCAACATGAAGAAATAATTGACAGAAAACAGAGATACAACAACAATGATAAGGTTGAGAAGTATTTTATAAATATAAATCGTTCCTTTTTGTATGCTATTTTGATGAAATGAACCTGTATGTATATGCGACTTTGCCGAGACCAACCTGCGTACAAATATGCAATTTTTGACCTAAAATTGCGCAACTCAAAACTTCGTAAGGACCTAGATCATAATATTTAGAAATAAAATGATCCAGGTGGATATTGGTGGCCACCCGCCTATTCCACTTGGGGCCCCACCATTGTCTCTTTTAGTTTTTCAGTTTTGACACAACTTACTATTTTTAGTATTTTTTCAGGTCCTGAACTTTTGGAGCCATTTTGAGGCCTTAAACGACATTTTTTTGGAAAACTGGGAGAAACATGTGTTCATTGACTACTATTTCTCACATCAAAAGTTGTTTTCCTTAGATATATCTTCCTAACGATATATGGTGCGCATCAAACGAAGATCGTATGCCAAAGTTACGTCATTGAAACACCAATTTACCCAAACGGGGCCCATAGTTTTGGCGCTTCATCTCCTAGGGTTATGGTTTTGGATTTTTATGGTTTTCCATTGTTTCTAAATAATAAATAGGCCCTTGGGCCTCATTGTAACATATTTCAAAGGCCTGTAGCTGCCACATATCTTCTCAGAGATAAGCTACCAGCACCCTAGATAGTTTATTTCCATTCTGTCTGTAAGAAAATTTCAGTTCTTTGATATTAATGAAAAGAAGTGTTATTTCCGCTGCATTTTTTTTATTTATGTTTATATGTGTATTATATTGCGTTCCTGCATAAATCCGGATAGTGGTATCAGAGCGGTCTGCTTTTTCTCGATCCTTCTTTGCATGTCCCCAACGAGGTCGGGGTATAAGGAGTTAGGGCTCGATTTGGTTGAACCTTTGCAAGATAAGCCTCGTAAACCCCGACGACCGCCCATGGGGGATGAAAAAAAAAATGAGGGAGCAGGAGATCCTATCAAAATATTTCTCGAGGAGGCCCTCGAAAAATAAAGGAAGGCGATGATGGATAACTTTGCCCAGATCCTTCAACGACTGCCCACCGGTGGTGCATTTGCATCCAGCAACCACTCTGGAGGTGCGACTCCCTTTAAGTTACAACTAAACTTTCACATTCCCATATTTGTGGGTCAAATAGATGTAGATATCATAGATAGATGGTTGAATCTATTAGAAGGATATTTCTCGGTTCATGACTTTTTTGATTGGGAGAAGATTATTTTTGCAATCCTCAAAGCTACCCCCCATGTCAAGGACTAGTGGGAAACCTACTATGAGAAAAAGGACGAGATAAAAACCTCTTTTTTCTCAGCTGTACCCACTTAGAATTATTTCTGAGATGCCATCAAGGAACAATACTATCCCATGGGGAGCTATGAGGACAAGTACATACAATGGACCACACTGTGGCAACAAAGGGATCAAGATGTGCATGAGTTGACAAATCTGTTCCATACCCTATGCATTAAGTTGGGTATCAAAGATTTAGAGAAACATTTGGTGCTAAAGTATTGCAGTTGTCTTCACAGATACATTCAGGAGGAAATGGAGTTCCTTGACATCTCCTCACTTGGTACGGCATACCAGTATGTTGCCAAGATTGAGCAGAAATTCAAACAGAAGAAGTGAGACTTTGGATCTGCGAATCAAAAGCAAGGGAAAGGTGCCCCCAAACCATAGAACAAAGGACAAAGCCAAGGCATGGTGGCCAAAGAAAACCTGCCAAATCTGCAAGAAAATAAAAACACCATGAAGCCAAAGAAGGATACGGGAAAGTGGTGAGAGTTTCATAAGAGATCCACTCACAACACAAGTGAGTGGCAGGCCAAGCAATCACTGGTGGCCAAGATGAGGGCTTCTGAATTAGATTCATGCTCTGACTCTGAATCAGAACTTGACAAGGGGAATAAAAAAGGGAAATAGATTACTGATGCAGAGCCCAACACAACTATTACCACTTGCAAAGATCCAAAATGAGGAACCAAAAGATAAAGAGGAGGAGGAGTGTCTCTTCGACTCCCAGATGTGGGTAAAGGGTTCCCCGCTACATTTCATTGTCGAAAATGGTAGCTAAAATAACCTCATCTCAACAGACGCCATGAAGTGGTTTGGATTTCCGACCACGACACACCCACAACCATACACCAACGGGTGGCCTCACCAAGGATATGATCTTCGTGTCAGCTAGCAGTGCCGCCTTCCATACAGCATCAAGCCCTTCACGGATGTAATATTCCCAAATGGGAAAACTCAGCAATACATGCATAAATAACGCAGTTTTCAGAAATGTATGCAATGAAAGTGAAATTTAGCTCTTTTTTCCATTAATTTATACATTATAACAACCATATACAAGAGGAGATCTAAAACTAATCATGGTAGCTTAGTTAAACAAGCCTCCCAAGCCATTATTGCTCAAAATTCATGCAAAAAGAGGGGCTCTAACGATGAATTAAATTGGAAATACCCTGACAGCATTATTTTATTACTCCTGCAACAACATTAATCTGTACATCAGATCTAGAGCTACTATGTGCTCCTCTAATGAACCCCCTTGGGGTTTTCAGCAGAGCACTATGTACATAGTGTAGATCTGAGATCTAAGATTGCAGATCTACTGAAAATTATAGATCTTCTAAAAATTATAGATATGGAAAGTGTGGTTGATCTGATATATGCAGAATAATAGCCTACTCCAATGAATCTCCAAAGTGAAGGGAATATCCCCAACTCAGAAAATCAGCTCTCCAAATGGTGCACTGAATCACCCTGCAACTGCTCCTTCAGAAATTACGCAGATCTGGATCAATACTGCACTATAGGGGACAAAATACAGTTTTCTTGCAGCCAAGATATTAAAATGAAGCTCAATCCTTCCAATCATGTCCTCTCAATGGAGTAGAAACCTCCTCCACTAAAAATGAGCACTGAAACCTAGATCTAAAGATCTAGTCTCCGCTTGCTGCAGCTTACTGAAATAGACAAACCCTCAACAGGATCTACGTTGTCAAAGGAAGATGAATCTTGGCCTTAAGCCAGACAGTGGACAATATGCTGCAAGACTCCTCCAGGAGCTACTCAATGGAAGAGGTGGGATTCCCGATCAGGAACACCCTGTGCTAAACAACACTCTATCTCAGCTAAACAACGAGAGAAAGAAATATGTCTGAACAAACCATATAACAAAAAATCATAATCACAAGATAACCCCATATGGTTTCCATCCTCTTCCTTATAAACAATGTCAGCCTTCTCACCTTGGGTCCCACTCATTAGGGTTTCCATCTTCATGTAATGAATCTCCCCCCAAAACTGCGTTGTTCCATCATCAATGCCACTCCTCCATAACAACGCTGTTGGATTTGGTCAACCTTGACTGGATCTTCATGAAATGTCTTCTTCAACACTCAAGGTAGCTTTATTATAACTATCTAGACTGATCCATATTCCCATTGGGTTATCTTCATTAATGTTCCACATCCTCCATACTAGCTTTGTTGACTTGGTCAAACTTGACTTTTTCCACATGCATTTAGTATTTGTTCACACATGAAGGTGTTTTATCCAGGTATGAATATGATCCCTTTCTCCATTAAGAGGGATTTTATTGTTGCTAAAAACATTTATGGGCCTCCCTACCCATTTATTCATCTAACTATGTGTTTGGAGCAAAATTAATATTCCAATTAGCTGCATGCTAATTTAGGAATATTACAGTCCTCCCCTCCCAAATGTTGCTTGTCCTCAAGAAAATGCAAGGATAGAACTAAAGAGCCTCTCCTCTTCCTCCTGTAGCATCCTCAAGTGATGAGTTCTTCCAAAGAACAACATGCTCTTTTAACAATATGCCCTCAAGTTGTTCCTCCCATGTGTATAAGCATGCCTTTGGTGAAAAATCCCAAGGGCTCTCATCATGAAAAGGTGGGATATCCATGGAAAAAACTATATGTGGTCTAGAGGCCTTCTTGAGGCATGGAATATGAAATATGTTGGGAATCATCATCCCCATGTGAAGCCTCCATCCCCAAGCTATCATCCACAAAAACTGAGTCACCCTCCAACATGGTAACTCATGAAACATCTCTTCCACCTTAGGTTACTGCAAGGAAGGTGGGCTTCATAGATGAATATGTGGGATTAAAATGTCCATCCCACTTTGTTTCTCTCTCCACTTATGATATGTATGGGGCTGCTGCTGATCTTGGGCTGAAATATTGTAATATTCCAAATTTTTCCTTCAATAAATTGGAATATTAATTTCTGCTATTTTCACTTAGGAGTTGAATAATTGGGTGAGAAGGCCCATTCATAATAAAAACATGGATAAAATCCCTCTAGTATGGAAAGGGATCAGCCTTGGAACTAGATTTCACACCCTCATGTGTGAAAAGAGACATTTTCAAAGAGGCTAGGTCAAGTTTGAACAAGTCAAACAACGCAGGGGTATGAGGTGGAAAGCACCCTATGGGACAACGCAGAGAAAGAGGAGGGAATATTCCTTGAAGGAGGAAACCCTAATAGAGTGGGACCTGTTAGCCCCCCTATAAATTTTTGACAAGCAAACAGGGGGCTAAATGTTTTTGAGCCTTCAAGGAATGCATTTCCTTTGAAAACACATCATCCTTGAAGCCTTTTGCATAGTTCCCTGCCTTTGTCTATTTCCCTTTGCTGTCATGAAGTCAATAAGCCTTGCTGAACGATAAATTTTTGCTCAAAAGGCCTTATTTCGCCCCTTATATCTCTACAGAATCCCCCCACTTTATCTCTTTTCCCTTTTTCCCAAAGTCCCCTTTGTTCCCCCTAAATTCCCCCTTACTTTCCTAAATCTTCCCAAAATCCCCTTTAAACCCCACTTTAATCCCTTGATTGGTTAATTTTCCCCTTTTCCCCGTTATCGTTTCCCTTTAAATGGCCTTAAAATCCATTAAAATGGGCCAAAACCCACTTTTGACTTTATATTAAGGCCTAAGCCCCTTTCCTGCTAGCCTCGACCGCTTCCCCACATGTGCCCTTAGCCTAGGACCAACGCTTAAGCCTTAAGCGCTAATCACATCGGAAGACCGGAGCGGAACGTTTAATCCTGTGTAAACACCAAAAAGTTCCGATGTGATTTTTTTATTATACAAGTCTGCCGCTATTGTTCTGAGCCGTTGATCTGGTCCCCAGATCCAACGGCCAACGCTCAATCACGCTCCTCGTCCATTCACAATCTCAATTTCCAGATGCGCGACCCTTCACATCCCCCAATTGCGATCTCCCGATTGCTCCTCCGCCGTCGATCTGCCTCCAAATCGGATGGTTGGCGCTTCATCGCACCCCGCCAGTCGCCTCGCATTCCCTCTTCCGCATTCGCCAATCGTGATTCCCCGATCCCATCCTGACCTTCCATCCTCCCCTCGATCCGACGGTCATCGCTCACTCCGCCCAATCACAATCGAAAGTTTCGATGTGTGCCACCCCTGTCCCCCCTCCGATTGTGATTTCCTGATTCAATCGCAGCCGTTCATACGTATTTGAAATCAACGGTCAAGATTTGACCGCCCTCTGCCTCCGGCTGGGTCCCACCTCATCCTGTTTCATTGCATTTCCACCCATTTCCTGTGCATTTTGGGTTTTAACCTAAGTTCCATATTTGCATTAAAGTCTTACGTTGCACGTTCGTTTCGTCCGTTTTCATATATCGTTCTGCTGCGTCAATCTCCACCGTTGATATTCGCTCCTAGACCATGATCTAATGGTTTGCGTTGCATTTCAACTGCCAAACCCTATTATTCATGGTTTCACCATTGCGTTACATTTTGCCACCATTATTTAGTAAAAGGCCTCCATTCCGCCCCCGCTGCACTACCATTTCATCCATCCTTCCATTGCACCGACTTTCTTGGTCTAGTTACGTGTTCCCCAGGGTACACAAGGTGGACACGCCTCCATAAATACACAATATGGATACAGTGGCAAGGTTTTCACTGACAGAGGCGTGGAAATTAATATGTGACAGGTTTCTCTACATCAGCAGAATTTTTTCCTCCCAGAAAGGACGGGTTGTCCATACTGTTTTTATTTCATACCGTGCTCCAGAGGAGATCTCCGCCCAGAACGCAGTCCAAGGATATCAGAGAATTTGTTGCTCAAGTATGGCAGATCGTTCCATTTTTTATTTCCATTTTGTTTATTCACCAAAGGTACTACGAAGTACAGCAAACCAAAATGCATCAGAGACATACCTGGAATTAATGAAGCCTGACGAAGACCATTCTTTTCTCCAAAGTGTGCCAGAGATTAATGCCCAGATTTTAAAATAGAATGGGCTTCGGCCCTCTCCTTCTTTTCTGAGTTTGATGTTATATTTAGTGTTCTACCTACCTCCTCTGCTCTTTTTTAGTTATAAAAACTATGAGAAAACTATTGTAAAGGTTGTTGATGAGATATCAGAGAATTGCAAGCAGTTTCTCTTGAGATAAGTCTTCTGTGTATAGTCGTAAGATAGGCTGAGGAAGATGTATTCAGACCGAATGACCAAGCTGTTGGAAATGTTGTACCTGATTGTTGTTGATGTTTAATATGATAAGCACATTTCATTGGATCCTGATCTAAAGCTGCGGTGATGTTTTCCTATCTCTGTGTTTATTTCCATTACATTTCATTTCTTCTAGCTCGCATCAAAAATTTGGCATAAGATTCGCCCTTGTTAGGTGCCTTATGTTGCTGCTCTCCCATCCCTTTATGTTTTATGCTGTATGTGCTATCTAAGAATTAGTTTCGATTAATTTAACCAGTGTAGTGGATGTCATTGCCTGCTCTCTGATGTATGAATTAATGAATCTATTTCCTATATGTTCTTGTGAGGATTTAATTGGATGAATTGGGAACATTGGGAGGACTGAACTTAGTCTCTACCTCACTAGGATCTTTTTCACTCCAGTTACCTTTCTAAGATCCCTTAAGTTACCTTTGAGAGTGGCCTTTGAGTATGTCCAAGAAGGTCTGGAGTTAAATGACCTCTGACCTGATCTATAGACAGAAAGTGGTGTCTTCTCCTCCTTCTCACTTTCTCTCCTTAATGTTCCATCTCACCCTCATATTTTAGGATCCAAGGCTTTAGATGAATAGCCCAACTGAAAGATTGCATATTGACAGCAAGTAAATCCTTTCTTGACTCCATTACCCAATGGACTTGGTATTCCCTGGACTATTTCTCCTTTGCCTAAATTCCTCTTTGCCCAGCCTTGTCTCATGCTGAACCCTTCCTTCCCGATTCCCAAAAACCAAGCTCATAATCAAACAAACAAACACCGTGCATATAACTAGCCTAACATCTTGAACTTTTGAGCTTTAAAGACATATACCTTTGACTCCCATAGAGAGATCCCTCTTTGGACCTAAGAGGGCTAGATCCTAAAGTCTGAAAGTGGTTCTGATGTTGTCTCATCTTTTGGTCTTACCAACCTGGCCAAAACATGGGAACCCCAACATAATGGCGACCCCGCTTGGGAATTTCTGATTATTTCACATCCTACTACATCACAAAGCCTCAGAAAACCTAGAATCTCTGGTTAGGTTGGTAGTAAAACACTTACACTCACATTTCGCTTACCTCTTGTGTGTTTTACCCTATACTCTTAGATAGAGCCTGGAAAGGGCCAGGTAGCCTCCAGATCTCACACTCTTCCGGAGGCGACATATCTAGTAAATGCCCTCCCAGTCAATCTCTGGTTAGAGTTTGCTGTGTTTTCGGGATATCCTTGAAAAGGGATATTTCACGAGCACTATGGTGGACAATGTACCCCCCTAGAAACATCCTAAAATTTCCACCTGGCGACTCCATAATTCCTAAACGATTTAAAGACTCCACTGGTGATCAGTAGGCCTGCTGATTATCTTGGTTTCACATAAGAGTCCACTGGGAGACCAGCCTCCAAAACAACATCGACCACAATAGAAGTAACAAGCAAGGTTAAGATGCTGGATCAGAAAACAACATTCTGGCTTCTAGAACCATTCATACAAGAGCTTACCCTAACCCAGACCCACCTGAAATAGTTGACAATCATGAGAGCATCCTCAAGGGAGCTCCTACACCTAAAAGATCAACTATTTCCAAACACATCCATAGAGCTAATTCTGCACCAGAAGATCTGACAGCTCTCTCACATTTTCACCTTGACCTAGACCAGCCAACAGCTTATCTAGAACTAGGTCATTCAGTAGCTTAGACCAGCCAGACTATGAGCTTCCTGATTCACCACAGCAAGGTGGCAGATACCTTGGGAATAAACAGAACCCTCCATCTACACCTCCTGATTTACATTTCATACAAAACTTGGGGCTCAGTCACCCTAGGTCTGCTCATCAGTCCTCTGCTAGTCATAGTATCCCTGTCATCCATATACCAGTTGCCCAAGCCAACCCTTTAACTCATCAAAACATCATCATGGCAGCTTGGTATGCACCTCTAGTTTTACCTCAGCCTCCAATACCCTTACCTAATGATTATCAGTAAAAAATCCCACACTTCACCACAAAGGAATCCATCACAGCCCAACAACACATAGATAAAATGCAAGATTATTTTGACTAAATGGAAATTGATGATGATACTGTTAAAATGAGGATCTTTCCCCAAAGCTTAGGGGGTGATGTGAAGAAATGGTTTAAGGGCCTACCTCCAGGTAGCATCAATGATCTTCCGGGCTTGTATCAGACTTTCATAAACAAATGGGAAACTAGGGCAAACCCTCGCCAGCTCCTGGAAGAATACATGACCCTTAAAACAAACGTAGGAGAGAGTGTTCACGATTACAAAACAAGATTCAACAACATTTATAATGCTCTCCCTCCACATATGAAACCTCCACAAGGCATGGCCCTAGAAAAATACCCTGAGAGTTTTGATGCTGACATGGCCTACGAGCTTAGAGATAAGGAATACAACACATTGGAGGACATGCAGAAAGGAGCAGTGAATATAGAAGCCAACCTGATTGAGAAAAAAACAAGGTTGAAATCCGAGAGAAGGGTAACATATAGAGATGACAATGTAGCTTCCACATCTAACCAAAATTATGATAATCAGTCTAAAAATGTGGAAAGGTTACAACAAATGATGGAAAAAATGGTTGTCATAGTCAGTAATCAAAACAGAAACCAAAATCAGAACCAGAACTTTAGGAGAAACAATAACACTCCCAACAAACAAAAAGAGTCAGATCAACAAGTTATTCCCCCATTCCAAAAATTTCTTGATGAAGATGAGGGAATCATAGAAGAGTCTGAGGGAAACACAATTAATATGTTTGAAACAGAAGGTTAAATCCATAACTATTATTCAGAAGAAGACCAGCCTTCACCCTCTAGTTGGGAAGAGGAATGGTTGGAATCTGAAGATTACAGATTAGGATTTGAAAATGCCATGATGCAGGTTAGAGAACAATATGAGCTTAGGAGCAAAAAGAGCTAAGACACCCCCAAACCCAAAACTCCTGAGGTCACTATCAAGAAAAGGCCTGAGAAATCTTCTAAAGCAGCTGCTGAAAGTACCAAATCAGCAACTGAGGGTTCTGGGAAGAACGAAGAAAAGGACAACCAAAACACAGAAAAACAAAACCAACCCACTAGCAGTACTGGCACTTCAGTTAGTACACCTGATACGACAGTTCCTAACACTGTACATAGTGAGAATCAACACACTGATTCGGTCACCAAGGCGGTGGCTAATAAAGCAGAGTTGAACATTCCAAAGAGTCAGTCCACTTTCAATCTGGAAAGCGAGATTGCAAAAATTAAAATCTCTGTTCCACTTTCTGAGCTGGCCACTCAGAATGTATATAAAGGCCAAATTTTGAAAGCCTTGAATTTAGGGGAAAACAATGATACTGTAAATTTGAATGACGACCAACCTGCCCTCCTGTTTGGTCCAAAGATTGAGGGAAAGTTTCAGGAGGGGGTAGTACCACCTTTTTATATCAGTCTGAATATCCACGATAAGATTCTTCACAATGCAATGCATGACTCTGGAGCATCTCACAACTTAATGCCCAAGGTAGTTATGGAAAAACTAGGTCTAGAGATAACCCGCCCTTACAAATATCTGTATTCATTTGATTCCAGCAGAGTAAAATGCCTTTTGGATTGATGAATGCTGGAGCAACCTTCCAGAGAGAAATGGATATAGTTTTCTCAGACGAGATAGGGCACTTCATAGTTATCTACTTGGATGACTTGACGGTCTATTCTAAAACTGAGGAAGAACAACTCAATCATCTGAGGAAGGTTTTCGAAAAATGTAGAAGGTATGGTCTGTCATTAAATCCTAAGAAAACTATTTTTGGGCTGCAAGAAGGTAAACTTCTTGGCTACATTGTATTTGAGAAAGGGATTAGGATAGACCCACAGAGAGTTGAGGGGATACTTCAGATCACACACCCAAGGAACATCAAAGAATTACAGTCCTTCATTTGCAAGATTAACTTCCTTAGGAGGTTTATCCCAAACTTAGCGGAACACCTTAGGACTATGACCAACATGCTGAAAAAAGGTATGGGAGTTAAATGGACTGTGGGAGCTAAAAAATCGTTTGAATATGTAAAACTTGCACTTACTCAAGCTCCTGTTATGATTAGCCCTGACTTCTCGAGGGACTTCATGATATTCTCGTTTTCCTCTGAGCACACAATAACTGCAGTCTTGCTGCAGAAAAATTCAAAAGGTAATGAACAACTTATAGCTTTTTTCAGCAAAGCACTCAGAGATGCACCCTTGAAATACAACATAATGGAAAAACAAGCCTACGCTCTGGTCAAGGCCTTAAAATACTTTAGGGTGTACATTTTTCATTCCCACACCATAGCCTATGTGCCCAGCATAGTGTTCAAAGATATCCTGTCCCAAGACCCTGATGGGAAAAGGGGAAAATGGATTTCTACAATCCTGGAATACGACCTTGAAATAAAACCCACCAAGCTAATCAAAGGTCAAGGCCTGGCCTAATTAATGGCTGAATCCAATTTGTAGGCCCTTGATATTAACATGATAAATGCCTTATATGAGCAGGAAGGATTGCCTGACCCCACTGTTGAGGAGAAGTTTCAGAACTCTCCTTGGTACTCTGATATCCTTTACGTGCTCACAAATTTTAATGCTCCTCCAGAAATGTCCAAAACCAAGGCCAGATTCATGAAACTAAAAGCTAGAAACTACTGCATTTTGAATGAAAATCTATACTAGAAAAATCCAAATGGCTTATTGCTGAAATGCTTACCTGAACCTGAAGATGAAAGAATTAAACAAGAATTCCATGCGGGGGAGTGTGGAGGCCACCTGAGTTGGAAAGCCACTGCAAACAAGATACTCAGGGCTGGCTATTATTGGCCCACACTATTCAATGATGTCCATAAAATGGTAACTTCCTGCCATAAATTCCAAATCTTTGAAGGCAGAAGAAATCTCCTCCCCCTCCCTTTACAACCCATCACTATGGAAGGTCCTTTGATGCAATGGGGCCTAGATTTCATAGGGGAAATTCATCCTCCTTCTGCTGGACAACACAAATGGATCTTGACCGCCACGTAATACTTTACTAAGTGGATAGAGGCCATACCTACTAGGAATGCCACAGATTCAGTCATCATTAGGTTCCTAGAAGGTCATATCCTCTCTCGTTTTGGTTGCCCAAGGAAAATAATCACCGATAATGCAACTGCTTTTGGATCCAAGAAAATGATTGATTTTTGTCACAGGTATGGAATAACACTTGCTCATTCAACTGCCTATTACCCTCAAGGTAATGTCCTAGCTGAATCATCTAATAAAATCCTGGTGATCGTCATCAAGAAGCTGTTGGAAGAGAACAAGAAATCATGGCACAACAAGTTGGTACATGCTTTGTGGGCTGACATGCTTACAACGAAGAAATCTATTGGCATGTCACCATTCCAGCTGGTTTATGGGACGGAATCAGTCTTCCCCACGAGTCTTTGGATACCAGTGATCAGGTTAGTTCAGGAGATACAACCAGAAGAAGACAATATGGTGAGGAGAATAAGTGAGATAATTCATCTTCAGCAAACGAGGGAAGAGGTATACAACCGATATGTCAAAGTTTAGGAAAACATGAAGAGACTGTTTGACAAAAGAACCAAAGCTTCCGATTTCAAAATTGGTGACAAGGTTCTGAAGTGGGATTCAAGAACAGAGGATAAAGGAAAGCACAGAAAGTTTGACAGTTTGTGGCAAGGTCCATATATCATCCAAGCCACTGTGGGTCCTAATGCATTTTTCTTGCAAGAACCTGATGGTACAGAGCTGTTTTGGGGTCCTATCAATGGTAGGATGCTCAAAAATTATTTCTACTGATTTAAATTTCCATTTTTACTTCCATTGTACATACCATTGCAGTTTTGTTTGGTTTCAAGAAAGGAGGAAAATGTTCCAAAAAAAAAAAAAAAAAAAAGAGAAAAGAAAAGAAAAAGGAGAGGTTCAGAAATGCCCAAAACATGAACCTCAGAGACAAAAAGGAGCTGGTCCTAACATGCTCAAAATTGGGGCCAGCCATAAAGAAAAATAAATCAGCTCTGACATGCCCAAAACCAGAGCTGAAACAGAAAAGGAAGTGACTCTAATATGCTTCAAACCTAAGTCACAAAGGAAGAAGGATTCTTCAAGAGTTCATATTTCGAGCCTTCAAAGTTTTGATTCAAATTTTCTGTAAGTTTCAGTCCATGAGCAGTTTTTTCTTCATGTCATGGTCCACAGCAAGCCAGACAGTCTAATCCTGGCTTGGCTATTTTTCAATTTCTGTCGTAGAATATAGAGAAGAAATCTACTGGACAGTTTAATCCTTGCAGATAGTAGATTAGGTATAGAAACATATGAGACCAACAGTCTAATCTGGTCTCATGGAGAAATAAGGGTAGATGTAGAATAGGTTTATTTTCTGTTGAAAAAATAAATGATGTAAAGGGTCTGCTAGTTCAAATGCGCCCTAGAAGAACAATGCTAGGATTATAGGATGGGTAGGTAGACTGTTAGAGAATGCTTCTGCTGATCTATCATATTTGTGGCAGCCGAAAATCAAAGAAGAAAGGTGGCTTAAGCAGCAGGCATCTGGCCTACACCAAAGATCAATTTCTGAATTCTTGACTCCTTCAAGAAGAAGCCATCCCCATGTGGAGCCACTGTTAGCCCCCCTATAAATTTTTGACAAGCAAACAGGGGGCTAAATGTTTTTGAGCCTTCAAGGAATGCATTTCCTTTGAAAGCACATCATCCTTGAAGCCTTTTACATAGTTTCCTGCCTTTGTCTATTTCCCTCTGCTATCATGAAGTCAATAAGCCTTACTGAACGATAAAGTTTTGCTCAAAAGGCCTTATTTCGCCCCTTATATCTCTGCAGAATTCCCCCACTTTATCTTTTTTCCCTTTTTCCCAAAGTCCCCTTTGTTCCCCCTAAATTCCCCCTTACTCTCCTAAATCTTCCCAAAATCCCCTTTAAACCCCACTTTTATCCCTTGATTGGTTAATTTTCCCCTTTTCCCCGTTATCATTTCCCTTTAAATGGCCTTAAAATCCATTAAAATGGGCCAAAACCCACTTTTTATTTTTTATTAAGGCCTAAGCCCCTTTCCCGCTAGCCCCGACCACTTCCCCACATGTGCCCTTAGCCTAGGACCAACGCTTAAGCCTTAAGCGCTAATCGCATCGGAAGAGCGGAGCGGAACGTTAAATCCTGTGTAAAAACCGAAAAGTTCCGATTCGATTGTTTTATTATACAAGTCCGCCACTATTGTTCTGAGCTGTTGATCTGGTCCCCAGATCCAATGGCCAGCGATCAATCACACTCCCCTCCCATTCGCAATCGTAATTTCCAGACGCGTGACCCTTCGCATCCCCCGATTGCGATCTCTCGATTGCTCCTCCACCGTCGATCTACCTCCAAATCGGACGGTTGGCGCTTCATCGCACCCCGCCAGTCACCTTGCATTCCATCTTCTGCATCCGCTGATCATGATTCCCCAATCCCATCCTGACTGTCCATCCTCCCCTCGATCCGACGGTCATCGCTCACTCTGCCCAATCGCAATCGGAAGTCTTGATGTTTGCCATCCCTGTCCCCCCTTCGATTATGATTTCCCGATTCAATCGCAGCCGTTCATACATATTTGAAATCAACGGTCAAGATTTGACCGCCCTCCGCCTCCGGCTGGGTCCCACCTCGTCCTGTTTCATTGCATTTCCGCCCATTTCCTATGCATTTTGGGTTTTAACCTAAGTTCCATATTTGCATTAAAGTCTTACGTTGCACGTTCGTTTCGTCTGTTTTCATATATCGTTCCGCTGCGTTAATCTCCGTCGTTGATCTTCGCTCCCGGACCATGATCTAATGGTCTGCATTGCATTTCAACTGCCAAACCCTATTATTCATGGTTTCACCATTGCGTTACATTTTGCCACCATTATTTAGTAAAAGGCCTCCATTCTGCCCCCGCCGCACTACCATTTCATCCATCCTTCCATTGCACCGACTTTCTTGGTACAGTTGCATGTTCCACAGGGTACAGAAGGTGAACACGCCTCCATAAATACGCAGTATGGATACAGTGGAAATATTTTCACTGACAGAGGCGTGGAAATTAATATGTGACAAGTTTCTCTACATCAGCAGAATGTTTTCCTCCCAGAAAGGACGGGTTGTCCATACTGTTTTTATTCCATACCGTGTTCCAGAGGAGATCTCCGCCCAAAACGCAGTCCAAGGATATCAGAGAATTTGTTGCTCAAGTATGGTAGATCGTTCCATTTTTTATTTCCATTTTGTTTATTCACCAAAGGTACTACGAAGTACAGCAAACCAGAATGCATCAGAGACATACCTGGAATTAATGAAGCCTGACGAAGACCATTATTTTCTCCAAAGTGTGCCAGAGATTAATGTTCAGAGTTTAAAACAGAATGGGCTTCGGCCCTCTCCTTATTTTATGAGTTTAATGTTATATTTAGTGTTCTACCTACCTCCTCTGCTATTTTTCAGTTATAAAAACTATGAGAAAACTATTGTAAAGGTTGTTGATGAGATATCAAAGAATTGCAAGCAGTTTCTCTTGAGATAAGTCTTCTTTGTATAGTCGTAAGATAGGCTGAGGAAGATGTATTCAGACTGAATGACCAAGCTATTGGCTATGTTGTACCTGATTGGTGTTGATGTTTAATATGATAAGCACATTTCATTGGATCTTGATCTAAAGCTGCGGTGATGTTTTCCTATCTCTGTGTTTATTTCCATTACATTTCATTTCTTATGGCTCGCATCAGAAATTTGGCATAAGATTCGTCCTTGTTAGGTGCCTTATGTTGCTGCTCTCCCAACCATTTATGTTTTCTACTGTATGTGCTATCTAAGAATTAGTTTCGATTAATTTAACCAGTGTAGTGGATGTCGTTGCCTGCTCTCTGATGTATGAATTAATGAATCTATTTCCTAGATGTTCTTGTGAGGATTTAATTGGATGAATTGGGAACACTGGGAGGACTGAACTTAGTCTCTACCTCACTAGGATCTTTTTCACTCCAGTTACCTTTCTAAGATCCCTTAATTTACCTTTGAGAGTGGCCTTTGAGTATGTCCAAGCAGGTCTGGAGTTAAATGACCTCTGACCTGATCTATAGACAGAAAGTGGTGTCTTCTCCTCCTTCTCACTTTCTCTCCTTAATGTTCCATCTCACCCTCATCTTTTAGGATCCAAGGCTTTAGATGACTAGCCCAATTGAAAGCTTGCATATTGACAGAAAGTAAATCCTTTCTTGACTCCATTGCCCAATGGACTTGGTATTACCTGGACTATTTCTCCTTTGCCTAAATTCCTCTTTGCCCAGTCTTGTCTCATGCTGAACCCTTCCTTCGTGATTCCCAACAACCAAGCTCATAATCAAACAAATGAACACCGTGCATATAACTAGCCTAACATCTTGAACTTTTGAGCTTCAAAGACATATACCTTTGACTCCCATAGAGAGATCCCTCTCTAGACCTAGGAGGGCTTGATCCTAAGGTATGAAAGTGGTTCTGATGTTGTCTCATCTTTTGGTCTTACCAACCTGGCCAAAACATGGGAACCCCAACAGGACCCATGGAAAGGGAGCTCTCATGTGTTTAAAAAGAGGGCAAGGCAGCCATTGTTACTCAGGCATATGATTATTGATTTCTTGTCTGCTTAGACTACTTGCAGTCCCGGCTGTTTAGTTGAGTTGCTGTGCTGCTTAGCACAAGGATTTCCTTCTTAAGAGTCCTTATCCTTTCTTGAGAAGCCTCTTGAAGGAGTTGTACTGATTTTCCTCACATCCAGGCTTGAGGCCAAGCATCCTCCTCCAGGACAGTGTTATTCCCAAAGCAGGATAATTCTGTGTTGTAGGGTGTTGTAGTGAGGAGTCACAACACCTCTTCCATCACTTGTTTTTCAGAGGAGGAGTCTTCCTTTCCTTTGGAGGATCATTTTGGAAGCTATCAGAGCTTATTGCAGATCTTGGCACTTGGCCAAATCATTCTATTCCACCTACAACGCAATTACCCTCTTAGACTGTTTTATTTTCAGAGTGCACTTGCAGTGAGGGCTTGCAGTGTTGATTGGAGAGTGATATCTCAAGTGTAAGGATCAGCCTTCCACTTTGGAGATCCATTGGAGGAGTTTTACTTCATATTTTTTATCATATTCAGCCTTCTCTATTCAGTTCCAGTTTTGAGTTGCAACTGCTACTCATCAACTCCGACATTTTTTCCATTTTGTATATTTCAGAAAATCCTTTGGAGGATTGATGTATTATTGCTTTCCAGAGTTAGAGCCTTGCTCCCCTATTGTATTTGAGCTACATCTTGTCACATCCATGTATTGAAATCATTTAGTAGTAGTATTCCATAATAGACTGCGTTGTCATAACCAAGGGTTTCATATATGTAGCAGTCTTCTTTCATTTCTTTTACATGTATTGTTGAGGCTTGCATTGCCTTCCTTGAGTGATTGTTTTCTCAAGACATTGTACTCTTTATACTACTATAACAACATTGGTTGGCTATTCAGATCTTCATGAGTTCATGGTTGTAGAATAACGTTGTCATTCCAGCTCTTGTGCTTACATTGTTGCAGCCCCTTTCATCAGGCACTTTTTGAGGACATCTAAGTGTGGGAGGTCTGTTTAACCCACTTAGAAGGATTTATTTGGGGCCTCCTCTTGTATTCAGCACTTAGACACATTGATCTAAGGGATCCAAGTCTTGGTTTCAATTCCTTTAGTAGCCATTACTAGAAAATGCGTTTTCCAGTCATGCCTTGCTAGCTGTTCCAGATTTGGAATAATACAGTGGTATCAGAGCAACTTTCCTGGCTCAACCTGTGAGTCTTAGCCCAAGAAGATTAGAATGATGAAGAAGATGAGATTACTCTCATCAGTATTTAGATCCAGAGAGAACCTCTCCAAGGAGGTCAAGAAGATTGAAGAAGAAAAAGAGGAAGGACCATGGACTTCCTATTCTCATCAAGAAGAAGACAAGCATGAAGGACACTTGGATTATCAGATTCTAAGTGATTACCTTGTTGAGTATAGATCTCAACCTAGAGCCTTCAAGGAGACTCTAGATTTTCCTCATTTCATCCAGTTGAAGGAAGAGAAGAGACCCTGCAGCAGAAGAGAAATCAAAGGCAATAGATTTCTGTTGTCTACCTTTGATGGGTTATCTACAACAATAACTTGGGTGAGGAAGTTGGAGGCATTTTTCCTACTACATCCTGTAGCAGGGAATGAAGCTGTTGAAACCTCAGTGCTGCACTTGGAGGGTGAAGCCTATGTTTGGTGGTGCAGCCACTTGAGCCATGCAAGGGTAAAAACTTTTGCAGAGTTCACTCAAAGGTTGATCAAAACCTTTGATAGAGAAATAACAAAGGAGGAAAAGCTCACACCACTTAAGGAGATTTTTCCTAATGCTGTCACACTCATGGAGGAGCAACCACATGCACCAAAAGTTGGGGTAGCCAACACTTTAGAGGAAGGAACTCTTGCAGCCCTACAAGAAGTTCCCAAACATCATCAAGGTATGAAAAGATTTCCACAATCTATTGTTGCAACA
Organism: Pinus albicaulis; assembly: GCA_034641835.2. NCBI lineage: Eukaryota > Viridiplantae > Streptophyta > Pinopsida > Pinales > Pinaceae > Pinus > Pinus albicaulis. Next base: position 438,585,838 of record CM076570.1, on the reverse strand, counting down.
AATTCTTTTGATAATTGTGGAGATTTACTTTTACATGACCAAGGGTCAAATCCCATTGCTACTATAGAGAAGCTTGGTTGCACTGCATTGTGCAACATGGAAACATTCAAGGAGGAAGAAAACCACCATTCTCATGAGCCATTGCTGGATTTTTCATCACACTTGAGGTTAGGGTTTTAAGACTTGAAGGAAGATAATAGACATCTTGGAGTGAGAAACCCTTTCTCCTTTCAAGATGACACTTTCTCAATGAGCTCCTCTCAGCTCAAAGAGGAACTTATACTTTCAGCAGATCCAAGACCTCATTGGTTTTGGAAGACTATTGTTGAGAGGGAGGTCTCAAGGAGAGATCTCGTTAGAGGTGCACTTCAACACACCATGGAGTGCAATTATTTTCTTCCTTTCTCACAGGAGCAGATAGAAGATGGAGGACATCTTCGGATGGATAACATGTCTCAGGCTTGTGTTGGACATCCCTTGAGCCATACACATCATGATGGGAGGTTTTTTCCTACCACCTATTTGGGTCCTCATAGGGTCTCATTGATCCTCGAGAAAATTGCATTTCAAAATCCCATGAAGTGCAAAGACAGAGATTTGGTTTGGGAGGATGGTAGCCCTCATGGGAGGAGTACCAAGATGAAGAAAAGGAGAAAGCATCCACAAGTGATTGAGTGGATGTGGTTGATGAGCAAGGAGCTAGGGGGCTACTTGCAAATTTATGATACCAGGCAGCAGGAGACTTGGCTGTGCTGGTTACTCTTGAAAGAGTTTGGCCATCACTTGGCATACACTCTTCCTAAGAGAATGGAGGAGAGATGGAAGGATGCTTGTATCATTGAGCAGGATAGAGTATGGATGCATGGTGTTGATGTGATACTCATATCATTCATTTTGCCTTCATCACATGAGTTGTATGATGAAAGTATGGGGAGGCAGAAAATTATTTTGTTTCCTGGCTTATTCTTGGGAGAGCTGGAACAGATTTTCTCTCACACTTTGCATGATGTTGTAGGAGGAGGAGATGGCATTATCTCCTTGGATTTTGATGATAGAGAGGTACTTCCACCTTGGGAGGAACTTCTTTTGTATTGCAGCATTACTAGAGGAGTATTTGACAAGGAGCATGTCAAAGAATAGAGCTTTGTATTGACAGGAGCTTATTTGCATGAGATCATAGCACTGTCACTTGGGAGCAGAGACTTATGGATGGAGTGTCCCCAAGATCACTTCACATTGGATGCAATTGGTGGACAAGGAGGAGGTGATGATGATGGGATAGTTGATAGAGACATCTATCACTATGGCATATTCTTCTTAACTTGGATTTCCAAGCATGAGGAAGAGGATCTTCTTGCAGCACATGGTACATTCTTCTTCATAGCATGCTAAAGCACTATGGAGGAATCATTCATGGATCCATGTACCATATTACTTCTGGCTTATGGTAAGAAGTTTTTTTATACATTCATTGATTTGCATACTATTACCATTACTATGCAAAGCATTGCTTCACAAGAGGGCAAGCTTTTCACATTGCTCCATGTTCATAATTGGGCCAATTTGTATGATGGAGACAGCCATATTTTATATGGCCTTAGGCAAGTGTTTTCTTTCATGTATGATCAATTGATATAATCAGCCATTTGCTATTTATTAGTAGATATCATGACATACATAATTATCCATGTAACACAAAAAAACTTGCCATGTGATTTTCTGAAGAAGTAGTTTGGAAAACTGCGCTGTCACTACTGGGAAAGCTGTTGGCACCTTCTTGCACCACATGAATCTTTAAGAATCTTCCTAATTTTGTTTTTTATCATGATTTAATTTGCTGATATGGACCTGATTTGTATTGAAAGCATGATTGGAAGATTGACACATGAGTTGGATGTGTCCTTGAAGGGATAACATTTCCCTATTTTCTGCACTATATGTTCTAATGGGAGCATGAGTGGAGGTATGGCCACCACAGCCACACACTTGTTTTCTTTTGAGGTGGGCCATGAGTTTTATAGCAATCCATTGTACAGCCATGGGCAAGTATTCGATCATGTATTGTTGACACATTCAACCATTTACTATCCATTAGTAGATGTGATGGATTTTGTACATTACTTGCCATGTAACTTTCTGAAGTTGCAGTGGATGAAACTGCGCTGGATCCTCTTGAGATATTGTTTGTATCATGAATCCTCATGTAAAAATTGTAGGAAAATTCTCATTAGGATACTCTATGATGACCATGTCCTATTCATCATGGATGGATTGTTTTGGGCCACCATGTTCTTCAGTGTTGGAGGAGAAATCTTTGGAGGATTATTCTTCACTTTGCCATTTGAGGGAAATAATTTTGTAGCCCAAGATCATCACACACTCTGAAATTACCATAAGTGGAGAGAAGGATAGCATGGGGTGAGCTATGATGCTTACCATATTCAGATTTTCAGCCCACCTTCATTTCTGGAGCTTGAGGTGGAAGGAGATTTTCAGGAGTTGCCATGTTGGGAGGTGACTCATTTTATTTGGATGATTGCTTGGGGATGGAGGATCCACATGGGGAAGATGTTACTCATCACATTTCAGACTCCATGCCTTGGGTGGAGACTTTCCAGTTCTATCCTTGCAGTTTCTTGAGGACAAACAACATTTGGGAGGGGAGGACTGTAATATTCCAAATTTTTCCTTCAATAAATTGGAATATTAATTTCTGCTATTTTCACTTAGGAGTTGAATAATTGGGTGAGAAGGCCCATTAATAATAAAAAAATGGATGAAATCCCTCTAGTATGGAAAGGGATCAGCCTTGGAACTATATTTCACACCCTCACGTGTGAAAATAGACATTTGCAAAGAGGCCAGGTCAAGTTTGACCAAGTCAAACAGCGCAGAGGTATGAGGTGGAAAGCACCCTATGGGACAGCGCAGAGAAAGAGGAGGGAATATTCCTTGAAGGAGGAAACCCTGATAGAGTGGGACCCATGGAGAGGGAGCTCTCATGTGTTTAAAATGAGGGGAAGGCAACCATTGTAACTCAGGCATATGATTATTGATTTCTTGTCTGCTTAGACTACTTGCAGTCCCAACTGTTTAGCTGAGTTGCTATGCTGCTTAGCACAAGGATTTCTTGCTTAGGAGTCCTTATTTCTTGAGAATTATCTTAAAGGAGTTGTACTGATTTACCTCACATCTAGGCTTGAGGCCAAGCATCCTCCTCCAAGACAGCGTTATTCTTGAAGCAAGATAATTCTGTGTTGCAGGGTGTTGCAATGAGGAGTCACAAAACCTCTTCCATCACTTGTTTTTTAGAGGAGGAGTCTTCCTTTCCTTTGGAGTATTAGTTTGGAAGCTATCAGAGATTATTGTAGATCTTGGCACTTGGAAAAATCATTCTATTCCACCTACAACGCAGTTACCCTCTTAGACTGCATTATTTTCAGAGTGCACTTGCAGTGAGGGCTTGCAGTGTTGATTGGAGGGTGATATCTCAAGTGTAAGGATCAATATTCCACTTAGGAGATCCATTGGAGGATGTTTAATTCATATTTTTTATCATCTTCAACCTTCTCTATTCAGTTACAGTTTTGAGTTGTAGTTGCTACCAAGCAACTCTGACATTTTTTCCATTTTGTATATTTCAGCCAATCCTTTGGAGGATTGATGTATTATTGCTTTCCAGGGTTAGAGCCTTGCTCCCCTATTGTATTTGAGCTATATCTTGTCACATCCATGTATTGAAATCATTTTTCAGTAGTATTCCATAATATACTGCGCTGTCATGCCAAGGGTTTCATATATGTAGCAGTCTTCTTTCATTTCTTGCACATGTATTATTGAGGCTTGAATTGCCTTCCTTGAGTGATTGTTTCCTCAAGAAATTGTACTCTTTCTACTGCTATAACAACATTGGTTGGCTATTTAGATCTTCATGAGTTCATGTTTGTAGAATAACGCTGTCATTCCAACTCTTGTGCTTACATTGTTGCAACCCCTTTCATCGGGCACTTTTTGAGGACATCTAAGTGTGGGAGGTCTGTTTAACCCACATAGAAGGATTTATTTGGAGCCTCCTCTTGGATTCAACACTTAGACACATTGATCTAAGGGATCCAGGTCTTGGTTTCAATTCCTGTAGTAGCTAGCTGTTCTAGATTTGGAATACTACAAATATTACGGTATCCAAGAATGATCCAAGTTACCCCACCAATCAAAACATCCATGAGGTGCCTCTCCCAAGAACTCAAGTTCTCCAAATGGTTCCTCCCACATGAAGACAAGAGGTGTAGTGTGGCAATCATGGTTTTCCCATCGTTTCTCCTGAAGCATGCAACATATGAAGTATAGAGAATAATACTCCCAATGGGAACCTCCAACTCTTATGCCATCCTCCCAAAAAAGCTTCCCATAAGAACAAGAATATCATCAATACATGGAAGCATAAACAAATAAAAATAAGTTTCCATATGACAACTAGGAGGTGGATCATAGTTCCTTATGTGGAACCAGCATAGTGCATCCCTGTTTGCCTCAAAACAAAGTGTAACAAGTGTCTTTTCAGCCACTTTTTTGCTGCCACAATCATCCTACAAGATGGGATCATGAAATTAAAATTTGGTGCCAATGGTGCACACCAAAAATTATGTGGCATCCCCCACAAACCAAAAATAGAATGTCCAACATCAATTATGTAAATGGCCCCAAGTACATCACAATAAAATATATAAGAAGGAAAGACCCTCCTTGGTACAACATGATGCTCATAAAAAGTAAAGGGGTACAAATCATAATGCATAAATATACATCCTCTATCATGTACTTTGGTCATTGAGCTGAAATGGCTCAATTGGAAGTTCTCCCTCACTCTCAATGAGTAGGGAAGTGGTTGTGACAACCTCTCCATCATCATCTAGGCTATGCATCTCTCCATATGCTGATATACACCCTGCTAGATGCCCTCCCATGTGAACTCCTTCATAAAGGAATAATATGCATCAAAGTGCATAGAAAGAAAGTCCACATGTGCCACATGTAACAATTTCTCCTTGAGCTCAGAAGCTCTAGTCAAGAAGACTCTACCATAAGAATAGATGACCTCATCATCCACCATGTATCTATCATCCCCCTCCAGATCATCAAGAATCATGCAAGCACCAAGATCCTTGGAGTACTCTACCAAAAGTTGAGACCTCCAATATGGATCAATCCTCCTAAGAGACAACGTTGAAGATTTGAAATGTGAAGCTCCCCACATGATGTTGTGTTTTCCTTTGACATTCCCCATGCCAAATTCATCATTCATAATGTTGCTATATGCGGGACATTCCTTCCAAAGTGGAAGTACCTCCTAATCCTTCAAGGTTAAGGAGTAGCCCCTTTGCACCATGTTAGTGCCATCTCCTACTCCTGCAACATCATGCAAAGTATGGGAGAAGATCAGCCCATACTCTCTTACCAAGAAATAACAGCTCTAGTTTCCTCCCCACACCATCACCATATACATCATGGAGCAACATCATGATAGCTGATATGAAAGATATCACATCACTCCAATAATCCCAAACTCCTTGCTACCATATGATGTAAGTGCCCTGACAAGTTCCATCCACCAACCTACTCTTTGAAATAGAATGTGGCATAGGATGACCAAAATATTTCAAGAGTAACCAAAGTAGTCTTGCATCCTGCTACCCAGTGTCATAGATCTGAAAGTGGTTTCCCAACCTCTTGCTCATAAAAATCACCCATCCAACCCATGGTGAGTGTTTATCATCATGTCCAAAAGTGGCACTCCTCCAATGGAGAATACCATCCTCCCAAATCAGATTTTTGTCTTTGAATTTCATGGAATGTGTTGGGGTTCCCATGTTTTGGCAAGGTTGGTAATGCCAAAAGATGAGACAACATCAGAACCACTTTCAGACCTCAGGATCTAGCCCTCCTGGGTCCAGAGAGGGATCTCTCTATAATAGTCAAAGTATATTTGTCTTTGAAGCTAAAATGATAAGATGTTAGGCTAGTTATAGGCACAAGGTTTGTTTGTTTTGTTTGGTTTGGTTTGGTTGCTGGTTATCAGGATAGGTGGGTTCAATGTAAGACAAATCTGAGCAAAGAGGGATATGGCAGAGGTGAAATGTTCTAGGAAATATTCAACCATTGGGAAATGGAGTCAGGAAAGGATTTTCTTGCTACTCAATAGGCAGGCTTTCAATTGGGCTAGTCATCTAAAACATAGGATCTTAGAGATGATTATGTGATATGAAAGGTAGGAAAGGAGGAGATAACACAGATTCAGAACACAAAGTTAAAGACCAGCTGGTCGCACAAGGATCCTAGTGGACAGGGCTAACTCTAATCCTCAGTGTTCCCAAATCTTCCAACTAAATCATTAAAAAGAAAACATCTAAGAACAGACACATTTAATTCATACATCAGAGAGCAGGCAATACCATCCACTACACTGGTTAAATTATCTGAAACCAATTCTTAGATAATACATTCAGAAGAGAAACATCAAAGGCAAGGAGAGCAGAAACATAGCGTACCTAACAAGGGTAAATCCTATGCCAATATTTTGATGCAAGCCAGTAGAAACGAAATGAAATGAATGTAAACACAAAGATAGGAAAACATCACCGCTGCTTCAGATCAGGATCCAAAGAAATGTCTTTGTCATATTAAATAGAAATACCAGTCAATTACAACATGCCAATGGCTGAATACTCAGTCTGAAAACATCTTCTTCAACCTATCTTACGGCTTTACACTGAGACTGTGTCTCAAAAGAAAATACTTGTAGTTCTCTGATAACTGATCAACAACCTTTACAATGTGTTTCTTCATGAATTTATAGCTCTAGTGGAGCAGAGAAGGTAGGTGAGAAACTAAATGCAGTATTAAAACTTTTGAAAAGAAAGAGGGCCGAAACCCCTTCTGTCTAAATTCTGAGCATTCAATTCCTGTCATTCTTTGGATGGAAGAGTGGTCTTCTTCAAGCTTCCATTAATTTCAGGCATGCCTCTTGATGTACTTTGATCTGCATGACTCTGTGATGCTATTGGTGAAATAAAAAAGATGAATGATTAAGAAGTCTGCCATACTGACGGAATAAATTCTCTGATAGCATAGGATTATTGTAGGGGGGGGAAAATTTGCTTGGGCACAATATAAAATGAAACAATAATGTGTACTGTGTCCTTGCTCTGGAAGAAACATTCTGCTGATTTGAACCCTGATTTCATTTTTTTCTGCGTGCTGGACCTCCTGTGTGATCCTCGGGATTCTCGATCTGGTACTTCGTCTCTAAACTGTTGCATTAAGGCCCAAAACCTTCAATACTGAGCGCTGAAATCCTTGATCATAAGATGGTTTTTTACCACTGCTCCATAAATGTCTCGATTCTACAAGATCTGGGCTTTGATGGCACTGGATAGGGTTTGCAAAGTTTCAAACTCTGTCCTTTGATGGAATTTATACTGCCGCCACCTTTCTTGACATTTCCTTGTAGCACCAGCTTCCAAGTCCAACTCTCTGTCTGTGAAACACGCCATTAAAGAAATACGTATTGAACCATGACAGTTTTCCACCCCTGATAACCCTGCAAAAACATGAAACTTGTTAAGAAATCCATGGATGGGGCGGATGATGTGGATGATAGTGGGACAACAGAGAAATAGCGGAAAATGCTGTGGAATGGTGGAGAACAGAGATGGCGCAAGGTTGGTGGAATGCAGAACAATTATACATGAAAACCTTAAAACTGACCCTTTGAATGAATATGAATGAATATGAAAAACGGGAGGGGCGAATGTACGGTGAGACACGTGGAGGTGACGTGGCGGAACTGGGCAACGACGGAAGAGTCAGCAACGGGAGACAATCTGGACCGTCGGATCTGAGAGGAGATCGACGGTGGGAAACACTACGGAGGGCAATGAATTAGTGGGCCAGGGGTACGAAGACCATGGACTAAACCCAACGCAGCTTCGTTGAGCGATGACCGTTGGATGGGCAAAAGCAGATCTGACGGCTCATATGAATATCGCTGCGTATCTTGGACCGAAAGATAACGCGCGATGGGAGGGCGGTTTTGCCATCGTACAGGAGACAGGTGTCGAGCGCTATATGGAATCGCTGGGAAATGGGAAAATACCATCCGACCCCCATTAGCGATGCGATGAAAATCGAGCTGTTTTATGGTATGGCGCACAGCGGGGACCATAGTGGCGGATACACTCCGAACCGTTGATCTGGCGGTGAACGGACGACGATGGCGTGATCGGTGGTTTGAATGGGTGAATCACGAGCATCGCGGGTTTAAACGATCACCGTTCGATCTATATGGATCAACGGTTGAGAAAGCGGCCGATAAAAATATGGGACAAGCGCCTTCGGGGCTAGCGCTCGGTCATAGCACTAGGTTCTGTGGGGGGAAATATGCAGGGGACAAAGCCGAAAGGGGCTGGGACCCAATTATAATGTTTGAAAGTGGGTTTTTCGGCCCTTTCAATGGATTTTAGAGCCATAAGAGGGTAACGATAGGGGAGTGAGGGGAATTTAGGCATAAACAAAGGGAGTAGGGATGTTTTAGAGGGGTTTCTGGGATGGAAAGGGGGAATTAGGGGGAAGAAAGGGGACTTTGAGGAAAAGAACGAAGAGGTGATAATGAAGCACTTTGTAAAGGTATAAAGGGCAGAATAAAGCCTTTAGGAACATGATTCTTTATCGGCAAGGCTTAGTTACTCATAACATCAGAGGGAAATAGTCACAAGGCAGGGAACATGAAAAGGCTGCAAGGATGATGTGTTTTCAAAGGAAATGCATTCCTTGCAGGATCATAAAATAAATTAGCCCCTTGCTTGCTTGTCAAGACATTTATAAGGGGTTAATAGTGGCTCCACATGGGGATGGCTTCTTCTTGAAGGAGTCAAGAATTCATATAATAGATATTTGGAGTAGGCTAGTCGCTTGCTACTTGGCACATCCCTTTCTTTCGTTAGATCAGCTGCCACAATATCAAGACATTACATCAGCAGAAATATTTTCCCAACAAAACTACCTACCCACACTACAATCCTAGCATTTTTCTTCCTTTAGGGTGCATTTGAGCTAGTAGACCCCTTACATCTTTTATTTTTACAAACAGAAAATAGACCTATTCTAAAACTACCCTTATTACTCCATGAGACCAGATTTGGCTGTTGGTCTCATATGTTTCTCTACCTAATCTAATATCTGCTGGGATTAAACTGTCCAGCAGATTTCTTCTCTATATTCTATGACAGAAATTGAAAAACAGTCAAGCCAGGATTAGACTGTCTGACTTGCTGTGGGTCCAAGGCATAAAGACAGTTGCACATGGACAGAAAATTGCAGAATACTAAAAACAAAACTGTGAAGGCTTGAGATCTGAACTTGAAGTATCCTTCTTTCTCTTTCGTGACTCAAGTTTTGAGCATATTAGAGTCACTTCTTTTCTTTATTTCAGCTCTAGTTTTGGGCATGTTAGAGTTGATTCCTTTTTTTTCTTTGTTGGCCAAGATTTTGAGCATGTTAGGACTAGCTGCCTTTACTTTCTTTGGCTCAGGTTTTGAGCTTATTAGAGCCAATATTTTGCACATCAGAAGTTCATGTTTTAAGCCTGTTTGAACCTCTTCCTTTCCTCTGTTTTTTGATACATTTTCTCTTTTCTTTGAAAATAAAAATTGCAATGGTATGTACAATGGAAATGGCAACTGGAAATGGAAAATCAACAGAAGTAGTGCTTGAGCATCCTGCCATTAACAGGACCCCCAAACAGCTCTGTACCATCTAGTTCTTGTAAGAAGAAGGCATTTGGACCCACAGTGGCTTGGATGATGTATGGACCTTCCCACAAACTGTCAAACTTGTTGTGCTTTCCTTTATCCTCTCTTCTTGAGTCCCACTTCAGAATTTTATCCCCAATTTTGAAATCAGCAGCTTTGGTTCTTTTGTCAAACAATTTCTTTATATTTTCCTAAACTTTCACTGCTCTGTTTTAGACCTCTTCCTTTTTTGTAGAAGATGAATTGTTTGATTTACTCTTCTCACCATACTATCTTCTTCTATTTGATTCTCCTGGACCATCTTGATCACTGGTACCCCAAGGCTGGTGGGAAATACTGCTTCTGTACCATAGAGAAGTTGAAATGGCGACATGCCAATGGACTTATTTGTTGTAATCCTGTCAGCCCACAGAGCATGTACTAGCTTGTTATGCCATGAATTTTTATTCTCTTCTAACAGTTTTTTGATGATGATCACCAAGCTCTTGTTAGATGATTCAGCCAATCCATTACCTTGAGGGTAATAGGCAGTTGAATGACCAAGTGCTATTTGATATGTGTGACAAAAATCAACCATCTTCTTGGACCCGAAAGTAGTAGCATTATCAGTGACTATTTTCCTTGGGCAGCCAAACCGAGAGAGGATGTGACTTTCTATGAAACTAATGATGACTGAATCCGTGGCATTCCTAGTGGGTATGGCCTCTATCCACTTAGTGAAGTAGTCTGTGGCTATTAAGATCCATTTGTGTTGTGTAGAAGAAGCAGGGTTAATATCCCTTATGAAATCTAGGTCCCATTGCAGAAAGGGACCTTCAACAGTGATGGGTTGTAGGGGTAAAGGGAGGAGTTTTCTTTTGCCTTCAAAGATCTAGCATTTGTGGCAGGCAACTATCATTTTATGAACATCATTGAAGAGTGTGGGCCAACAGTAACCAGCTCTAAGTATTTTTTTTGCAGTGGCTTTCCAACTCAGGTGGCCTCCACATTCTCCAGCATGGAATTCTCGTTTAACCTCTTCTGCCTCGTTTTCAGGCAAACATTTAAGCAATAGGCCATCTGGATTTTTCCAGTACAAGTTTTGATTCAAAATGCAGTAATTTCTGGCTTTTAGCTTTAAGAATTTGGCCTTGGTCTTTGATAATTTGGGTGGGGCATTGAGGTGTGTCAGCACATATAAAATGTCAACATACCAAGGAGAGCTTTGAAACTTTTCCTCAACAGTGAGATCAGGCAATTCTTGTTGCTCATCCAAGGCATTTACCATGTTGATGTCTAGGGATTGTAAGTTTGATTCAACCATTAGTCGTGCTAAACCCTGACCTTTAATCAGTTTGGTGGGTTTTATCTCAAGGTCATATTCTAAAATCACAACAATCCATTTGCCCCTCTTTCGATTAGGATCTTGGGACAATATATCTTTGACTATGAGGTTGGGCACATACGATATGGTGTGAGAATGCAATATGTACACCCTGAAGTCTTTCAAGGCCTTAATCAGAGCATAAGCCTGTTTTTCCATTATGTTGTATTTCAAGGGTGCATCTCCGAGTGCTTTTCTGAAGAAAGAAATGGGCTGTTCCATTCCCTCTGTGTTTTTTTGCAGAAGAACTGCAGCTACTGTATGCTCAGAGGCAAATGAAAAGATCAGGAAATCTCTGGAGAAATCTGGGCTGATTAGAATGGGAGCTTGGGTGAGCGCAAGTTTCACTGATTCAAAAGATTTCTTAGCTCAAAAAATCCATTTAACTCCCTCACCTTTCTTCAGCATGTTAGTCATGTTCCTAAGGTGTTCAGCCAGGTTTGGGATAAATCTCCTAAGGAAGTTGATTTTCCCAATGAAGGACTGTAATTATTTGATGTTTCTCGGGTGTGTGATCTCTAGTATTCCCTCAACTCTCTGTGGGTCTATCCTAATCCCCTTTTCGGATATAATGTGGCCAAGAAGCTTTCCTTCTTGCAGCCCAAATACAGTCTTTTTGGGATTCAGTGACAGATCAAACCTTCTACATTTTTCAAACACTTTCCTTAGATGTTTTAGATGTTGTTCTTTAGTCTTGGAATAGACTGTTATGTCATCTAAGTAAATAACAATAAAGTGTCCTATCTCATCTGAAAAAGCTATATCCATCGCTCTTTGGAAGGTTACACCAGCGTTCATCAATCCAAAAGGCATCTTCACATACATGAAGGTACCCCATGGAGTGGTAAAGGCTGTCTTGAGTTGATCTTCTGGGATTACTAAGACTTGGTTGTAACCTGAAAAACCATCCAGCAAAGAGATCCTTCTAGAACCTACTACCCTCTGAAGAATATGTTCCATTTTTGGCAAAGGGTAATTGTCTTTGAGTGAGTCTCTATTAAGATTCCTGAAATCTATACACAGCCGTATTTCCCCTGTTTTCTTTCTCACAGCCACTAAGTTTGATACCCAATTAGAGAACATCACAGGCACAATTATACCTGCTTCATACATTTTTTTAATCTCTTTTTCCACGGCAGGCAATTGTTTTGGATTGATTCTGCGGAGTTTTTGTCTGAAGGGCTCCTGATTTTCTTTCAAGGGTATTTTGTGCTGAATGATGTTTGTGTCATAGGCCTTTAAGTCTTCATAATTCCAAGCAAACACATCAATGAATTCCTTAAAAAGGTCAATGTATTTTTGCTTCATGTTTGCAGGTAAAGACTTAGCCAGTTTAATTATTTTGGGTTTGTCTTCAGTGCCTATGTTTCATTCTTCCACGTCAAAGTCTGCATGTTCTATAGTGGGATTTTTTGCCACATCATCAAAGTCAAAAAGGTCCTCTAAGGGTGCCAAGCCTCTGGGTATATTCTTATCTTTGGCCTGTAGCACCTCTACTTCTTCACTATTTGTGTTTTCACATTTTCCGGTTGGACTTCCAGTCTGTTCATTTAAAGAATTTATTTCTATCTTACAGGGTGTTTCTTCCTCATCTGAGGACTCATCACTTAGGCAGCTACTGTCAGATTTGGAGTCTGAATCAGAAAATCCAAACTCATTTCTGCCCACCAGAAAATCCTCAAGCTGTTTATCACCTTCAAAAACCTGCCAATATTTTTCGTTGTCTAGCACAACAGACCTGAATTTGGTCTGAATGATGATCTGTTGGTCGATTGGAGTCTTGGGGTAGGAACTGGCTAGGCAAGCTAATCCGTTTGCAATGACATTTTGACCCCTAGGAACGAACACTAATTCTTATTCAACAAACGTTTTCAGCAAATCTATAGTGTCATTCCTGTATGCTCTCAGCCTAGGATGTTTCGTTGTGTATTCACCATTCACCTGTTTAATAATCAGCTCAGAGTCTCCACGCACGGCTATCCTATGGGCTCCTAACTTTTTAAACAGAGTTAAGCCTAGGATCAGAGCCTCATATTCTGCAATATTGTTCATACATTTGAAGTGCAGGTTGCAGGCGTGGCTCTTCATGTAATCACTCTTTGTGTTATGCATCCACACTCCTGCTCCAACAGTTCTTTTCGTGCAGGACCCATCGAAACTCATTTCCCACAGGGGTTCAAACTTGTTTTTGTTATTATTCCTTTCCCTAAAGCTGGGTTCGCCATTTTTTTGCGTTATAGGGCCTGTGCTAGGCTGAGGGTTATTTCTTTCTTCATGATATGTGTGGAGTTCAGAGAGTTGACTATCTTGTTGTTCGCGTTCTGTTTCTGGTTCACTTAGCGTTGTTGTTTCAGTGCACTGTTCGAGGTTTTCTACGTTTTCATCTTCTAAGTCTAGGGTAGCTATTATGTTAAAATCCATTGGCTCTGTTTCGTCATGTGTACCTTTTCTTGTATCTACGTTTTTAGATTTTGGTCCTCCTAAAGATTCATCACTGTAGAAGATAAAGGAATCCAGATCTGTATGTACAGAATAAAGAGGAGAATTTTCAGGCTTTTCAGGGCTACTTACTAGGAATTTCATTTTTGCTTCCCTGTACAGTCTTCTAAGTTGGCCAAAGATTGGGATTGTGGCATAGGCTCCATCCATCTGCATTGTTCCTTGTAGCTTGGCTCCCCATGATCTTGATAGTAACATGCCATATTTGGGTGGCACATCTTCCACCGCAACATCCATGACCATACACTTGGTAGAAATCTGAGTAAGGCTCACACACAAGTCTTTGATCAGGCCAAGACACTTTACTCTACTAGAGTCAAATGAATATAGGCCTTTATAGGGACGGGTTATTTCTAGGCCTAATCTTTGCATCACTACTTTAGGCATCAGGTTGTGTGACGCCCCAGAATCATGCATTGCATTATGGAGAATCTTAGCATGGACATTAAGACTGATATAAAAAGGGGGTACTACCCCTTCCTGAAAATTTCCTTCTATATTTGGACCAAACAGAAGGGCAAGTTGATCATCACTCAAATTCACAGTGTCACTGTTCTCACCTAAATTCAATGCTTTCAAAATTTGGCCTTTATATACACCCTGAGTGGCCAGCTCAAAGAGTGGGACAAAGATTTTGATTTTTGCAATCTCACTCTCTAAATTGAAAGTGGAATGACTCTTTGGAATGTTCAAATCTTCTTTTTTAGCCAGTGCCTTAGTGGCTGAATCAGTGTGTTGATTCTCGTTATGTACAATGTTTGTGACAGTTTCATCAGGAGCACTAACTGCAGTGCTAGTGCTGCTAGCTGGTTTACCTTGTGTATCAGTGTTTTGGTTGTCCTTTTCTTTGTTCTTTCCAGAACACTCAGCTGCTGATTTGCTACTTTCAGCAGTTGCTTTAGAAGTTTTCTCAGGTCTTTTCTTGATGGTGACCTCAGAAGCTTTTAGTTTAGGAGTTTCTTGGCTCTTTTTGCTTCTAAGTTCGTATTGTTCTCTGACCTGCATCATGGCATTTTCAAACCCTAACCTGTAATCTTCATATTCTGACCATTCCTCCTCCCAACCAGAGGGTGAGGGCTGATCTTCTTCTGAGTAACAATTATGGATTGAATCCTCTATTTCGAACATGTTTATTCTGTTTCCCTCAGACTCTTCTATGATTCCCTCATCTTCATCAAGAAAATTCTCTTGGAATGGGGGAATAACTTGCTGATATGATTCTCTTTGTCTGTTGGGAGTGTTATTGTTCCTTCTAAAGTTTTGGTTCCTATTTTGGTTACTGATTGTGACAACCATTTTTTCCATCATTTGCTGTAACCTTTCCACATTTTTAGACAATTTATCATAATTTTGGTCAGATGTGGAAGCTACATTGTCATCTCTATAAGTTACCCTCTTCTCAGATCTCAGTCTTGCTCTTTTCTCAATTAGGTTTGCCTCTATGTTCACTGCTCCTTTCTGCATGTCCTCCAACGTGTTGTACTCTTTATCCTTAAGCTCATAGGCCATGTTAGCATCAAAGCCTTCAGGGTATTTGGCTAAAGCCATGCCTTGTGGAGGTTTCATATGTGGAGGGAGGGAATTGTAGATGCTGTTAAACCTTGTTGTGTAATCATGGACACTCTCTCCTACGTTTCTTTTAAGGTTCATGTATTCTGCTAAGAGTTGGCAAGGGTTAGCCGTAGTTTCCCATTTGTTTATGAAAGTCTTATATAAGGCTAGGAGATCATTGATGCTACCTGGAGGTAGGCCTTTAAACCATTTCTTCACCTCACCCCCCAAGCTCTGGGCAAAGATTCTCATTTTGACCGTATCATCATCTATTTCCATGTAGTCAAAAGAATCTTCCATCTTATCTATGTGTTGCTGGGCTGTGATGGACTCTTTTGCAGTGAAGTGAGGGATCTTTGACTGATAATCATTTGGTAAGGGTACTAGAGGCTGAGGTAAAACTAGAGGTGCATACCAAGTTTCCATGATGATGTTTTGATGAGGTAAAGGGTTGACTTGGGCAGCTGGTATATGGATGACAGGGATATTATGACCAGCAGAAGACTGATGAGCATTTCTAGGATGAATGAGCCCCAATTTTTGTATGAAATGTATGTCAGGAGGTGTAGAATGAGGGGTATGTCTATTTCCAAGGTGTCCACCACTTTGGGGTGGTGAACCAGGAACCTCAGGGTCTGGCTGGTCTAAGATACTGAATGACCTAGTTCTAGGTAATCTATCGGGTAGGTCTAGGTCAAGGGGAAAGTGTGATAGAGCTGAAAGATCTTCTGGTGCAGAGTTAGCTCTATAGATGTGGCTGGAAATAGTTGGTCTTTTAGGTGTAGGAGCTCCTTTGAGGATGCTCTCAGGGTTGTCAAATATTTCAGGTGGGTCTGGGTTAGGGTAAGCTCTTGTATGAATGGTTCTGGAAGCTAGAATGTTGTTTTCTGACCAAGCAGCTCAACCCTACTTGTTACTTATACTGTGGTTGATGTTGTTGTGGAGGCTGGTTTCCTAGTGGAGTCTAATGTGAACCAAGATAATCAGCAGGCCTACTGATCACCAGTGGAATCTTCAAAATGTTTAGGAACTATGGAGTCGCCAGGTGGAAGGTTCTACACTATCCACCACAGTGCTTATGAGATGTCCCCTTTCAATGATATCTTCCAAACACAGAAAACTCAAAACAGAGATTGACTGGGAGGGCATTTACCAGATATGTCACCTCTTGAAAGAGTGTGAGATCTGGAGGCTACCTGGCCCTTTCCAGACTCTGTCCAAGAGTATGGGAAAACACAACAAATGGTATAGAGGTTAATGTGTGAATAGGGGTGCTTAACTGCCAAACTAACCAGAGATTGAAGGTTTTCTGAGGTTTTTATGATGTAGTAAGATGAGGAATACTCAGAATTTTCCCCAGTGGAGTCGCCATTATGTTGGGGTTCCCATGTTTTGGCAAGGTTGGTAATGCCAAAAGATGAGACAACATCAGAACCACTTTCAGACCTCAGGATCTAGCCCTCCTGGGTCCATAGAGGGACTTTTCTATAATAGTCAAAGTATATTTGTCTTTGAAGCCCAAATGATAAGATGTTAGGCTAGTTATAGGCACAAGGTTTGTTTGTTTTGTTTGGTTTGGTTTGGTTGCTAGTTATCAGGAAAGGTGGGTTCAATGAAAGACAAAGCTGAGTAAAGAGGGATATGGCAGAGGTGAAATGTTCCAGGAAATATTCAACCATTGGACAATGGAGTCAGGAAAGGATTTGCTTGCTACTCAATAGGCAGGCTTTCAATTGGGCTAGTCATCTAAAACATAGGATCTTAAAGATGATTATGTGATATGAAAGGTAGGAAAGGAGGAGATAACAAAGATTCAGAGCACAAAGTTAAAGACCAGCTGGCCGCACAAGGATCCTAGTGGACAGGGCTAACTCTAATCCCCAGTGTTCCCAAATCTTCCAACTAAATCCTTAAAAAGAAAACATCTAGGCAATGACTAATTCATACATGAGAGAAACGAACCTGTATCACTACTTGGTTAATTAATAAATCAGTTGTGATAATACATTGAAGAAACATCAATGAGAGGTTAAACATGAATTTTTTACGGAGTAAATCTATGCAATGACATCTGATGCAAGCCAGTAGAAACGAAATGAAATGAATGTAAACACAAAGATAGGAAAACATCACCGCTACTTTAGATCGGGATCCAAAGAAATGTGCTTGTCATATTAAATAGCAATACCAGTCAAGTACAACATGCCAATGGTTGAATAATTAGTCTGAAAACATCTTCTTCAACCTATCTTACGGCTTTACACTGAGACTGTGTCTCAAAAGAAACTACTTGCAGTTCTCTGATAACTGATCAACAACATTTACAATGAGTTTCTTCATGAATTTATAGCTCTAGTGGAGCAGAGAAGGTAGGTGAGAAACTAAATGCAGTATTAAAACTTTTGAAAAGAAAGAGGGCCGAAACCCCTTCTGTCTAAATTCTGAGCATTCAATTCTTGTCATTCTTTGGATGGAAGAGTGGTCTTCTTCTGGCTTCCATTAATTCCAGGTATGCCTCTTGATGTACTTTGATCTGCATGACTCTGTGATGCTATTGGTGAAATAACAAAGATGAATGATTAAGAAGTCTACCATACTGATGGAATAAATGCTCTAATAGCATAGGATTACTGTAGGGGGGGGGGGACTTTGCTTGGGCACAATATAAACTGAAACAATAATGTGTACTGTGTCCTTGCTCTTGAAGAAACATTCTACTGATTTGAACCCTGATTTCATTGTTTTCGGCGTGCTGGACCTCCTGTGTGATCCTCGGGATTCTCGATATGGTACTTTGTCTCTAAACTGCTACATTAAGGCCCAAAACCTTCAATACTGAGCGATGAAATCCTTGATCATAAGCTGGTTTTTTCCCACTTCTCCATAAATGTCTCTATTCTGCAAGATCTGGGCTTTGATGGCGCTGGATAGGGTTTGCGAAGTTTCAAACTCTGTCCTTTGATGGAATTTATACTGCCACCACCTTTCTTGACATTTTCCTGTAGCACCAGCTTCCAAGTCCAACTCTCTGTCTGTGCAACACGCCATTAAAGAAGTACGTATTGAACCATGGTGGTTTTCCACCCTTGATAGCCCTGCAAAAACACGAAACCTGTTAAGAAATCCATGGATGGGGCGGATGATGTGGATGA
The DNA here is from genome assembly GCA_034641835.2 of Pinus albicaulis. Taxonomy (NCBI): domain Eukaryota; kingdom Viridiplantae; phylum Streptophyta; class Pinopsida; order Pinales; family Pinaceae; genus Pinus; species Pinus albicaulis. The sequence goes on along the minus strand of CM076570.1, from coordinate 438,567,467 downwards.
TAGTGGGACTGCGGAGAAATAGTGGAAAATGCTGTGGAATGGTGGAGAACAGAGATGGCGCAAGGTTGGTGGAATGTGGAACAATTATACATGAAAACCTTAAAACTGACCCTTTGAACGAATATGAACGAATATGCAAAATGGGAGGGGCGAATGTATGGTGAGACACATGGAGGTGACGTGGCGGAACTAGGCAACGAAGGAAGAGTCAACAACGGGAGACAATCTGGACCGTCGGATCTGAGAGGAGATCGACAGTGGGAAACACGGCGGAGGGTAATGAATCGGTGGGCCAGGGGTACAGAGACCATGGACTAAACCCGGCGCAGCTTCGTTGAGCGATGACCGTTGGATGGGCAAAAGCAGATCTGATGGCTCATATGAATATCGCTGCGTATCCTGGACCAAAAGATAACGCGCGATGGGAGGGCGGTTTTGCCATCGTACAGGAGACAGGTGTCGAGCGCTGTATGGAATCGCTGGGCAATGGGAAAATACCGCCCGACCCCCATTAGCGGTGCGATGAAAATCAGGCTGTTTTATGGTATGGCGCGTGGCGGGGACCACAGTGGCGGATACACTCCGAACCGTTGATCTGGCGGTGAACAGACGACGATGGCACGATCGGTGGTTTGAATGGGTGAATCACGAGTGTTGCGGGTTTAAACGGTCACTGTTCGATCTATATGGATCAACGGTTGAGAAAGCGCCTGATAAACATATGGGACAAGCGCCTTCGGGGTAGCACTCAGTCACAGCGCTGGGTTCTGTGGGGGGGAATATCCAGGGGATTTTAGTGTCCCGTGATTTGGCTGATTGGCAAGCCAAATAACAGTGTAACATCAAACCAAGCTTTGGAGCCGAAGGACCTAGCCTTCCTGGACTCAGAGAGGGCTCTCTCTATATGTGTAAGGGATATATGTGTGTTTGCTTATTGTGTTCTGATTTTAGGCTAGTTATGAAGTAAGTTTTTTGGTTTTGGTTTTTAAGTTGTGAGGGATGAAACTGATCAAAGATATAATATAGGTAAAAAGATGTCAGATCAACTGGGCTATGGGGTCGAAAAGGTCAAGAAAGCTATCATATGGTGATACAAGGTTGTTGAAGGGTCAATTTGATTCAAGGTAGAAAGGATCTTTGGGGAAAATGGAGTAAATGGACATCAAGTTTGTGAACAACAAAGAGTTTCAAGCATAACTAGTTCAATAGATAACATAAACATGGTAGGGAAAACCATTAATCATGCAAAATGTAACTATAAGCTAATCAATACATAGAAATAAACATTCAAGCCACACATAGAAGTATATGACCCTCTAACTTTGGGAAATGGCTATCAGACTTTGGGGAAAAAACTTAAGAAAGAAAAACAACTAAACTTACTATGACGAAACACCTAAACACAGTACTTCAAGTTATTGGGCACTTTTAACAACAAGATTTGCTAGTTTTAGGAAAAGGGCTAGATCGAAACTAGGCCTCCTTGGTTCAAACAAAATGATAATCTAATCAGTCAAAGAGAAATTTCATGGATGGAACTATATCTAGCCATAGGTAAGCAGGGCGTACCATAAGTCATACTTAGCATGTATAAAACCATGAATGAAACAAGCAACAATATCCTAAATATTAAAGAGCAGTCAAGAATTCTTTAATGTTACTTAGGAAGAAGAAAAAAAAGAAGCTATGAAGAAACAGGAAATTTGAGGTGCCTCCATCAGCATGTCTCAAATTTGTTCTTTACTGATCTATAGCAAGCAAGAAACATGTATTCATGAATGTAAACTAGAAGACAACAACAAAGCAAGAGACACTATACCATTCTACCATGTCATGGAAGCCAACAACAATCCTTGTTTATTCATCCAAGAGCATCCAAGAGGCAATCCAAAAGCATAAGGCAAGTATTTCTTCCAAATCTTATATGACCATATGTTGCTTCTCTTCTCAAGTTCAGCCTTGTTTACAATGAAAGCCTTTGGAATATATAGGCTCAAGTGAGGAAAACCTCATGGTTCAACTTTCCATCCTATTGGCCTAATCAAAATATATAATCTTGTCCTTGAGGCTTTGCAAAGCCCAAGGCAAAAAATATCTCATAAAATATCTAAAAAATGCTAAAAAAGGAAAAATAATTGACTTTGCATCATTTTTCATGTGAGAAAATAGCTAAACACACATTTGGAAAAAGTAGATTTTAGAGGTTCAAAAATTACAAAAATATTTCAAATTTACATCAGCAAAAGGTCCCTTGACTTGCCGGCAACATTTGGCAGCCTTCCCGATGTCTAAACGAGGCTAATGATAGCTCGTTGGAAAAATATGAGTGTCTACTTTCTGGAACAACTGAAATTTTCTCAATATGATGCTGGGAAGTCCTCAGAAACTTCACCTATGTGTAAAAAACCAAAAATTATAGTCTGTTGATAGACCGAGCAGAGTGTGCAAAAAGCGAGCCTTTTTCGCCATTTTGGGGCAGAAAATGATCTCCAAATGTCCTGAAAATAGTTGAGGGTGTGCTCCTAAAATTATGGCATCCAATGATACCATTCTCCTCCCTTTACGAATCCCCAAAATGAAATGGCGAATTTCATGAGTTTTGACCAAAAACTCAAAAATGCCAAAAAACCAAAAATTGTCAAAATGTGCCCAAAATCGGTCAGTATGGCCCTCAAGGGTCCTTAGCAACATGCTCTGAAGTAGAAGCCAAAATATGAAGTCCTGATGTTTCTCGCTTCACTTTCTGTGCCGGGCGCTTCCCTTTAACCTCCTTTAGCTTCTCTTGGGCAGCCTTTAACTTGCGACGGGCAAATTGATTTAGCTTTTGATAATGCTTCGTCATCCTCCTTTGAAGCTCTAGATCCTTGTTTGCCTTCTCCAATTTCTTCTCCAAATGTTCATTGACTCTTTCAAGCCACACGTCCTTATTGTTTTCAATCTCTTGCTCAAGCAGTGTAGTGAGGGGAGTGGATTGGAGAAGGGCTTGCTCCTCTTGCTTTTGCTTTTCAAGGGCTCTTTTAAGCCCTATGGTTCTAGGCCTTTTTCGCCTAGGCTGGTATTCTTCTTCACTTTCATCAAAATCGCCTATGATCTCTTCTATCCTTTCTTGGGCTTTGGCGGCCTCTTTCTTGTACTTGGTCACTCGTGTCTCATAGATAGCCATATGGACACTCATTTGTCTATTTTGGATCTGCAAGAATTGATTGAAATTCCTTTCCCGATGAAGGTCATCCTTCAATGCATCAATTTGGCCCTCTCTATGGATTAAGATATTTTCCAGAATGCGGGCCTCATTATCACTGTCATCACTTGGAATTGGGATGGCATATAATGCACTTCCATGGTCATGACGTTCTTCTACCTTGCCCTTCCTTTTTCTTTGGGTGGCTTTTCTAGTGTTCTTCCTTTTAGGCAAATCAATGATAGGCTTTTTAGGAAATTTAACTTTGCTTCGAAGAGCTCTTGTCACATTTGGAGTGACCACCCTTGGCATTCTTTTCCTAGCTGTCTGGGACTTTGCCTTTTTAGGAGAGGAAGGCATGATTCCTTTACCTTTGTCATCTTGCTTGTCATCCCCTTGAATTTTCTTTTCTTCTTGAGGCTGCTGTGTATCTTGAGGAGGCTGCTATGTATCTTCTTCAGGCTGCCCCTACTCCTCAATGTCATGCTACTGCTCTGTCTCAATTTCCTGCTCATTCTGTTGTTCAAACTGCTGCCCCAGATCATCATCTTTGTGCTGCTGTTCAAACTGCTGCCCTTCCTCTTGTTCCTGCTGTTCATCACCACTGAGTTGCTGTTGTTCAGCACTCTCTTCTTCTTGCTCCTGCTGCTGCTGCTCACCTTCACCACTATCATGCTGCTGCCCCTCATCTTCAGTCTGCTGCTCTTCATCCCTTTCTTCAAGCTTATGCCCTTCCTCTTCTTGCTGGCCACCTTCCTCTCCTTCTCCATGCTCTTTTTGCTGTTCTGTAGTGAATTTGAGCTTTCTAGGAGTAGGTCTGCTAGAGGAAGGTGAGGGGCGATGAGTAGGAGATGTGGGAGATGTATGGACTGGAGGGACAGTGGAGAAATCCAGGTGACTGATGAAAACATCCCAAGAAACCTCTTTCTTTTCGAGCTGGTGAAGGATGATGATTTTAATGAGGGAGTGATGGAATAGAGAGGCTATTTTCTGTGATGGAGGCTTGTTCTGGACTGAGGAGGCCATTTTCTCAATGCTTTTGCACAAGAAGAAAGGAAGATTTAGCTATTTGGTTCTTGTGAAATGCATCAACAGTCGGATGTGGTATGCATAAACTCGAGAGAATCTCCCTTCACAAGTGAAATACTTCATTATGATCTTCATAAGGGGAGCATAGCTGGCTAGAAGATAAGAGAAAGGGAAAATAACAGGGCATGCTTCTCTGTGTTCAGGTTTGAGGAAGGGTTTGTAGTCATCCAAGTCTAAATAGGCTTGTTTTAACCATTTCTCGCCAATGTATGGGATTTTAATAGCCTTGGATATGGATCTCGGGGAGAACTTGAAATCAAGGCCTGCCACTTGAAAATGTTTGTCTTTGAACCTCAAGGCGCACAAATGTGTTAAAGGGGAGAAAATTTTGACTTCTTGTACCCTCTGGCAAAAATCCAAGCATCCCACCTCATGAAAATTGAATAAGATAGATGGGTGTGCATTGACATCCTCGGTGGAAATTGGCTCATACCTCTTGTGCAACCTGCTCCTGCTATCTTGCCTAGGAGGCATCTTGACCTAGATGTGCTTTTGAAACACCAAATTACTTCAAAGTTTTTGAAATGCCTTCTTCAAGCCAAACTCTGTCTCAGCCTATCAAATCACTGTTTGATAAGGCAACAATGGTTTTGAGTGTTGTGGAAAATGTCTCCTTTGGTATAAGACTCCTGTACCTTCAAAACAATGCCTTTTCTTGCCTTTGTATATCAATCAGCCAATGTTCACAATGAAATACACAATCAACAAAGATAAACACAGTCAAAAGGACTTTCTTTTGTTTGTGGTAAGAGTACCCTGCCTGTTGGTGTTTTTGAGGTAATAAGACAACCTTGTCTTTTTAGAGGAAGGCAAAACCAAAAGCCTTTCTAATTCAAAAAAACTGCTCTCTTCTTTGTAGGCCACTCAACTAGTGGATTCAACAACATAAACACAGTCAATCAAAAAGGTAAAACACACAGTCAAAGGTTACTGTGTTTATAGAAATGGTGACAGAGCTTGAAATGTTTTTGATGTGGTAACAAAGGTATTGTAGCAGTCAAATACCAACAAACACATTTTCAAACAAAATACTGCCCTCCTTTTACTTCACTGTTCCTCATACCAGTTTGAAAAAAACACCTCCGAATGCAATGGTAGCTTTACTGACTCTGCTCTATGAAACTGAAAACCAAACACTGCCTTTTATCCTTTTATCATAAGGAGGAGAGTTTTGAGGGTCAAGAAAGGCTTATTTAATGACCACTGCTATTTTGAAAACTGACCTACTGTTCACCCTTTAAACCCTGTGCTCCTATCTTTCATCACATTTTGAGGACAATTACAATGGCTTTTTAATGCAATCTCAACACTTTTAATGTTTCACCTTTAGCCAACAAAACTTCAGCAAATTTTGTTTCCTTTAAATAAAAACGTAAAACTAAAACTTGTGATTTTACCCCATGAGTTTCATCCTTTTTACCCTCTCTTGGTAGTGTTAACAAAGCAAAAGGCATATGGAATACCTTTGAAAATAGATGATGATGCTTCTTCAAGGAGTTTGATCCGCTCTTAACTCATTTTGGAGGTGTTTGAGCCGTCAACAGGTGCGCGACACTTTCGTGAAGAAGAACGCCGCGCGGAGATAGCTGCCGGGTCACTGTTGGGCCGACAGGACCAATGCCCAGAGGCGCGCCGCGCACACCGTTCATTCCTTTGTAAATTTCATGCTTAAACGCGCCGTGCGCTTGTACAGGTGCGCCGTGCAATTGTTGACCTTCAAAAACTCTATCTTTTTGCTCGAAACTCCTTTATCTGGTCTCGAGGGCAGAAAGAGGGGCTTTGTGAGTGTTTTGGAATCTCAAAATGGAATGACAACAGTCTTTGACCTTTCTTAAAGTAGAAAAACCAACGGTCCTTTTATGTTTGATTTGAGAGGGTTTTTTCAAAAGTTTTGAAAAAGCCTTTGCTTTTAAATCCAAATTTGAAACCTCATCTGTCAAAACATAATCCGATACTTTGCGTTTGGATATGTGCTATAATGGTAAATACAATTTGTTTACAAGCAAGACCTCCCTTTTTGACTGTGGATAACAAATTTGTTGTATGCTGTAAGTGCAAATCCTTTTTTACAAAGGGTCATCCAACCCTAGAAACATTAACCTATCTTCAGATTTCTGAACCGATCCAGCTTTGGTTTCAAGGATATAAAACAGGGATGATGTTGTAGATTTGAATTTTGAACAAAGGAGAGAAATTCTTATTAATTTCACCCCCTTTCTGAAGAGCAGCCTATTCAGAGCCTTTGCCACATGCCATGACTTCTTTTACTCTCTTGACTATCTGCCTTCACCATCTTTCTCCAATGATGATGAAACTATCAGTTTATAGGTTTTGCCTTGTGATTCAAAGGTAATGAAACTCCTGCAGACTTTTTGAACCTACTGCTTTTCCTCTATTCAACATGTAAGAGTAGAGTACCTTGACTTATTTTCACAGGGAACCTGCTTTCTGTTGTGACAGTGGCATGAAAAATTTTCTGTCAATGAGTTCCAGATCCTGAAAAAAGTGCCAAAGTCTTTCTTGTATTTTTATGAACAACTGTGTCTAGCTGCAATACCTCTTGGGGAACTGAGCTCAGATTTCCTTTGTCAACCTATGATAAGTAATCTGAAGGAAATCCTCTGATGAGTAGGAAGATCAGTACTCTTTGAAAATCAACTATCATTTCCTTTGTCCTATGCAATAACCCTTCTTATCAACCACTTCTTCAATCATTTTTGTTTTAGCTGCAGACTATCTTTTGAAAGAGACCTTGTTAAGAGACAAGTTTTGACCCATTGGATTGCAGTGGTACCCCTGATTTCCTTCTTGGTATCTTACCTTGTTTCTCTGTTTCAGCTATTCCTTACTGTTCTTACCACTCATCTTTGATCAATCAAACCTTGAAAACATTCAATGCCCTGGCCCTCTGCTTATGAATGAAGGAGGACCTTTACTTGGCGAAAAGTTTGATGTTATTTAACCTCTGTCTTAATTTGCTGGAGAATGTTTGATGAGCATGCTTGACAAGGGTTTCTCTTATATATGATGGCAAGCAGACAAACTTTGAAAAACACTACTACTTTTACCTCTGCCTGCAATCATTACTTTGCTTCAGAAAACCCTAGTCATTGTCTCACTGTTTAATAAAAACATATATGTTTTAGAGTCAGTTGCAACTTTTCAAGTCAAACTTTGGCCATCGCCCTCTGCTTATAGATGAAGGAGGTGCTTTAACCCTCTGCTTATAGATGAAGGAGGTTCTTTGGTCTTGACATATCATCAGCCTTCTGACAGTGTTGTTTTTCCTTCTACTGTCCTTTCAGGCCTTGAAGGTGGTCGCATGAGCTTGATGAAAAACTCTTCGCTCTGTGCTGCATCTCATGGCTTAAGATCACATTGAGAAGCAACTGTCTTCTCATGTGGCGCCAAAAATTGTCTTCTGAGATGCTGGTATGTTTCCTGTCTTTGAAATATCCATCAAAACACTGTAAAAACACCTATAATCAGCTTGAGATTATGGTCTATGTATTGTTGAGACTTAAGGGTGTATTAGTGGCGCGACTTAGGGCTGTGACCAACTTTATTAGCAAAGTGGGAGGTCTGTTATGACTGGTCTATAGAAGATGGAGGTTTTTTGGCTCTTGGATAGTTTGCCAAGGGTGGAATGTCTTAAAGCGCCACTTCCTGACTTAGGGGAGGTTCTTGAATAGATTTGGATTGTCTCTTTAGAGCTGGTGGGAAAACTAGTATGGCTGAGGCAGGGTAGGATTTTGATAATGGGGTTTCAGCTTGTCATGGGCGGACTGAAAAGTAGGAGGGAAAATTTTTTTTATGGGTGTTTTCCCAGCTGGCAAATTTGACAAATTTTTAGATCGGCTGTTGGAAAACTTGGCTGTTAGAACTAGTCATCACCAACAAGTGAAAAATACTGATGACTAAAAGTGGCTCCATTTGGGGAGGGCAGCTCCTTTTCAGGAGGTGTCCAGAATTTCAGATCTTTGGCTTATGAACACCAGTGCCTTACCCATTAGCGCAAAATTTCATTCTTCCTTGATGATATTTCTGAAAAGTGACAGCATGATTAACATCGATGATATTTCTACCTACCCCACTACCTTTCTTAACATTTTTTCTTCTCTTTGGTGCATTTGGACTAGCAGCCTTTTGACAATGCATATTTTTCTTTTTGTAAAATGAACCTATCTAACTCTACACTTATATCTGCCGGGAGTTTAGATTAAACTGATGAACTCCTTCATTACTCTACCTATGCTAGATCAACTGTCAAGATTAAGCTGTTTGATAGGATTTTGTTCTCTAATCTAAAACATGAAATTTAAAAGATGATCAAATCAGGATTAGAAAGTCTGATTTGTCATGCATTTGCGGCATAAAAGACAAGCTGCACACAAATATTATTTTGCATAAAATGGAAACTAGGAAAAACAGGGCTAAGATGCACAATTTGTTTTTGATCCTGCTTCCCTCTTTGGTTCTGTTTTGGGCGTGTGGAACCAGTATCTTTTCCTAATATACTCTCTTTGATAAGTCAATCTTACACAATTTTGACCATCTTTTTCACTCACTAACTTATCAGCAAATAAATTTAAACATTTTCAACTTTGATTAGGCTAGATAGCTGAACAAGACATTTGAGTACTAGTAGCGGCATTTATACTTGCACGCTTTCCGAAGGACTATTTTTTGGAACATGGGGCCCTTTTTCTATTTTTCAACCGCCCTCTTTTCTATTGTTTTTGACTTTTTGTTTTATCTATTTTCAAACCGTGGTATATACAATGAATGAAATGTTTCAAACTCAGAAATCTTGGAAATGATGAAAATTAAGCATCTTATCCTCGTAAGGATCTCCTATCATTCTTGGCCCACTCAACTCCTGAAAAGAGAAATTTGGAAAGTTTTCTCTTTCCAACATGACATAGGGATTCATGCAAGAATCCCTGAACAAACCAGTATCTTCCCGCTGTACTTCTTCGTATCTCTGATGACCACTCCTTCCTTTACTGTACATCCTCCTTAAATAATGCATATACTCTTGGTTATTCATGAAATAAATAATGAAATCATCAAGGTATGCAATGTAGAAGTTCAGGACTGGAAACATGGCTTTCATGAGCATATTTTTGATATCCGGTGGTTTTGTGCTTTTGAGCCTGAAACTGGAACTACTTCCAGCATACTGAAAAAATCTTTGGGTTGTCTACTTTGCAAGGGAATTCTTTGACTATAACCTGAAACATCATCTTGAAAAAATATATGGTTAAAAGCACCTTTTATTGGGATATCATGGTTTTGAATAGGAAGAATAAAATTTCTGTTATAGGGATGTGCACTAGTGTTTCTAAAATCAAAGCAGACCCTATGACCAGCTATTTTATCTTTGATTATTACTGATTGGTTCAGACTGTTATATTTCTTTTTGTCTAAGTTGTTTCTTGAAGAAGTGGCATAGTGTTTTCCCCCATTTTCCCTGTATGAAATGGTATTCTGCATGAGATAGCTAATTCTAGCATTTCTAAGCTTTTGGTGAAAAGACAGAACAGGAGCCAATTCAAGTAACTCAGGTATGTTTGGGCTGCAGCTATCATCTCTGCTCATAAGAAGTTTATCAGGCATTTTTTCTGGATTTTGAGCTGTTTTGGCTACGGTCAAAGTTTCATTTGCAGTGGAAGAGTTATGTGATGGTAAGTCTTTGAGGTATGGTAGAAACGTTAAACTTCCCTACTCCTGAGTTCCAAACAAGTTTGTGATATGTAAGTCTTCTAATGCCTTTACCCTAAAAATTTTTCCGAAGGCCACTGCTGATGTTTGACTGAGGTTTGAGAAATTCGTTTGATAGTACATGATGGTTTGTGCTTCTTGCTCTATTCCTATTTCAGAAGGCACATACTTACTTTCCTCAAGACATAGTTGTTTATGATCATGGTAGTTTTGACTATCTAGTTCATCATAGAGAAGTAGGGGCAGCTGATGTTGTGGGTCTAAGTTTGCCTCAGTTTCTTGAGATTGTTCTTCAATGTCCTCATCAGTATAGAGAATAAAAGAGTTTAGGTCGGAATGCATGGAGTACATTGGAATGTTATCTGGTCTCTCTTGGCTACTGATCATGTATTTCATGTGTGACTCTCAATAGAGTATTGTTGTTTGGTCAAACACGGGAATGGTGGAAAAAGACATATCCATTTGAATATTCCCTTGGAGCTTGGCTCCCCAAGATCTGGATAGAAGCATTCCGTACTTGGGGGGAATGTCTGCCACTACTATGTCCATGATTAGATGTTTCGCAGGTATTTGGGCTAGACTGAAACACAGGTCTTTGATCAAACCTAGGCACTTGACTCTACTCGAATCAAATGAATACAAGTCTTTGTATGGTCTTGTGATCTCTAGGCCTAGTCTCTCCATTACAACCTTTGGCATAAGATTATGTGAGGCGCTAGAGTCTAGCATGGCATTGTGAAGGATTTGGTCGTGGATATTTAAACTGATGTAAAAGGGAAGAGTCGTTCCCTCTTGGAATTTCCCTTCTAATTTTGGACCAAACAACACTTCAGGGGTGTCATCAGCTAGATTAAGGGTGTTGGCATCACTTCCCATATTCAAGACTTTCAACACTTGGGACTTGTAAGAGTTTTGGGTGATCAGCTCGGTAAGAGCCATGGTGATCTTTATCTTGGCGATCTCGCCCTCAAAACTAAAAGGTAGCTGTAGTTTATATATGTTTGTTTCAGCTTTTTCAACCATGACCTTCTCTATGTTCTGAGTTTCCTGGGTCTGTTTCGGGATTTTGTTTACCACAGTCACCTCGGGAATTTTTGTAGAAGTACTAGGAGTATTTGAATCAGGGTTAGTTTGGGTAACTCCATCTTTGTTTTGTTCATTTTTCCCGACTATGATTTTGTTTTTGTTGACTGCTTTCTTAAGGATGGTATCAGGGGTTTTAGCAGTGTCTGAGCTACCTTTCTTGGAGTTGTCTTGATTTTTCCTGCTTCTAAGGTCATACTGCCTGTGAGCTTCTATTATGGCATTTTGGAAATCTATGGCAGGATCCTCGGGATCTTCATAGTTGGTTTCGTCCTGATTTGGAGAGAAGAATGATTGTTCTTCTTCTGTGAGATATACCTCACTCTCATTATCGGACCCTATGAGGTTCAAATGACTTTCATCAATGGGTTCTGTATCCCTATCATCTTCTTCCACATAATTTTCATTAAATGGTGGCCTAATTTGTTGGTCATTTTCCCTTGGTCTGTTTTGAGGCTGCTCCCTCCTAAAATTTTGGTTCCGGTTTCTGTTTGGAGGGTTTCGCTGATTGTCCCTAACATGGGCCTTTTCATTTATCCTTTCCCACATTTTTGCCATGGTCTTGACTAAGTCATCTATTCTAGGATCTAGGGAAGGAGATGAAGTGGAGACCTCATCTCTATATGTGACTTTTCTTTCTGATCTAGTCCTAGCTCTTTTTTCTGCTAAGTTTGCTTCTACTTTTATGGCTACTTGTTGCATTTCCTCTAGGGTAGGGGGATCTTTGTCTCTTAGATGATATGTCATGTCTGGATCAAAATCCTCAGGGAATTTCGCCAAGGCTAAAACAAGTGGGGGTTTGAAGTGAGGTGGGAGGGCATTATACACACTGTTGAACCTAGTGCAGTATGCCTGGACACTTTCCCCATTTTCCCGTTTTAGGTTGTTATATTCTGACAAGATTTGAATAGGGTTCTTTTGGACTTCCCACCTATTTTTGAAGACTTGATATAGTTCTGGGATGTTGTGGATGCTATTTGGAGGCAAGATTTTGAACCATGTTTTGGGTTCTCCACCCAGGATTTGGGCGAATATTCTCATTTTGACGGTTTCGTCTTGTACTTCCATGTATTCAAAAGCATCGACTTACATGTTGTTGAGCTGTGGCAGTTTCTTCTCCGGTAAAGTGTGGGATTTTTTCTTGATAGTGATCTGGTAGGGGAGCCAAAGGTAGTGGCAACACCAAAGGTGTGTACCAGGCTGCCATGACAGGAGCTAATGGATGATGTAGAAGATGAGGGCTTGTGGGATGGGTTGAGGTGGTTTGAATGATAGTGGTTTGGATAGGTGTGGCAGAAGCACTTGGGCTAATGACCCGGTTTTTAGCAGATATGGGATGGTATGAGACAAAGTGATGGAGAAGCTAAAAGTCGGGAGGTGTGGTAGGTGAGGCTTCTCTACTAGGACTCTGTGGCAGATCTAGGGGTTCAAGATCATCAAAGTTGATCTTACTGTGTGACTTGCTTCTGAAAAGATTTTTTGCTGATTCTAAGTCAGAAGAGGAATTTGCAAGGTAGTAAGATGTTCAGGTACTGATCTTGTTTTACGGATGGACCTATCGGCAGCTATATTATCAGTTTCGGAAACTTGCCACAGAATCTTCTCTGGGTCATCTACTATGATAGGGGGATTTGGGTCTGGGTGAGATCTGGTGTAGATTCTTCGTGAAGCCAGATTTCGAGTCTAGAGTTTAGAGAGGGTGGTATTTGTGAAAGTTTCGGATGGATGGCCTCTCTAAGGTTATACTAAAGTGAAGGATGGTCAAAACCAAAAGGATGAACTAGTGGAGTCGCCAGGTGGAACTTGGCTGTTTTTTAAAATATTTAGCTACGGTCCACCATTAGTAACTAAGGTAAAGCCAATCTGGGAATATTTTGGGGTTTTTCTGAGTTCTTATGTGCAGCCTATGATTTGTCTAAAGTATTCTAAACTTGTTTCGACACTTTGCTAGGGTGGCGATAACAGAAAGAGTTTACTCTAAATGATCTTAAGGGCTGCTTGCTTGTTTAAGTATCTAAAGGACTAAAGAGTCTATAAGAGTTTGCTAGAATTTCATGTACTCAGTGTCCCACCATCTCCTACTATGTTAGTGAGCGATGGGATAGGTTGATCGGATAGTAACCTGGAGTTCGGTAAAATAGTAAGGCCTACTAGAGGCTTGTGGAGTCGCCAAGTGGATTTTTAGTTGTTTTGAGGTATATGTGTATGGTCCACCACCAATACTGTCAAAAACCAATCTAAGGGATTTTTTTGGGGTTTTCTAAGTTTTATGTATTCCTGAGGTTTGGAAGAGTTTCCTATAACTGACTCATCATTTTGCTAAGATGGTGAAGGAGCTATTTTCTACTCTTCGGACAACACTTAAGTTTTCTAAGTTTGAATGAGACTTCGAGAGTTACTAAGGAGTACTTAGAATGTCACTAACTCAGAAGGTCCCACTGTGATCGCCATTATGTTAGTGAGCGGTGGGATAATTCAGTCAGATAGTATTCTTAAAGGTCTCTTAAGGTCTAGGGAATCTAAGTTTGTTTAATACTCAGAGTCCCACCATGATCGCCATTATGTTAGTGTCCCGTGATTTGGATGATTGGCAAGCCAAATGACAATGTAACATCAAACCAAGCTTTGGAGCCCAAGGACCTAGCCTTCCTGGACTCAGAGAGGGCTCTCTCTATATGTGTAAGGGATATCTGTGTGTTTGCTTATTGTGTTCTGATTTTAGGCTAGTTATGAAGTAAGTTTTTTTGGTTTTGGTTTTTTAAGTTGTGAGGGATGAAACTGATCAAAGATATAAGATAGGTAAAAATATGTCAGATCAACTGGGCTATGGGGTCGAAAAGGTCAAGAAAGCTATCAGACGGTGATACAAGGCCGTTGAAGGGCTGATTTGATTCAAGGTAGAAAGGATCTTTGGGCAAAATGGAGTAAATGGACATCAAGTTTGTGAACAACAAAGAGTTTCAAGCATAACTAGTTCAATAGATAACATAAACATGGTAGGGCAAACCATTAATCATGCAAAATGTAACTATAAGCTAATCAATACATAGAAATAAAAATTCAAGCCACGCATAGAAGTATATGACCCTCTAACTTTGGGAAATGGCTATCAGACTTTGGGGAAAACACTTAAGAAAGACAAACAACTTAACTTACTATGCCAGAACGCCTAAACACAGTACTTCAAGTTATTGGGCACTTTGAACAACAATATTTGCATAGTTTTAGGCAAAGGGCTAGATCGAAACTAGGCCTCCTTGGTTCAAACAAAATGATAATCTAATCAGTCAAAGAGAAATTTCATGGATGGAACTATAGCTAGCCATAGGTAAGCAGGGCGTACCGTAAGTCATACTTAGCATGTATGAAACCATCAATGAAACAAGCAACAATATCCTAAATATTAAAGAGTAGTCAAGAATTCTTTAATGTTACTTAGGAAGAAGAAAACAAAGAAGCTATGAAGAAACAGGAAATTTGAGGTGCCTCCATGGGCATGTCTCAAATTTGTTCTTTATTGATCTATAGCAAGCAAGAAACATGTATTCATGAATGTAAACTAGAAGACAACAACAAAGCAAGAGACACTATACCATTCTACCAAGTCATGGAATCCAACAACAATCCTTCTTCATTCATCCAAGAGCATCCAAGAGGCAATCCAAAAGCATAAGACAAGTATTTCTTCCAAAGCTTATATGACCATATATTGCTTCTGTTCTCAAGTTCAGCCTTGTTTACAATGAAATCCTTTGAAATATATAGGCTCAAGTGAGGAAAACCTCATGGTTCAACTTGCCATCCTATTGGCCTAATCAAAATATCTAATCTTGTCCGTGAGGCTTTGCAAAGCCCAAGGCACAAAATATCTCATAAAGTATCTAAAAAATGCTAAAAAAGGAAAAATAATTGACTTTGCATCATTTTTCATGTGCAAAAATAGCTAAACGCACATTTGGAAAAAGCAGATTTTAGAGGTTCAAAAATTACAAAAATATTTCAAATTTACATCAGCAAAAGGTCCCTTGACTTGCCGGCAACATTTGGCAGCCTTCCCGATGTCGAAACGAGACTCATGATAGCTCGTTGGAAAGCTATGAGTGTCTAATTTCTGGAAAAACTGAAATTTTCTCAATCTGATGCTGGGAAGTCCTCCAAAACTGCACTTGTGTGTAAAAAACCAAAAATTATAGTCTGCTGATAGACCGGGCAGAGCGTGCAAAAAGCGAGCCTTTTTCGCCATTTCGGGGCAGAAAATGATCTCCAAATGTCCTGAAAATCGTTGAGGGTGTGCTCCTGAAATTATGGCATCCAATGATACCATTCTCCTCCCTTGATGAATCCCCAAAATGAAATGGAGAATTTCATGAGTTTTGACCAAAAACTCAAAAATGCCAAAAAACCAAAAATTGTCAAAATGTGCCCAAAATCGGTGAGTATGGCCTTCAAGGGTCCTTAGCAACATGCTCTGAAGCAGAAGCCAAAATATGAAGTCCTGATGTGTCTCCCTTCACTTTCCGTGCCGGGCGCTTCCCTTTAACCTCCTTTAGCTTCTCTTGGGCAGCCTTTAACTTGCGACGGGCAAATTGATTTAGCTTTTGATAATGCTTCGTCATCCTCCTTTGAAGCTCTAGATCCCTGTTTGCCTTCTCCAATTTCTTCTCCAAATGTTCATTGACTCTTTCAAGCCACACGTCCTTATTGTTTTCAATCTCTTGCTCAAGCAGTGCAGTGAGGGGAATGGATTGGAGAAGGGCTTGCTCCTCTTCCTTTTGCTTTTCAAGGGCTCTTTTAAGCCTTATGGTTCTAGGCCTTTTTCGCCTAGGCTGGTCTTCTTCTTCACTTTCATCAAAATCGCCTATGAGCTCATCTATCCTTGCTTGGGATTTGGCAGCCTCTTTCTTGTACTTGGTCGCTCGTGTCTCATAGACAGCCATATGGACACTCATTTGTCTATTTTGGATCTGCAAGAATTGATTGAAATTCCTTGCCCGATGAAGGTCATCCTTCAATGCATCAATTTGGCCCTCTCTATGGATTAAGAGATTTTCTAGAATGCGGACCTCATTATCACTGTCATCACTTGGAATTGGGATGGCATCTAATGCACTTCCATGCTCATGACCTTCTTCTACCTTGCCCTTCCTTTTGCTTTGGGTGGATTTTCTAGTGTTCTTCCTTTTAGGCAAATCAATGATAGGATTTTTAGGCAATTTACCTTTTCTTCGAAGAGCTCTTGTCACATTTGGAGTGACCACCCTTGGCATTCTTTTCCTAGCTGTCCGAGACTTTGTATTTTTAGGAGAGGAAGGCATGATTCCTTTACCTTTGTCATCTTGCTTGTCATCCCCTTAAATTTGCTTTTCTTCTTGAGGCTGCTGTGTATCTTGAGGAGGCTACTATGTATCTTCTTCAGGCTGCCCCTACTACTCAATGTCATGCTGCTGCTCTGTCTCAATTTCCTACTCATTCTGTTGTTCAAACTGCTGCCCTAGATCATCATCTTTGTGCTGCTATTCAAACTGCTGCCCTTCCTCTTGTTCCTTCTGTTCATCACTACTGAGTTGCTGTTGTTCAACACTCTCTTATTCTTGCTCCTGTTGTTGTTGCTCACCTTCACCACTGTCATGCTGCTGCCCCTCATCTTCAGTTTGCTGCTCTTCATCCCTTTCTTCATGCTCATGCCCTTCCTCTTCTTGCTGGCCACCTTCCTCTCCTTCTCCATGCTCTTTTGCCTGTTCTGTAGTGAATTTGAGCTTTCTAGGAGTAGGTCTGCTAGAGGAAGGAGAGGGGCGATGAGTAGGAGATGTGGGAGATGTATGGACTAGAGGGATAGTGGAGAAATCCGGGTGACTGATGAAAGCATCCCAAGAAACCTCTTTCTTTTCAAGCTGGTGAGGGATGATGATTTTAATGAGGAAGTGATGGAATACAGAGGCTATTTGTTGTGATGGAGGCTTCTTCTAGACTGAGGAGGCCATTTTCGTAATGCTTTTGCACAAGAAGAAAGGAAGATTCAGCTATTTGGTTCTTGTGAAATGCATCAACAGTCGGATGTGGTATGCATAAACTCGGGAGAATCTCCCTTCACAAGTGAAATACTTCATTATGATCTTCATAAGGGGAGCATAGCTGGCTAGAAGATAAGAGAAAGGGAAAATAGCAGGGCATGCTTCTCTGTGTTCAGGTTTGAGGAAGGGTTTGTAGTCATCCAAGTCTAAATAGGCTTGTTTGAACCATTTCTCGCTAATGTATGGGATTTTAGTAGCCTTGGATATGGATCTCGGGGAGAACTTGAAATCAAGGCCTGCCACTTGAAAATGTTTGTCTTTGAACCTCAAGGCACACAAATGTGTTAAAGGTGAGAGACTTTTGACTTCTTGTACCCTCTGGCAAAAATCCAAGCATCCCACCTCATGAAAATTGAATAAGATAGATGGGTGTGCATTGACCTCCTCGGTGGAAATTGGCTCATACCTCTTGTGCAACCCGCTACTGCTATCTTGCCTAGGAGGCATCTTGACCTAGATGTGCTTTTGAAATACCAAATTACTTCAAATTTTTGAAATGCCTTCTTCAAGCCAAACTCTGTCTCAACCTGTCAACTCACTGTTTGATAAGGCAACAATGGTTTTGAGTGTTGTGGAAAATGTCTCCTTTGGTATAAGACTCCTGTCCCTTCAAAACAATGCCTTTTCTTGCCTTTTTATATCAATCAGCCAATTTTCACAATGAAATACACAGTCAACAAAGATAAACACAGTCAAAAGGAATTTCTTGTGTTTGTGGTAAGAGTACCCTGCCTGTTGGTGTTTTTGAGGTAATAAGACAGCCTTGTCTTTTTAGAGGAAGGCAAAACCAAAAGCCTTTCTAATTCAAAAAAACTGCTCTCTTCTTTGTAGGCCACTCAACTAGTGGATTAAACAACATAAAAACAGTCAATCAAAAAGGCAAAAAACACAGTCAAAGGTTACTGTGTTTATAGAAATGGTGACAGAGCTTGAAATGTTTTTGATATGGTAACAAAGGTCTTGTAGCAGTCAAATACCAGCAAACTCCTTTTCAAAAAAAATACTGCCCCCCTTTTACTTCACTGTTCCTCATACCAGTTTGACAAAAACACCTCCGAATGCAATGGTAGCTTTACTGACTCTGCTCTATGAAACTAAAAACCAAAAACTGCCTTTTATCTTTTTATCATAAGTAGGAGAGTTTTGAGGGTCAAGAAAGGCTCATATAATGACCACTGCTATTTTGAAAACTAACCTACTGTTCACCCTTTAAACCCTGTGCTCCTATCTTTCATCACATTTTGAGGACAATTACAATGGCTTTTTAATGCAATATCAACACTTTTAACGTTTCACCTTTAGCCAACAAAACTTCAGCAAATTTTGTTTCCTTTAAATAAAAACGCAAAAATCAAACTTGTGATTTTACCCCATGAGTTTCATCCTTTTTACCCTCTCTTGGTAGTGTTAAAAAAGAAAAAGGAATATAGAATACCTTTGAAAAAATATGATGATACTTCTTCAAGGAGTTTGATCCGCTCTTAACTCATTTTGGAGGTGTTTGAGCCATCAACAGGTGCGCGGATCTTTCGTGAAGAAGAACACCGCGTGGAGGTAGCTGCCGGGTCACTGTCGGGCCGACAGGACCAACGCCCATAGGCGCGCCACACACACCTACAGGCGCGCCGCGCTACCATTCATTCCTTTGTAAATTTCTCGCTTAAACGCGCCGCACGCTTGTACAGGCGCGCCGCGCAATTGTTGACCTTCGAAAACTCTGTATTTTTGCTCGAAACTCCTTTCTATGGTCTCGAGGGCAGCAAGAGGGGATTTGTGAGTGTTTTGGAATCTCAAAATGGAATGACAACAGTATTTGACCTTTGTTAAAGTGGAAAAAACAACGGTCCTTTTATGTTTGATTTGAGAGGGTTTTTTCAAAATTTTTGAAAAAGCCTTTGCTTTTAAATCCAAATTTGAAACCTCATCTGTCAAAACATAATCCGATACTTTGCGTTTGGATATGTGCTATAATGGTAAAGACCATTTGTTTACAAGTGAGACCTCCTTTTTTACTGTGGATAACAAATTTGTTGTATGTTGTAAGCGCAAATCATTTTTTACAAAGGGTCATCCAACCCTAGAAACATTAACTTATCTTCAGATTTCTGAACTGATCCAGCTTTGGTTTCAAGGATATAAAATAGGGATGATGTTGTAGATTTGACTTTTGAACAAAGGAGAGCAATTCTTATTAATTTCACCCCCTTTCTGAAGAGCAGCCTATTCAGAGCCTTTTCCACATGCCATGACTTCTTTTACTCTCTTGATTGTCTGCCTTCACCATCTTTCTCCAATGATGATGAAACTATCAGTTTATAAGTTTTTCCTTGTGATTCAAAGGTAATGAAACTCCTGCAGACTTTTTGAACCTACTGCTTTTCCTCTATTCAACATGTAAGAGTAGAGTACCTTGACTTATTTTCACAGGGAACCTGCTTTCCGTTGTGACAGTGGCATGAAAACTTTGCTTTCAATGAGTTCCAGATCCTGAAAAAAGTGCCAAAGTCTTTCTTGTATTTTTATGAACAACTGTGTCTAGCTGCAATACCTCTTGGGGAACTGAGCTTAGATTTCCTTTGTCAACTTATGATAATTAATCTGAAGGAAATCCTCTGATGAGTAGGAAGATCAGTACTCTTTGAAAAACAACTATCATTTCCTTTGTCCTATGCAATGACCCTTCTTATCAACCACTTCTTCAATCTTGTTTTGTTTGAGCTGCAGACTATCTTTTAAAAGAGACCTTGTTAAGAGACAAGTTTTGACCCATTGGATTGCAGTGGTACCCCTGCTTTCCTTCTTGGTCTCTTACCTTGTTTCTTTGTTTCAGCTATTCCTTACTGTTCTTACCACTCATCTTTGATCAATCAAACCTTGAAAACAGTCAATGCCCCGGCCCTCTGCTTATGAATGAAGGAGGACCTTTACTTGGCAAAAATTCTGATGTTCTTTAACCTCTATCTTAATTTGCTTGAGAATGTTTGATGAGCATGCTTGACAAGGGTTTCTCTTATATATGATGGCAAGCAGACAAACTTTGACAAACACTACTACTTTTACCTCTGCCTGCAATCATTACTTTGCTTCAGAAAACCCTAGTCATTATCTCACTGTTTAATAAAAAAATATTTGTTTTAGAGTCAGTTGCAACTTTTCAAGTCAAACTTTGGCCATCGCCCTCTTCTTATATATGAAGGAGGCGCTTTAACCCTCTGCTTATAGATGAAGGAGGTTCTTTGGTCTTGACATATCATCATCCTTCTGATAGTGTTGTTTTTCCTTCTACTGTCCTTTCAGGCCTTGAAGGTGGTCGCATGAGCTTGATGAAAAACTCTTCGCTCTGTGCTGCATCTCATGGCTTAAGATTACATTGAGAAGCAGCTGTCTTCTCATGTGGTGCCAAAAATTGTCTTCTGAGATGATGGTATGTTTCCGGTCCTTGAAAGATCCATCAAAACACTGTAAAAACACCTAAAATCAGCTTGAGATTATGGTCTATGTATTGCTGAGACTTAAGGGTGTATTAGTGGCGCGACTTAGGGCTGTGAAAAACTTTAGTAGCAGAGTGGGAGGTCTGTTATGACTGGTCTATAGCAGATGGAGGTTTTTTGGCTCTTGGATAGTTTTCCAAGGGTGGAATGTCTTAAAGCGCCACTTCTTGACTTAGGGGAGGTTCTTGAACAGATTTGGATTGTCTCTTTAGAGCTGGTGGGAAAACTAGTATGGCTGAGGCAGGGTAGGATTTTGATAATGGGGTTTCAGCTTGTCATGGGCGGACTTAAAAGTAGGAGGGAAAAAAAATTTTATGGGTGTTTTCCCAGCTGGAAAATTTGACAAATTTTTAGATCGGCTGTTGGAAAAATTGGCTGTTAGAACTAGTCATCACCAACAAGTGAAAAATACTGATGACTAACAGGGGACAAAGCCGAAAGGGGCTGGGACCCAATTATAATGTTTGAAAGTGGGTTTTTTGGCCCTTTCAATGGATTTTAGAGCCATAAGAGGGTAACGATAGGGGAGTGAGGGGAATTTAGGCATAAACAAAGGGAGTAGGGATGTTTTAGAGGGGTTTATGGGATGGAAAGGGGGAATTAGGGGGAAGAAAGGGGACTTTGAGGAAAGGAACGAAGGGGTGATAATTAAGCACTTTGCAAAGGTATAAAGGGCAGAATAAAGCCTTTAGGAACATGATTCTTTATCAGCAAGGCTTAGTTACTCATAACAGCAGAGGGAAATAGTCACAAGGTAGGGAACATGAAAAGGCTGCAAGGATGATGTGTTTTCAAAGGAAATGCATTCCTTGCAGGCTCATAAAATAAATTAGCCCCTTGCTTGCTTGTTAAGACATTTATAAGGGGCTAACAGGATGTTGAAATGCAATCTCCTCAATGACTAAGTTGATCCCATAAGGATCCAAATAGGTGGTAGGCAAGAATCTCCCATCATGATGTGAAGTGCTCATCAAGAAATATCCAACACAATCATGAGAGATGTTATCCATCATAAGATGTCCTCCATCAACTATATGCTTATCCTCTATTGTACATATGGGAGGGTCACTGGAATTCTCCCACAATGGTTGGGCCCCCAACTCATCACTGCTGCTCAATAACAGCGCTGTTGATCTCCATAATGGTGCAAATTCTATCTCAAGATCATGCACAATACTGAACACATAGTTTTTCAATCTATTGTTCAAGATAATACTCATCCCATCCTCCAATAACCTACACCCCAACCTAAGAGTTGTGTGCAGCTCAACAATGACACACTAGGATGACTGTATATCTCTCCCCTGAGTAAATCAAGGCTGCATAGTGCAGTGAAAGTCTGCTGCTCCAAATCAGAAATACGTTTTGACCCTTGGTCATGCAATGGTATATTTCCACAATCCTCCATATGATGTGCTGAAGTAACAGAAAATGGAAACATGTGCATGACTTGGTAAAGCTTGGGAACATCTTGTACTACTACAAGGGTTCCTTCCTCCGGTGTGATGGCTTCTCCAACTACTGATGATGATGGATGATCTTCTATGGCTTCATCAATGCTGGTACAAGTCTCCTCTTCTTCATGCATATCTAGAATGGTGCATGGGATTCTAGATATCAAGAGATCAAGATCACTTTGCAAAGGTGCAAGTGTCCTTCCTCCTGAAGCAAGTGCTCCTGCAGTAAGTGGTGGTGAAGGTTTCTTCTCCTTTGATTTCTTCTTGTCAAACTTCTTGATCAACCTTTGAGTAAAATCTGCATATGCAGTCACTCTTGCATGACTCAAATGGCTGAACCACCAATTGTTTGCTTCACCCTGAAGGTGCAGCGCTACAATCTCAACAAACTTTTTCTCTACTACTGGATGTAGCAGAAAAAATGCATCCAAATTCTTTCCCCAAGCTTTTGTTGTGCATGAGGATGACCCATCAAATTAGACAATAGAAATATATTGCCCTTTATCCTTATTTTGCTCCAAGGTCTCCTTTATTCTTTGAGATGAATGAACTGTGGGAGAGTTAGATTCTCCCTGAAAGCTCTAGGTTGAGACTCATATTCTGCAAGATACTCACTTAGAATCTCATGATCTAAGTTTCTTCCATATCTATTCCTCTTTTCTTCAACAGAAAAGGCTATATTAGGTTTCATTGGAGCTCTATGCAATACTGCATCTGTTTTTTGCTGATAGGAAGTACATGGATCTTCCTCGTCTTGAAACCCTAATGTGGTTTCACTTCTTCTCTCCATTTTTCTTTGCTTGACCTTCTTGGTGAGGTACTTCATGGATCTGAAAAGAGATGAGATAAAACTCATTCCTTCCACCATTTTTATCTCTTTCTTCTTCTTATAGCATCTTGGCTTGAAACTCACGGGCTGAGCCAAAGATCATGCTATGATACCATTGTAATATTCCCAAATGGGAAAACTCAGTAATACATGCATAAATAACGTAGTTTTCATAAATGTATGAAATGAAAGTGAAATTAAGCTCTTGGTTCCATTCATTTATAAATTATAACAGCCATATACAAGAGGAGATCTGAAAAAAATCATGGTAGCTTAGTTAAACAAGCCTCCCAAGCCATTATTGCTCAAAATTCATGCAAAAAGAGGGGCTGCAACCATGAATTAAACTGGATATACCCTGACACCATTATTTTATTACTCATGTAATAGAATTAAGTTATACATCATATCTAGAGCTTCTATGTGCATAAAAAGTCAGATCTATATCAGATCCATGCACTATACAGGCTCCTCTAATGAACCCCCTTGGGGTTTTTAGCAAAACACCATGTACAAAGTGTAGATTTGAGATCTAAGATTGAAAATCTACTAAAAATTACATATCTAGAAATTTTGGCTGATATGATATATGTAGAATAATAGCCTCCTCCAATAGATCTCCAAAGTGAAGGGCAGATCTCCAACACTCAGAAAATCAGCTCTCCAAATGGTGCACTGAATCACCCTGCAACTGCTCCTTCAGAAATTACTCAGATATGGATCAATATTGGGCTGTAGGGGAAAAAATAAGTTGGCCTATACCCAATATATGAAGATGAATCAAAATCCTTCCAATACTTTCCTCTCAATGGAGTAGAAACCTCCTCCACTGAAAATGAGCACTGAAATGGCCTAAATCTGAAGATCTAGTCTCCACTTGTTGCAACATAATGAAACAGAAAAACCCTCAATAGGATCTATGCTATCAAAGGAATATGAAGCTTGGAATTAAGCCAGATAGTGGACAATATGGTGCAAGACTCCTCCAAGAGCTACTCAATGGAAGAGGTGGGATTCCTGATCAGGAACACCCTGTGCTAAACAACACTCTATCTCAGCTAAACAGCGAGAGAAAGAAATATGTCTGAACAAACCATATATCAGAAAATGATAATCATAAGCTAACCCCATATGGCTTCCATCCTCTTCCTTATAAACAATGTCAGCCTTCTCCCCTTGGGTCCCACTCATTAGTGTTTCCATCTTCATGCAATGAATCTCCCTCCAAAACTGCGCTGTCCCATCATCAATGCCACTCCTCCATAACAGCGTTGTTGGATTTGGTCAACCTTGACTAGATCTTCATGCAATGTCTTCTTCCACAGTCAAGGTGGCTTTATTCTAGCTATCTATACTGATCCATATTCCCACTGGGTTATCTTCATTAATGTTCCACATCCTCCACTTGGTCAAACTTGACTTTGTCCACATGCATTTAGTATTTGTTCACACATGAAGGTGGTTTATCCAGGTATGAATATGATCCCTTTCCCCATTAAGAGGGATTTTATTATTGCTAAAAATATTTATGGGCCTCCCTACCCATTTATTCATCTAACTATGTGTTTGGAGCAAAATTAATATTCCAATTAGCTGCATACTAATTTAGGAATATTACAACGGATGAGGTATTATATGACATTGCTCCTCTTGATGTTTGTGATGTATTATTAGGCCAACCATACTTATGGAAGCGACATGCTGTGTATGAGTCACGACCTTGCACTGTTATTGTTAATTTTGGAAATAAGTTGTACAGGATACCAGAGGTACCACCGCCTGTCGCTATCTCTTTAGTTACTGCAAAACAATGCAGTAAGCTCATTTCCAAAACCAGATTTTTTTTTTTTTCCTGATGATCTGCCCCCAGGACAAGAGGAATACTATGGCCATGACCTCTAAACAGGGCTCATCTACATGAAAAAAAAAATGGACAAGTTTTTGGAGGAGTACGTGGACATCTTCACCTCACCCACACTAGTTCCTCTGCACTATCAAGTCAAGCATCCCATTGATCTGACCCCAGGTGCGCCGCTACCCAATGTACCCATATATCAATGCTCTGTTATGGAGAATGATGAAATCAAGAGGCAGATTTAGGAGCTACTGCACAAAGGTCACATCTGGCTGAGTTCATCACCCTGTGGGAGCTCGATCGTGTTGGTACAGAAGAAGGATGGGACTTGGATACTTTGTATTGACTATCGGGCACTGAAAAATATCACTATCCAGAATAGGTACTTGATCCCACTGATTGATGACCTTATAGACCAACCCAAAGGGGAAAAATATTTTAGCAAGATCGACTTGAAGTCTGGGTATCACCAGGTACCAATCGAACCCTCCGATGTGTGGAAAACTACCTTCAAAGCCAAGGAGGGCCTTTTCAAATGGCTGATCATGCCTTTCAGGTTGAAAAATGCTCCTGCAAACTTCATGAGGTTGATGGATGACATCTTGTGACCATTCACGAACTCATTTGTAGTGGTGTACTTGGATGACATTCTGATCTTTAGCCAGACTTGGGAAGAGCACCTCCACCACATCCGAAAATTCCTCCAAACACTGCGGCAACACAAGTTGTGTGCCAATTTAGAGAAGTGCACTTTTGGCATGACCCAGGTTCAATATCTGGGATACATTATTGATGAAAGAGGGGTGCATGTGGATCCAACCAAGATCCAAGTCATTTGGGATTGGCCATCCCAAACCACTCTAATAGATCTTTGCAGCTTTCTCGGTCTTGTGAATTTCTACTATAGGTTCGTGTTGGGATTCTCTCATATCACTTGGCCCTTGAGTCATGTCACAAAGGGAGAAGCGAAAGAAAAATTATTTTGGTCGGAATCTCAATAGAAGGCATTCGTAGAATTGAAAAATCGCCTCTCTTCTGCCCCAGTGCTCACATTACCAGACTTGCAACAAACATTTGAGGTCGAGACAGATGCCTCTAACTATGCTATTGGGGCAGTTCTTACTCAACAGGGGCATCCAGTGGCATATCACAGTGAGACATTGTCTGACACAGTCTGAAAGTATCCTAATTATGACAAAGAAATGTATTCCATTGTGCATGCTTGTCGACAATGGAAGCATTACATTTTTGGGAAGGAAACAATCATCCACACAGACCACCAACCCGTGGAGTTCATACAAACACAAGGGAAGTTGCAGAACGATCGCCATCAGAAGTGGTCCACATATCTACAACAATTTCATTTGAACATCAAGTATAAGAAGGGTAGCACCAACAATTTTGTAGAATGCCTCAGCCAACCACTGATTGTGGCACTAACCACCGTTCTCAAATCTTGTGGGAATGAGACTTCTGATTGGCCGCTTCTCTATAAGAGCGATCTAGAATTATGCCACACATACAAGACACTCTTGGGGGGTACACAAGTTCCAAATTTTCACCTCCAAGATGCACTGTTATGTCACCTGGGACACCTTTGTGTTCCTTCAAGTGAGCATGCCAAGATGATATGGGAATTACACTACGGTTGAGTCACTGGGAATTTTTGGGTTGAGAAAATAGTGGCAGTACTGCAAAAGTATTTCTATTGACTAAACCTTGGAAAGGATGTCAAAAAGTGTATCAGATCCTGCACTTCTTGTGCCATTTCCAAACCGACCATCAAGAAGAAAGGCCTCTATAGTCCGCTACCTACCCCTATTTTACCTTGGGAATCCATCTCCATGGATTACATGTCAGTCCTTCGTTCTACTAAGCATGGAAATGACTGTGTTTTCATGGTCGTTGACAGATTCTTGAAGACGGCCATTATGATGGCCTGCAAGAAGAATATCATAGCAGAATCCACTGCTAAAATCTTCTTTGAACAAGTGTGGGTGCACTTTGGGATCCCATAGTCGATCATCTCAGATCAGGACAGAAGTTTCCTCAGCACATTTTGGTCCAGCCTCTGGTCAATGCTAGACACCAAGCTCACCAAGTCCACATCTTTCCATCCCCAAATTCATGGAAAGACAAAGGTTGTCAATAGGATGACTGTACACATTCTGTGCATGTACAATTAAAAGCATCCATGCACATGGGATGATAGCCTCCCCTATGTACAACACAGCTATAACCGGTCTCTCCACAGCTCAACTGGCCACAACCCCTTTCAGGCAGGCTTGGGATTCCAACCACTGTGTCCCATTGACGTAGCCATGCCATTTGTGGCTACTCATGTCGATTCGGCTCATGTCCAGTCTCAAGCTGACAAAGTGAATAACTTCATCAAGCGCATTCAGCACATTCACCAACAGGTTCATGACATATTTAACAAAGCCAATGCTAAGTACAAGCAACAACATAATCAACATCGAGTGCCATACAACTTCCAGGTGGGCGACAAAGTGTGGCTACATTTGCAGAAGGAGTGCCTCACTGGACCCCACCGCAATATTTTCCCACTCTGATATGGGTCATACACCATCACCAAGGCTATAGGGAACAATGTCTTTGAGCTCAGTATTCCACCATTCCTTGGTCTCCACCCTGTATTCAATGTGGACCACCTTCGTCCCTACTTTCCACCTCTACTGGACACCTATGACATTGCAGAACAACTCACACAAACAGAGCTAAACCCAGACTGAATGGAACATGCCACCATAGATTGTATCATGGACATGCAAATCAAGAATACTCGCCAACAGAAGATCCAATTGTACCGGGTTGTAAAAGATGGCCAACTCCTGCACCAAGGCAAGTGGTTCACCAAGGACCAAGTTCAGCAGAAGTTTCCTCATCTCGTGGAGGAACTCAACGCAATGGGGACCATTGCTTCCTAAGGGGGGAGGAATGATCCAGGTGGATATTGGTGGCCACCCACCTATTCCACTTGGGGCCCCACCATTTTCTCTTTCAGTTTTTCTGTTTCGGCACAACTTACTATTTTTATCTGTTTTTCGGGTCCTGAACTTTCAGAGCCGTTTTGAGGCCCTAAAAAATGTTTTTTGGGAAATTCAGGAGCAACATAATTCCATAGACAATTTTTTCTCACATAAAAAGTTGTATTCATCGGATAGATATTTCTAATGAGGTATGGCGTGCATCAAACGGAGATCCTATGCCAAAGTTATGTCCCCGGGAAGGTGAAACACCAATTTACCTAAACGGGGTCCATAGTTTTGGCGCTTCATCTCCTAGGGTTAAGGTTTTGGATGTTTAGGGTTTTCCATTGTTTCTAAATAATAAATAGGCCCTCAAGCCTCATTTTAACATAGTTCATAGGCCTGTAGCTGCCACATCTCTTCTCAGAGGTAAGCTACTAGTGCCCTAGCTAGTTTATTTCCATTTTGTCTGTAAGCAAATTTTAGTTCGTTGATATTAATGAAATGAAGTGTTATTTCCATTGCATCTTTGTATTTATGGTTATATGTGTATTATGTTTCCTTCCTGCATAAATATGAATCATAAAAACATGCATCAATACTTAGATCTAGTCAATCGATGAGTAGATCATACAATGTAAAGTCATTTCAAGTCTCATGATCCCGATCCATCATTGTATTCATCGGTGCATAATTATTTCACATCTATATGTCAACTATGGACCTTACAATGAAAATATAATTCAGATCAAAACCTTCATAAAAAAACTTTTCACATGCACACCTTAACACTTTGATATTATCCTCCTTATATAGCTTTAACCTTAGCTAATATCATGAGCCAAAACCACACTAGTGCTAGTGGTAATCTTAGATGGGATTAAATAACCGTTATTGCGCTGAATACTATGGGTTAATACCATGTTAAAGACCCTTGGTATATTAAATTAGTGCACTAGCATGTACGTGAATTTTCTTCTTTGTACCCACGTGTGTCCACAACTTGGCCTTGACGAACCCACATATATTTCTTCAAATATTCACCTTTACGAAACTTTTGATTATGACTTGCAAACCTCTATCCCATCATTATGTCATTCTGTTCCATCATTCTATCACTTGTGAACTGATATGTGAACTCATCGAGTGACCATATACTTGTTCTGCTACAATTGGGTTGCCATCAAGGACAACACATGCATCATACTACCAACATCTAGGTCAAGCACATTAAACCACCATGGAATAATCATTGTTTGCCACATGGTCTATATTCCATGTTATATGCCACATGTCACTTTCCTAATCCTTGTTGGCTAGCGATAAAATTCATGTTATCCTACCACGTGTCACTCACCATTGTAGCCATGCCATTATCTCTACCACCTATAATCCACATCATATCTTTGCCACATCATACTAGATACAAACCTATCCTTTTTCAATTTTTATACAAGATAAATTCTAGTGCTTGATACCTTGATATCATCCCATCCAATAAAGTTATGATTTAATTCCATTAAACCTATCTAGTACCCTCTAATCATGGTTCCATAAACGATTAATCGACAATATTAATAAAATAATTTTTGCAAGACAATCGTTTAATCGTAGTGTTAAATATTCTCCCTTATTTTTATATATTACTAGCATCAACCTATCCATTTCAATTCTTAGACACTCACTCAGTACCTGGGATCCTTTAATTTTGTTCATCCCATACTGGTGAAATTTAACATAATGTGGAATCCATATTCCATGATTTTTGGTGAAGGAAACTTTGTTGGTAATCTAGGTTAAATCACTTCTCTATTGCATTGTGTCTCAAGTGGTTTGATAGAACCACTAATTTTATTTGGTTCGAATCCACCTTATATTGAAATAAATGAAAAAACTATGATCAACAACCTCCCCCTTTCTCATTGATGGCAATGCTTGACAGTCGAGCACTATTGAAAATTTATAATCCTACTATTCTGTAATATTTCAACCAATTTGGAATTTCCCTCCCTTTAAAATAAATGGAAAAGGGCTATGTTTTCAAATTTTATTGGATTTCCATTGTGACATCAATGGAATACACCCATTGACTTTTCATGTCTTCTCATTTGCACCACAGATTCTCAACTTCCCCCAAATTGATGCTTCTTCTTATTATAAATTCTCCTCCTTTTTTATCATAACACGAGCAAGAAATATTGGCCTCAGATGTATTGATGTTCTTAGTTACTGACATATATTATGGAAGCTTCCCATTTCATCATTCTTCTCTTGCAACTTACTTTCTAATGTTTTCATATTATTGATGTGGTATGAATATTTGTCATATCTCGTACTTACAATACTAATGAAATAGGAGAGATATCACTCCCAACATTTTTCTTAGATATTTAAATGTCACTTTCGGAAGAGGTTTGGTAAATATATCTACAATTTATTCTTTAGTAGCAATATATTCTGGCCTAACAATGTGATTGAATACTTGGTCTCTAAGGAAATGATATTTGATAGGAATATGCTTTGTCTTGGAATGCATAACATAATTCTTGAAAATGTTAATTGCACTTGTATTATGACACATAATTGAAATAGGGTGATCATATTATACCTTGATGTATTTTAGAGACTGTTTCATTCAGACGAATTGAGTGAAACATGTTATTGCTGCAATATAATCTTCTTCAACTATAGATAAGGAGATGGAGGTCTATTTCTTACTCATGCATGATACTAAATAGTTTTCTAAGAAGAATTCTACTGCACTTGTTCTTTTCTTATGATCTGTTATGAAACCAGCTCCAAAAATAGAAGAAAAGAGAGATCAACGCCTTAGAAATAAGCCACTTCGAGGGGGAAATCTCCTTTAAAATACATAAATGAATAATTCTTGGATGATATAAATGACAAAACCTCCTTCTATATATAGGAGTCCATGGGGTCGCAATATAATCCTAGCCGACCTAACAATAATAATGTAAGGGCACAATAATAACAATATTGGGGTTACAGGGGTACAACAATAACAATAAGGGGGTTACATTAACAACAATAAGGGACTATACTAATAATATAGGGACCTAACATGCCCCTCTCCTTCAAAAATTTTTTTTCCTCAATGCTTGAGTAGCTCCTAATGCTTCTGTATAAAATTATCATCCTCCCATGTAGAATCTTCAGTGGGTAAGTTCTTCCATTTGATGAGATACTCTGAAATTGATCGATTTCGAAGCTATCGAGTTTTGGTGTATATCCTTCTTAGCTTGCTTGAGGACATTTGTTTGTATGTTTGTAGTGTATGTTATGAAACCAACTCCAAAAATAGAAGAAAAGAGAGAGCAACGCCTTAGAAATAAGCCACTTCGAGGGGGAAACCTCTTTTACATTACATAAATTAACAATTCTTGGATGATACAAATGAAAAAACCTCCTTCTATAAATAGATGTCCATGGGGTCACAATATAATCGTAGCCGACCTAACAATAATAATGTAAGGGCACAATAATAACAATATTAGGGTTACAGTGGTACAACATTAACAATAAGGGGGTTACAATAACAACAATAAGGGACCATACTAATAATATAGGGACCTAACATGATCGACACTATCCACTCAATATGATTCTCGGTATGCTATTAAAGAAAAATAATTTCTCCTTGAGTACCAAGCCAAAATTAGTAGTTCCCTTAAGGTATATGAAGATTATTTTTACTTCATGCACATGAGCATACTTGAATTTATATTGAAATATAACAACCAATCCTACAACTTGCATGGTATTATGTCTTGTGGCTATTAAATATAGTAAGATTCCAATAATTTACCTATACATAGTTTTAAATATTACCATTTTCTATGCCCCTTTTCAATCCTTGATATTGTATATATCTATCAAGTATTGAATACCAAGCCTTGCGAGTTTACTTTAACCAATATATAGGTTTATTAGTTTGCATACATGGTTTGTATCTTTTGACAACTGAAATTACTCTAGATGCTCAATAAACAAATTTTATTCTAAATCACCATTTGAGAATGTTGAGTTGACATATATTTGATATAATTTGAATTTTATAAAGCACGTGAATGATAAAAACATTTTGATTTATGAAATTCTCAATACAAGCGAAAACATTTCTTCAAAATCAACACCTTCTACTTGTGCATACCCTTTGTAGACTAGTCTAGATTTATTCCTCACAACTTGTCCATCCTTGTTTAATTTGGTTTTGAAAACCCACTTGGTGCTAATCACATTTTCCCTTATGGTCTAGGCATGAGTTCCCATGTTTAATTTTTATCTATCTAGTTTATTTCTTCCTCCCTATCATTGATCTAATTCATATCTTCACTAGCTAAGTCAAAACATTTATGTTGTATTTTGGAAAAAAATGCGAACTTTTCATGCTTGGGCATGCAGATCAATATTCTTTTGGTATAAACTCCTAATTTTTAATACCAAGGATTTGATTATGATGCTGAAATTTTAGTACATATTTGGATGGTGTTTTGTGTTGCTAAGGTTCCATCTCCTCTTCTTATTCACCTTTCCTTTCTTGTTCTTCCTTCCTTTTCTTGTTTTATGCTTGTCATCTCATCTATCAATTTATTACCTTGTTTCTTTCCTATTTGTGGAAATGCTTTATCTAACCTTACATAAATTATTTCCACTATCTTACGTAGTATTTTTTGTAACACTTGTAGTCTTAACTCTTGGATGAGTAACCCAAGAAAATTCTTTAATCAACTTTGGAGTCAAAATTTCCCAAGTTTTATTCATTTATTTTGATGTAGCACTTCATTTAAAAAAAAAATATTTACTTGACTGAGGAAGTTTTACCATTACAAAGTTCATGAATCTTATCACTATTCACTATGAGTTTCAATCTATTTAATTTTTAATATGATGTTTGAATTGGTTCTCTCCAAAAAATTTCTAGAGTCTTTGCTTCATTTAGCATAACTCTTACCATTACTTGCACTGTTCTATTATTTCATTCCACAACCCCATTTTGTTGATGAGTGCTTGATATTGAAACATATCTTATAATTCCATAATTTTTATATAACTCATCAAATTCATCTAAGATAAAATATCCTCCTCTATCAAATATGAAGAACTTGATCTTTAGATAGATTTTGTTTTTGAATTGAGCTTTGAGGATATTGAACATGCTAAAAGATTCTTAATTTTCTTTTATAAAGGTGACCCATATTGTCCTTGTATAATCATTAATAAAAGGAATATTTTCTTTTTTCACCTCTTAAAGTTTGGGTTCATGTAGTACCAGATACATTTGTATTAACTAACTCCAGTGGCCCAATTGATAAATATTATGGGCCCTTGTCTACTTCCCATACTAACATGGTTTTCAAATGGAATCACTTATATTTGATATTTTACGCATGTCTCTTATTTATTATATTTCTGAATTTTACCAAATTTTAAAATATGATATGCCACATTCTTCTATACCACAACTAACTTTCATTGGTTTTTACAATGTAAAATTTTTTCTGACTACATCAAAAACATACATAACATAAGGTGGAATCTAGATTCCTAATATTTGGTGAAGGAAACTTTGTTGTTAATATATTTTGAATCACTTCTCTATTGCATTGTGTCTCGAGTGACTTGATAGAACCACTAATTTGATTTGGTTCAAATCCACCTTACATTGAAATAAATGAAAAAAATCTAGTCAACAATCTCCCCCTTTCTCATTGATGGCAACGCATGACAGTTGAGCACTATTGAAAATTTGTAATCGTGCTATTCTGCAATATTTCAACCAATTTGCAATTTCCCTCCCTTCAAAATAAATGGAAAAGAGCTATGTTTTAAAATTTTATTGGATTTCCATTGTGACATCAATGGAATACACCCCTTGACTTTTGATGTCTGCTCATTTGCACCTCAAATTCTCAACATCCCCCAAACTCATGCTTCTTCTTATTATAAATTCTCCTCATTTTTTATTATAACACGAGCAAGAAATAATGGCCTCAGATGTATTAATGTTCTTAGTTACTGACATATATTATGGAATCTTCCCATTTCATCATTCTTCTCTTGACACTTGCTTTCTAATGTTTTCATATTATTGATGTGGTATGAATATTTTTCATATCTCATACTTACATTGCTAATGAAATGGGAGAGATATCACTCCTAATATTTTTCTTAGATATTCAAATGTCACTCTCGGAAGAGGTTTAGTAAATATATCTACAATTTATTCTTTAGTAGCAATATATTCTGGCCTAACAATGTGATTGACTACCTGGTCTTTAAGGAAATGATATTTGATAGGAAGATGATTTGTCTTGGAATGCATAACATAATTCTTGAAAATGTTAATTGCACTTGTATTATGACACATAATTGAAATAGGGTGATCATATTCTACCTTGATGTATTTTAGAGTCTGTTTCATTCTGACGAATCGAGTGCAACATGTTATCGCTGCAATATACTCTTCTTCAACTATAGACAAGGATATGGAGGTCTATTTCTTACTCATCCATGATACTAAATAGTTTTCTAAGAAGAATGCAACCGCACTTGTTCTTTTCTTATGATCTGTTATGAAACTAGCTCCAAAAATAGAAGAAAAGAGAGATCAACACCTTATAAATAAGCCACTTTAAGGGGGAAACCTCCTTTACAATACATAAATGAACAATTCTTGGATGATACAAATGAAAAAACCTCCTTCTATATATAGGATTCCATGGGGTCACAATATAATCCTAGCAAACCTAACAATAATAATGTAAGGGCACAATAATAACAATATTGGGGTTACAGGGGTACAACAATAACAATAAGGGGGATACACTAAAAAAAATAAGGGACTATACTAATAATATAGGGACCTAACATGCCCCTCTCCTTCAAAAAAATGTTTTCCTCAATGCTTGAGTAGCTCCTAATGATTCTGTATTGAATCCTCATCCTTCGATGTAGAATCTTGAGTGGGTAAGTTCTTCCATTTGATGAGATACTCTGAAATTGATCGATTTCGTAGCTATCAAGTTTTGGTGTATATACTTCTTAGCTTGCTTGAGGGACATTTTTTTGTATGGTTGTAGTGTATGTTATGAAACCAACTCCAAAAATAGAAGAACAGAGAGATCAACACCTTAGAAATAAGCCACTCTGAGGGGGGAACATCCTCTACATTACATAAATGAACAATTCTTGGATGATATGAATGACAAAACCTCCTTCTATATATAGGAGTCCATGGGGTCACAATATAATCCTAGATGACCTAACAATAATAATGTAAGGGAAAAATAATAACAATATTGGGGTTACAAAGGTACAAAAACAACAATAACAGGGTTACACTAACAACAATAAGGGACTATACTAATAATATAGCGGCCTAACATGATCGACACTATCCACTCAATATGCTTCTCGGTATGCTATTAAAGTAGAATATTTTCTCCTTGAGTACCATAACCAAAATTAGTAGTTCCCTTCAGGTATATGAAGATGATTTTTACTTCATGCACACGAGCATACTTGATTTATATTGAAATATAACAACCAATCCTACAACTTGCATGGTACTATGTCTTGTGGCTGTTAAATATAGTAATATTCCAATAATTTACCTATACATAGTTTTAAATATTACCATTTGATATGGCCCTTTTCTTGATTTATATTGAAATATAACAACCAATCCTACAACTTGCATGGTACTATGTCTTGTGGTAGTTAAATATAGTAATATTCCAATAATTTACCTATACATAGTTTTAAATATTACCATTTGATATGGCCCTTTTCAATCCTTGCTATTGTATATATCTATCTAGTATTGAATACTAAGAGCTGAGAGTTTGCTTTAACCCATATATAGGTTTATTTAGTTTGCATACATGGTTTGTATCTTTTGACAACTGAAATTACTCCAGATGTTCAATAAACAGATTTTATTCTAAATCACCATTTTTGAGTTGACATCTATTTGATATACTTTGAATTTTATAAAGCACGTGAATGCTAAAAAAAATTTGATTTATGAAATTCTAAATACAAGTGAAAACATTTCTTCAAAATCAACACCTTCTACCTGTGCATACCCTTTGTAGAATAGTCTAGATTTATTCCTTACAACTTGTCCATCCTTGTTTAATTTGGTTTTGAAAACCCACTTGGTGCTAATCACATTTTCCCTTATGGTCTAGGCATGAGTTCCTATGTTTAATTTTTATCTATCTAGTTTATTTGTTCCTCCATGTCATTGATCTAATTCATATCTTCACCAGCTTAAGAAAAACATTTATGTTGTATACTGGAAAACAATGTCAACTTTTCATGCTTGGGCATGCAAATCAATATTCTTTTGGCCTAATCTCCTAATTTTTATTACCAAGGATTTGATTCTGATGCTGAAATTTTAGTACATATCTGGATGGGGTTTTGTGTTGCTAAGGTTCCATCTCCTCTTCTTATTCATCTTTCCTTTCTTGTTCTTCCTTCCTTTTCTAGTTTTATGCTTGTCGTCTCATCTAGCAATTCATTACTTTGTTTCTTTACAATTTGTGGAAATGCTTTATCTAACCTTACATCAATGCTTTCCACTATCTTACATAGTATTTTTTGTGACACTTGTAGTCTTAACTCTTGGATGAGTAACCCAGGAAGATTGCTTCATCAACATTGGAGTCAAAATTTCCCAAGTTTTATTCATTTATTTTGATATAGCACTTCCGTCCAAATTGTTTTATATGCTTGACTGAGGAAATTTTACCATTACAAAGTTCATGAGTCTTATCACTATTTAATATGAGTTGCAATCTATTTAATTTTTACTATGATGTTTGAATTGCTTCTCTCCAATTAGAGTCTTTTCTCCATTTAGCATAACTCTTACAATTACTTGGACTATTCGACTCTTTCATTCCACAACCCCATTTTGTTGAGGAGTGCTTGATATTGAAAATTATCTTATAATTCCATAATTTTCATATAACTCATCAAATTCATCTAAGATAAAATTTCCCCCTCTATCAAATATGAAGAACTTTATCTTTAGATATATTTTGTTTTTTAATTGAGCTTTGAAGATATTGAACATGCTAAAATATTCTGACTTTTCTTTGCTAAAGGTGACCCATATTGTCCTTGTATAATCATTAATAACAGAAATATTTTCTTTTTTCACCTCTTAAAGTTTGGGTTCATGTAGGACCACATACATTTGTATTAACTAAATCCAGTGGCCCAATTGATGAATATTATTTTAACCCGAAATGGGCCCTTGTCTACTTCCCATACTGACATGGCTTGCAAATGGAATCACTTAGCTTTGATATTTTACGCATCTCTCTTATTGATTCCATTTTTCTTAATTTTACCAAATTGTAAAATATGATATGCCCCATTCTTCTACACCACAACTAACTTTCAACGGTTTTTTCAATGCAAAAATTTTTCTGAATCCATCAAAAACATATATAACACAAGGTGGAATCCATATTCCATGATTTTTGGTGAAGGAAAATTTATTGTTAATCTAGATTGAATCACTTCTCTATTGTATTGTGTCTCGAGTGGCTTGATAGAACCACTAATTTTATTTGGTTCGAATCCACCTTACATTTAAATAAATGAAAAAAATTTGGTCAACAATCTCCCCCTTTCTCATTGATGGAAACGCTTGACAGTTGAGCACTATTGAAAATTTGTAATCCTGCTATTTTGCAATATTTCAACCAATTTGCAATTTCCCTCCCTTTAAAATAAATGGAAAAGGGCTATGTTTTAAAATTTTATTGGATTTCCATTGTGACATCAATGGAATACACCCCTTGACTTTTCATGTCTTCTCATTTGCACCTCAGATTCTCAAATTCCCCAAAACTGAAGCTTCTTATTATTATAAATTCTCCTCCTTTTTTATTATAACATGAGCAAGAAATAATGGCCTCACATGTATTGATGTTCTTAGTTACTGACATATATTATGGAAGCTTCCCATTTCATCATTCTTCTCTTGCAACTTACTTTCTAATGTTTTCATATTATTGATGTGTTATGAATATATGTCATATCTCGTACTTACAATACTAATGAAATGGGAGAGATATCACTCCCAAAAGTTTTCTTAGATATTCAAATGTCACTTTCAGAAGAGGTTTGGTAAATATATCTACAATTTATTCTTTAGCAACAATATATTCTGGCCTAACAATTTGATTGACTACATGGTCTCTAAGGAAATAATATTTGATAGGAATATTCTTTGTCTTGGAATGCATAACATAATTCTTGAAAATGTTAATTTCACTTGTATTATGACACATAGTTGAAATAGGATGATCATATACTACCTTGATATATTTTAGAGTCTGTTTCATTCAGACGAATCAAGTGAAAAATTTTATTGCTATAATATACTCTTCTTCAACTATAAACAAGGACATGGATGTCTATTTCTTACTCATCCATGATACTAAATAGTTTTCTAAGAAGAACGCTACTGCACTTGTTATTTTCTTATGATATGTTATGAAACCAACTCCAAAAATAGAAGAAAAGAGAGATCAATAAACACATTTATTCTAAATCACCATTTGAGAATGTTGAATTGACATATATTTGATATACTTTGAATTTTATAAAGCACATGAATGCTAAAATTTTTTTGACTTGTGAAAACATTTCTTCAAAATCAACACCTTCTACTTGTGCATACCCTTTGTAGACTAGTCAATATTTATTCCTTACAACTTGTCAATCCTTGTTTAATTTGGTTCTGAAAACCCACTTGGTGCTAATCACATTTTCCATTTTTGTCTAGGCATGAGTTACCATGTTTAATTTTTATCTATATAGTTTATTTCTTCCTACATATCATTGAACTAATGCATATCTTCACTAGCTTAGGCAAAACATTTATGTTGTATTTTGGAAAAAAATGCCAACTTTTCATGCTTGGGCATGCAAATCAATATTCTTTTTGTCTAAAATACTAATTTTATTACCAAGGATTTGATTCTGATGCCGAAATTTTAGTACATATCTGGATGGGGTTTTTTGTTGCTAAGGTTCCATCTCCTCTTCTTATTCATATTTCCTTTCTTGTTCTTCCTTCATTTTCTAGTTTTATGCTTGTCGTCTCATCTAGCAATTCATTACTTTGTTTCTTTCCTATTTGTGGCAATGCTTTATCTAACCTTACATCAATGCTTTCCACTATCTTACATAGTATTTTTTGTAACACTTGTAGTCTTAACTCTTGGACGAGTAACCCAGGAATATTCCTTCATCAACTTTGGAGTCAAAATTTCCCAAGTTTTATTCATTTATTTTTATATAACAATTCCTTCCAAAATTTTTTATATGCTTGACTGAGGAAATTTTACCATTACAAATTTCATGAGTCTTATCACTATTTACTATGAGTTATAATCTATTTAATTTTTATTATGATGTTTGAATTTCTTCTCTCTAAAAATTTTCTATAGTCTTTGCTTCATTTAGCATAACTCTTACCATTACTTGCATTGTTCTATTCTTTCATTCCACAACCCCATTTTGTTGAGGAGTGCTTGATATTGAAAATTATCTTATAATTCCATAATTTTCATATAACTCATCAAATTCATCTAAGATAAACTATCCTCCTCTATCAAATATGAAGAAACTGATCTTTATATAGATTTCGGTTTTGAATTGAGCTTTGAAGATATTGAAAATGCTAAAATATGCTGACTTTTCTTTGATAAAGGTGACCCATATTGTCCTTGTATAATCATTAATAAAAGGAATATCTTCTTTTTTCACCTCTTAAGGTTTGGGTTCATGTAGGGCCACATACATTTGTATTAACTAACTCCAGTGGCCCAATTGATGAATATTATTTGAACCTGAAATGGGCCCTTGTATACTTCCCATACTAACATGGCTTGCAAATGGAATCACTTAGCTTTGATATTTTACGCATGTCTCTTATTGATTCTATTTTTTTAAGTTTTACCAAATTGTAAAATATGATATGCCCCATTCTTCTATACCACAACTAACTTTCATCGGTTTTTACAATGCAAAATGTTTCTGACTCCATCAAAAACATACATAACATAAGGTGGAATCCAGATTCCATGATTTTTGGTGAGGCAAAATTCGTTGTTAATCTAGTTTGAATCACTTCTATATTGCATTGTGTCTCAAGTGGCTTGATAGAACCACTAATTTGATTTGGTTCGAATCCACTTGATATTGAAATAAATGAAAAAACTTTGGTCAACAATCTCTCGCTATCTCATTGATGGAAACGCTTGACAGTTGAGCACTAATGAAAATTTGTAATCCTGCTATTCTGCAATATTTCAATCAATTTGCAATTTCCCTCCCTATAAAATAAATGGAAAAGGGCTATGTTTTCAAATTTTATTGGATTTCCATTGTGACATCAATGGAATACACCCCTTGACTTTTCATGTCTTCTCATTTGCACTTCAAATTCTCAACTTCCCTAAACCTGATGCTTCTTCTTATCATAAATTCTCCTCCTTTTTTATTATAACATGAGCAAGAAATAATGGCCTCAGATGTATTGATGTTCTTATTTACTGACATATACTATGGAAGCTTCCCATTTCATCATTCTTCTCTTGCAACTTACTTTCTAATGTTTTCATATTATTGATGTGCTTTGAATATTTGTCATATCTTGTACTTACAATAATAATGAAATGGGAGAGATATCACTCCAAAAAATTTTCTTAGATATTCAAATGTCACTTTCGGAAGAGGTTTGGTAAATATATCTACAATTTACTCTTTAGTAGGAATATATGCCTGCCTAACAATGTGATTGACTACCTGGTCTCTAAGGAAATGATATTTGATAGGAATATGATTTGTCCTGGAATGCATAACATAATTCTTGAAAATGTTAATTGCACAAGTATTATGACACATAATTGAAAGAGGGTGATCATATTCTACCATGATGTATTTTAGAGTCTGTTTCATTCAAATGAATCGAGTGCAACATGTTATTGCTGCAATATACTCTTCTTCAACTATAGAAAAGGATATGGAGGTCTATTTCTTACTGATGCATGATACTAAATAGTTTTCTAAGAAGAATGCTACTGCACTTTTTATTTTCTTATGATCTGTTATGAAACCAGCTCCAAAAATAGAAGAAAAGAGAGATCAACGCCTTAGAAATAAGTCACTTTGAGAGGGAAACCTCCTTTACAATACATAAATGAACAATTCTTGGATGATACAAATGACAAAACCTCCTTCTATATATAGGAGTCCATGGGTTCACAATATAATCCTAATCGACCTAAAAATAATAATGTAAGGGCACAATAATAATAATATTGGGGTTACAGGGGTACAACAATAACAATAAGGGGGTTACACTAACAACAAGGGACTATACTAATAATATAGGGACCTAAAATGCCCCTCTCCTTCAAAAAAGTGTTTTCCTCAATGCTTGAGTAGCTCTTAATGCTTCTGTATAAAATTCTCATCCTCCCATGTAGAATATTCAATGGGTAAGTTCTTCCATTTGATGAGATACTCTGAAATTGATCAATTTCATAGCTATCGAGTTTTGGTGTATATCCTTCTTAGCTTGCTTGAGGGACATTTGTTTGTATGGTTGTAGTGTATGTTATGAAACCTACTCGAAAAATAGAAGAAAAGAGAGATGAATGCCTTAGACATAAGCCACTTCGAGGGGGAAACCTCCTTACATTACATAAATGAACAATTCGTGGATGATACAAATGACAAAACCTCCTTCTATATATAGGATTCTATGGGGTCACAATATAATCCTAGCTGACCTAATAATAATAATGTAAGGGCACAATAATAACAATATTTGGGTTACAAGGGTACAACAATAACAATAAGGGGGTTACACTAAGGGACTATACTAATAATATAGGGACCCAACATGATCAACGCTATCCACTCAGTATGCTTCTCGGTATGCTATTAAAGAAAAATATTTTCTCCTTGAGTACCATAAGCCAAAATTAGTATTTCCCTTCAGGTATATGAAGATTATTTTTACTTCATGCGCACGAGCATACCTGGATTTATATTGAAATATAACAACCAATCCTACAACTTGCATGGTATTATGTCTTTTGGCTGTTAATTATAGTAAGATTCCAATAGTTTACCTATACATATTTTTAAATATTACCATTTTCTATGCCCCTTTTCAATCTTTGATATTGTATATATTTATCAATTATTGACTACCAAGCCCTGAGATTTTCCTTTAACCTATATGTAGGTTTGTTTAGTTTGCATACATGGTTTGTATCTTTTGACAACTGAAATTACTCTAGATGTTCAATAAATACATTTTATTCTAAGTCACCATTTGAGAGTGTTGAATTGACATATATTTGATATACTTTGAATTTTATAAAGGATGTGAATGCTAAAAAAAATTTGATTTATGAAATTCTCAATACAAGTGAAAACATTTCTTCAAAATCAACACCTTCTACTTGTGCATACCCTTTGTAGACTAGTCTAGATTTACTCCTCACAACTTGTCCATCCTTGTTTAATTTGGTTTTGAAACCCACTTGGTGCTAATCACATTTTCCCTTATGGTCTATGCATGATTTCCCATGTTAATTTTTATCTATCTAGTTTATTTATTCCCCCATATCATTGATCTAATGCATATATTCACTATCTTAGGAAAAAAATTTATGTTGTATATTGGAAAAAAATGCCAGCTTTTCATGCTTGGGAATGCAAATCGCTATTCTTTTGGTCTAAACTCCTAATTTTTATTACCAAGGATTTGATTATGATGCTGAAATTTTAGTACATATCTGGATGGGGTTTTGTGTTGCTAAGGTTCCATCTCCTCTTCTTATTCATCTTTCCTTTCTTGTTCTTCCTTCCTTTTCTAGTTTTATGCTTGTCATCTCATCTAGCAATTCATTACTTTGTTTCTTTCCTATTTGTGGAAATGCTTTATCTAACCTTACATCAATGTTTTCCACTATCTTACATATTATTTTTTGTAACACTTGTAGTCTTAAATCTTGGATGAGTAACCCAGGAAGATTCCTTCATCAACTTTGGAGTCAAAATTTCACAAGTTTTATTCATTTATTTTGATATAGCACTTCCTTCCAAATTTTTTTATATGCTTGACTGAGGAAATTTTACCATTACAAAGTTCATGAGTCTTATCACTATTTACTATGAGTTGCAATCTATTTAATTTTTAATGTGATGTTTGAATTGATTCTCTCCAAAAATTTTCTAGATTCTTTTCTTCATTTAGCATAACTCTTACCATTACTTGCACTGTTCTATTCTTTCATTCCACAACCCCATTTTGTTGAGGAGTGCTTGATATTGAAAATTATCTTATAATTCCATAATTTTCATATAACTCATCAAATTCATCTAAGATAAAATATCCTCCTTTATCAAATATGAAGAACTTGATATTTAGATAGATTTCATTTTTTAATTGAGCTTTGAAGATATTGAATATGCTAAAAGATTCTGACTTTTATTTGATAAAGGTGACCCATATTTTCCTTGTATAATCATTAGTAAAAGGAATATTTTCTTTTTTCATCTCTTAAATTTTGGGTTCATGTAGGACCACATGCATTTGCATTAACTAACTCCAGTGGCCCAATTGATGAATATT
Organism: Pinus albicaulis; assembly: GCA_034641835.2. Lineage (NCBI taxonomy): Eukaryota > Viridiplantae > Streptophyta > Pinopsida > Pinales > Pinaceae > Pinus > Pinus albicaulis. The sequence continues at coordinate 438,523,994 of CM076570.1, read as the reverse complement.
ATTTGAACCTGAAATGGGCCCTTGTCTACTTTCCATACTGACATGGCTTGCAAATGGAATCACTTAGCTTTGATATTTTATGCATGTCTCTTATTGATTCTATTTTTATGAGTTTTACCAAATTTTAAAATATGATATGCTCCATTCTTCTACACCACAACTAACTTTCATTGGTTTTTACAATGCAAATTTTTTTCTGAATCCATCAAAAACATACATAACATAAGGTGGAATCCAGATTCCATGATTTTTGGTGAAGGAAACTTTGTTGTTAATCTAGTTTGAATCACTTCTCTATTGCATTGTGTCTTGAGTGGCTTGATAGAACCACTAATTTGATTTGGTTTGAATCCACCTTACATTGAAATAAATGAAAAATCTCTGGTCAACAATCTCCCCCTTTATCATTGATGGCAATGCTTGACAGTTGAGCACTATTGAAAATTTGTAATCCTACTTTTCTGCAATATTTCAACCAATTTACAATTTCCCTCCCTTTAAAATAAATGGAAAAGGGCTTTGTTTTCAAATTTTATTAGATTTCCATTGTGACATCAATGGAATACACCCCTTGACTTTTCATGTCTTCTCATTTGGACCTTAGATTATCAAATTCCCCCAAACTGATCCTTCTTCTTATTATAAATTCTCCTCCTGTTTTATTATAACATGAGCAAGAAATAATGGCCTCAGATGTATTGATGTTCTTAGTTACTGATATATATTATGGAAGCTTCCCATTTCATCATTTTTATTTTGCAACTTACTTTCTAATGTTTTCATATTATTGATATGGTATGAATATTTGTCATATCTCGTACTTACAATACTAATGAAATGGGCCCGAGATATCACTCCCAAAATTTTTCTTAGATATTCAAATGTCACTTTCAGAAGAGGTTTGGTAAACATATCTACAATTTATTCTTTAGTAGCAGTATATTCTGTCCTAACAATGTGATTGACTACTTGGTCTCTAAGGAAATGATATTTGATAGGAATATGCTTTGTCTTGGAATGCATAACATAATTCTTGAAAATGTTAATTGCACTTGCATTATGACACATAATTGAAATAGGGTGATCATATTCTACCTTGATGTATTTTAGAGTCTGTTTCATTCAGATGAATCGAGTGCAACATGTTATTGCTGCAATATACTCTTATTCAACTATAGACAAGGAGATGGAGGTCTATTTCTTACTCATCCATGATACTAAATAGTTTTCTAAGAAGAATTCTACTGCACTTGTTCTTTTCTTATGATCTGTTATAAAACCAACTCCAAAAATAGGATAAAAGAGAGATAAACGCCTTCGAAATAAACCACTTCAAGGTGGCAACCTCCTTTACAATACATAAATGAACAATTCTTGGATGATACAAATGACAAAACCTCCTTCTATATACAAGAGTCCATGGGGTCACAATATAATCCTAGCCAACCTAACAATAATAATGTAAGGGCACAATAATAAAAATATTGGGGTTACAGGGGTACAATAATAACAATAAGGGGGTTACACTAACAACAATAAGAGACTATAATAATAATATAGGGACCTAACATGCCCCTCTCCTTCAACAAAAGTGTTTTCCTCAACGCTTGAGTAGCTCCTGATGCTTCTGTATAAAATTCTCATCCTCCCATGTAGAATATTTAGTGGGTAAGTTCTTCCATTTGATGAGATACTCTGAAATTGATCGATTTCGTAGCTATCGAGTTTTGGTGTATATCCTTCTTAGCTTGCTTGAGGGACATTTTTTTGTATGGTTGTAGTGTATGTTATGAAAACAAATCCAAAAAGAGAAGAAAAGAGAGATCAACACCTTAGAAATAAGCCACTTCGAGGGGGAAACCTCCTTTACATTACATAAATGAACAATTCTTGGATGATACAAATGAAAAAACCTCCTTCTATATATAAGAGTCCATGGGGTCACAATATAATCCTAGCCGACCAAACAATAATAATGTAAGGGAACAATAATAACAACATTGGGGTTACAGGGGTACAAAAATTACAATAAGGGGGTTACACTAACAACAATAAAGGACTATACTAATAATATAGGGACCTAACATGATCGACACTATCCACTCAGTATGCTTCTTGATATGCTATTAAAGCAAAATATTTTCTCCTTGAGTACCATAAGCAAAAACTAGTAGTTCTCTTCAGGAATATGAAGATTATTTTTACTTCATGCACACGATCATACTTGGATTATATTGAAATATAACAACCAATCCTACAACTTGCATGGTCTTATGTCTTGTGATTGTTAAATATAGTAAGATTCAAATAATTTACCTGTACATAGTTTTAAATATTACCATTTGCTATGCCCATTTTCAATCCTTGCTATTGTATATATCTATCAAGTATTGAATACCAAGCCCTAATAATTTACTTTAACCCATATATAGGTTTATTTAGTTTTTATACATGGTTTATATCTTTTGACAACTGAAATTAATCTAGATGTTCAATAAACACATTTGATTCTAAATCACCATTTGAGAATGTTTAATTGACATATATTTGATATACTTTGAATTTTATAAAGCACGTGAATGCTAAAAACATTTTTATTTATGAAATTCTAAATACAAGTGAAAATATTTCTTCAAAATCAACACCTTCTACTTGTGCATACCCTTTGTAGACTAGTCTAGATTTATTCCTCACAACTTTTCCATCCTTCTTTAATTTGGTTTTGAAAACCCACTTGGTGCTAATCACATTTTCCCTTATGGTCTAGGCTTGAGTTACCATGTTTAATTTTTATCTATCTAGTTTATTTCTTCCTCCATATCATTGATCTAATGCATATCTTCACTAGCTTAGGCAAAACATTTATGTTGTATTTTTGAAAAAAATGCCAACTTTTCATGCTTGGGCATGCAAATCAATATTATTTTGGTCTAAACTCCTAATTTTTATTACCAAGGATTTGATTATGATGCTGAAATTTTAATACATATTTGGATGGGGTTTTTTGTTGCTAAGGTTCCATCTCCTCTTCTTATTCATGTTTCCTTTCTTGTTCTTCCTTCCTTTTCTAGTTTTATGCTTTTTTTCTCATCTAGCAATTCATTACTTTTTTTCTTTCCTATTTGTGGAAATGCTTTATCTAACCTTACATCAATTCTTTCCACTATATTACATAGTATTTTTGTTAACACTTTTAGTCTTAACTCTTGGGTGAGTAACCCAGGAAGATTCGTTCATCAACTTTGGAGTCAAAATTTCGCAATTTTTATTCATTTATTTTGATATAGCACTTCCTTCAAAAAAATTTTATATGATTGAATGAGGAAATTTTACCATTACAAAGTTCATGAATCTTATCACTATTTAGTATGAGTTGAAATATATTTAATTTTTAATGTGATGTTTGAATTGCTTCTCTGCAAAAATTTTCTAGAGTCTTTTCTTCATTTAGCATAACTCTTACCATTACTTGCACTATCCTATTCTTTCATTCCAAAAACCCATTTTGTTGAGGAGTGCTTGATATTGTAAATTATCTTATAATTCCATAATTTTCATATAACTCATCAGATTCATCTAAGATAAACTATCCTCCTCTATCAAATATGAAGAAATTGATCTTCAGATAGATTTCGTTTTTGAATTGCGCTTTGAAGGCATTGAACAAGATAAAAGATTCTAACTTTTCTTTGATAAAGGTGACCCATATTGTCCTTGTATAATCATTAATAAAAGGAATATTTTCTTTTTTCACCTCTTAAAGTTTGGGTTCATGTAGGACCACATACATTTGTATTAACTAACTCTAGTGGCCCAATTGATGAATATTATTTCAACCTGAAATGGGTCCTTGTCTACTTCCCATACTCACATGGCTTGCAAATGGAATCACTTAGCTTTGATATTTTACGCATGTCTCTTATTGATTCTATTTTTATGAGTTTTACCAAATTTTAAAATATGATATGCCCCATTATTCTATACCACAACTAACTTTCATTGATTTTTACAATGCAAAATTTTTTCTGACTCCATCAAAAACATACACATTTCTAGGGGTATTGATTGAATTTTCTATTACTTTTCTAGATTCAAATTTCCTTATTTGACATCCCTTAGAATGAAATGTGAGGTCATATCCTTGGTCAAATATTTTACTAAAACTCAATAAATTATGTTTCAGATGATCAACATATAGGAAATTTTGAGCCTTAGCTTTTCCATTGTTAGCACTAATAATCCATTTACCCATTATCTTGATTGGTGCTTTATTCCTAAAGGTGAAACTTCGTCTTTTCTCTTCCTTTAAAGAGAGAAATACACTCTTGTCCCTTGTAATATGGTTTGAGCACCCATTTGCAATATACCACTATCCTTCTTGGTTGTGAGCATGTAATCAAAATCCACATTCTACATAATTTTTTCCTACTTTTTTTCCACCTCTTAATGTTTTTTTTTTTAATTGCTTTGAAAAATGTTTTCTGTGAGGATTTATCAACCCACTTATATAATAACTTGTGTAAAAATTTATTGCATTTGTATGATTCAATGTGATTCAACAGAGGTGTAAATAGTTGTAACCTCTGGAATCACTTTCACAAGATATTTTCTATATGTTTTTTACATAGCCATTCATGGGAGTATGATAAGATCCTCTTATTCTACTTCCAACAATTCATTTCTTCTACAGTTCATTATCTTATGACCAAAATTGTTACACTAAAAAAAAACCATAAAACAAGTTTTGATACTTGGATGTGTATGGCCTTCTTGGAGGATTGTCTTGTTGAATCCTTTATATTTGTTTATTGATTATTTAATCTAATTTTGGCACCACTTGCATAGATGATGGGGTCAAGTTGTTGTTGGTTCTTGTTTTTGTCAGTGCCCGTACTTGTATTTCAAGACCGTGCTTTGAGCATATTTTCATAGCTATTACGTTCTCCTTTTTCTGAGGACTTTGAGCCTGATTTTCATTTGAAGATATCATGGTTTTTGTACCCTAGGTTTTATTTAATAGATGGAGATGTCTACTAGATTATAAATTTGTTCAATTTTTCATTTGCCTTTAATTTATGATTCAATTGATATCGTTTTTCTCTAGATCCTTTCTCATGGATATAAATTTTGCCTCTAACTTCTCAAAGTTTGTCTCCCATTCTATAAACCTGTTTGGAAGGATTTATTCTTTTCTTTTTTTCCTCTTCGAGTTGGGTCTTTAGGAGAGTGATTGCTTCTTCATTTGAATTAGGGTCTCTCTTTTCATATTTCTAAGATATTTCCTTTCTCAAAGATGCATTCTCATCTTCTAGTCATTCACAACTTATTGGTTTGTCATTTAGTTGATTTCTCAAAGTTTCTTCAGTTATTTTTTATTCTTATGATTGAACCTTTAGAATATTAATTGATTCTTCATCAAAACTACTATTTTCCTTTTCTAAATTTTGAAATTTTTCCTTCAACCTTTTGATCCTTCTTCTAAGCCTCCTTATTTCATCTATAGCACTAATAAGGTCACCTTCATGGTATTCCCACCCTTCAACAACTTCTTCCTCATGATTTGAATTAAATTTATTATTATATTTAGTCTCTATGGACATGAGTAGAAGTTCCTCTTTCTCTTCATTATATGTATGTTCATTTCTTTTTTCTAATGAGCAATTGTGTTCTTTGGAATAAAATATTTTCTTCTTGAGAGGATTTCCCTTCTTATATTTGTGAGATCCGATCCTATCCTTATATTCTCTTTCTTTTTCACGATATTATACCTTAGTATATGGAAATTTAGAAGAAAATTTACCAACTCTACCACAATTGAAGAATTTAAAGGGTAATTTACCTTTATACTTGACATATGGTCCTTTTATCTTATTTACGAATTGAGCTTCCTCTAGATTTGATTCATAGCTAGAGTAATATTGGTCTTGATGTTCATTTTCTTTTTTTAGAATCTAAAGGTAGCTTCCTTTGATACATACTTCTTTTTTCCAATCCTCATTTCATACACTATGAGGAATCCATGTAGTTCATCCATATTTAAAATTTATAGGTCTTTCATCTCATTAATGGCTGAAATATTATCATTGAATCTCATGGGAAGATTTATAAACACTTTATGAATAATTTATACTCCATCAACCTTTTCATAAAGTCCTATAATAGTGTTTACAACTTCATCTACTCAAAGAAATAATATTTGAATATCTTCATGTTCTTTCATCCTTAGAATTTTAAATTGCATTTTGTGTTTGAATTTTGGTTCTATTTACTTTTTCATATCCTTTATATTTTATATGATTCTTATCTCATATATCTTTCATATATTTAAACTACATCACTTTAAAAAACTAAAATTCAATAAGACCACATAGAATTTCATTCATTGTTTTTGCATTACTTGTAAAGGCCCTTTTCCCATATTTCTATATTGGAGGATTTGTTGGAACTTGGTATCCATCCAAAACAGGTAGCCAAATTCCAACACAAAGAGACATCGAATAGGATACCATTCTTACTTTCTAGAAAGAATAATTATTTCCATCAAATAGAGTTGTTCTATCTGAAAAGGAGCTATTCTGAATATCCATCGGTTCCTTTAATACCTACCCTCTAGTGGTTAAAATGTATTTGAAGGAACCCTCTATAATACCAATTGTTGGTTTCACAATTAAATACTGGGAGGAAGAGGGGTGACATGCTCTAATAAATTTTACTTAATTAAATCACTTAAACACAATAAAATATCAATCAAATGAGACAACTGAAAATAGGATATATGTGGAAACCTATCTAGGATAAAACAAAAAAATCTTCTTTGAATTAAATATTAGTATAAAAGAACCAACCTACTGTTGCAATATTTATAGGTACCCACCTATAGAAGACACCAATCCCCCCTGGTTTGCAGGAACCAACTTTCAAGAGACACCAATCCCCTTATATTTGCAATCACTAACTTGCAGGAGACACTGCTTCCCTTAGATTTATGATCCAATCTATTTTGCCACAATTATTTTGAGTCATCTTCTTTCTATCTGATCTTAAATATTCTTTTGCTAATTCATTGCGATATTATACAATTATTTTAGTCACCTTCATTCTCCTCTGACCTTTAATCTCACATCATTAGCTATAATATCTTTCTCTCCTTACTAGTACACCTGCTCACACACTAAAATACATAGATCCCCCTTTTCATTACATTTTAAAAGTAGATCTTAATTCACAATAACTCATATTAATTCTACTCATTCAAGCTCCTTGATATTTTATGTTCTTATTTTAATCTTTAATTTAGAAAATATCTATTCTTTCTTGGTTACCTAGTGTTTTCTGGATAAACCCCTCTTGTAGACAAGAGCGATCTCCCTAGTATCCCAAATGATAACTAGAAACAAAAAAAACATTTGAATACCTCTTTCTCTAAACTATTAGCATTCATATTATCATAACGTAGAAACGAGGAGGTTATGCTCCTACCTTTCAACAAGATGTTTGATGTAGACATTTGCCTTTCACTCCAAAGAAATCCTTCAATGTTGAGAAGAACCTGCAATCACAAACATGCAAAGAATCAAAGCACCTACAATATATAATAATAAAAAACACCAGTTCAACTTAATGATCAAGGAAATTAACAATTCACATTGTTTCAATGAGTCTAAAAACAACACAATGAGAAAAAGAGATCCATATGTATTATCAATAATAAAAAAGAGAAATCTTACAACCTGAGCCTTTATGTTTTAAGCCTATTCCAATGGTATCCTTTCCTTCCCTTTATGACAATTTCTTCAGACCCAAAACCAGCAGCATGAGTTTACAAATTCCAATCTCAAAAAGCTCCAATTCCTTTTGTCTATGCTAAATTTATAGGGAGGATGAGGACGTTTCTATTTCCACTTCTCAAGGGATATGATCCTTAAGAAAATGAGTTTAGTTCCATATAACAAGGGATGAGGCATAGGTATGTAGTGGTTCGATGTTTCTAACTTGGATAATATTCCTCAGCCAAAGATTCTATAACTTTTTATTTTTACATGTGTGAACAGACCTGCGCAGTTTTTAGTGGAAGAAACTGCGCAAATCTGCGTAGTTTTTGTTCAATAAAAACCATGCAGGTGCTCAAGAATGGTTTTTAAGCAGTCAAAACCAATAATCATTTTGTCCCTGGTATTATTTTACTTCAATATTCATAGGGGATTCACTTGAGACACTCTATTGGTTGGAAATATATCCGAATCGATAGTCATGGTGAAAAGTTTTAGTGTAACAGATTTCCCCTTAAAGTGAAAAGACATAAAAAATGTTTGATGACTGAATAAATTTATCATGTAAAAGGTTTAGAACATAGAATAATTGGTTGAGGACTTGGAAAATAAAATAAAGGATTACCATATCACACTTTCATATAAACATCACTGAGGTAGGAATTCCCATACTCAGAGTAAACATAACTCGGTGAACTAGTAGGGAAATACACAAAGATCCATGTCAACAATAGACATAGTATGGACACATCCATTACTGGATCTATATTTACAATCACGAATATTTAATGAGTCAACGCAGCCTGGATGGATGAAACTAGATCCAGGGTCTTGATCTCCATCTCTCGATCCATAGTATGAATCTAACCATGCAAGTGAATGTCATGATCTTGAACAAGGAAAAAACCACTTGATTACCAGTCAATGATGTGAACCATTAACAAATGTGAGAGAAAACACCAATAATGACAATGGTCCTTAAGGTATTCCCAGTATAATCTATGAAGTGTGATTAAATGTTTTGAAGTCGAACACTCATAGAATCATTCGATCGAAGGCCAATGATGAGAACCTACCGTTAAAAGTGACAAACCTTCCATTAAGGCATGCAGGCCTCAAGGTACTGAAAATGGTTTCTACATAAACTTCCTAGATAATCAGCTAAAGTCGATAGGAAGCAATCCTTCATAGGAGGGCATATGACACGAAACTTCATGTCAAGTTTTGAAGAAAAATATTTGAAGTGATTCAGGACCAACTCAGGGATGACCGACGTGATTGAAGGTTATGAATATCAAGGTAATTTTTATTGAGGTTGGACTTCTCTTGAACATATTGGTGAAATGACATATGACTTGGAAGCATTTGACTAAATGATAATACCCAAAACCAACTGAATACTTTCAATGAGGTTCGATTAACTCTGAGACAAATGGATTTCCCAACCCAGACACAAATGTGATGGAGTGCCATGTTCAAGAGTGAAAAAATTCCTTTAACAATACAAAAACGAACATTTTATTTTCTCAAATCCCCCCCACCATTACTAGAAAGCACCTCTTTATTTTTGTCAAGCTTGAGGAGGATAAAATTTTCTTGTCTTGTAAGCTCATTCTTCAAACAAGTCCATCTCTGTATTTTTAACGAACCCTAAAAAGGAGTCGTTCGGTCCCGTTGTGATCGATGAGTCTTGCATTGTTTAAGTTTTTACGAGTCCAATGTAGGGGTAATTCGATGTCGTTTTCATGTTTAAAGAGTTTGAAAAGAAACAAAAATAAAACTCATTTTGTTATTTCAACGTAAATTTTTAACGAACCTGGAGAAAGTAAAACCTGGTATTTTTCAGTTTTAGGGAGTCAGGAGAAAAACATAAGCAAACTCCATAGTGTTCTTTTTCGTAAATTTAGTCTCTCAAACCAGAAAAAAGGATAAAATTATGTAGGATATAACTCTATTGACCATGCTTAGTCAACATATACCTTTTTCGTAATTATTATAGTTTAGTCTGGAAAAGGGGTAAACTTATACTGAATAAACGACTGTTCATTTATTTTAATGAGTTCAAATAGTCAAGTTCTCAGTGATATTTTCATGTTTAGAGAGTCTGAAAAAGGCTTAAAAGAGGACTCCATAGTTTTTCTTTTTCGTATTTTTTGAGAGCCCAAAAAAGTGATAAAATTTTACTCTGTGGTTGACTTTCAATTTAATTTAGAAGCAGGAAAAGATGGAAAGAACTTGCATTTTCATGTGTTTTACGAGAATGAAATATAGCAAAATAATCTCTGGATTTTCATGAGTTTAATGAGTCTTGAAAATAATAACGAAAATTGACTCGAAATAGGTTTCATTTTTTTACAAGCTTGAAACAAAGAAAAATTGTACTTGAGATTGGTTTCATTTTTACACAAGCTTGAAACAAAGAAAAATTCATGCTTGAGATAATTTGTTATGAAACCAACTCCAAAAATAGAAGAAAATAGAGATCAATGCCTTAGAAATCAGCCACTTTGAGGGGGAAACCTCCTTTACATTACATACATGAACGATTCTTAGGTGATACAAATGAAAAAACCTCCTTTTGGTATACAGGAGTCCAATGGGTCACAATATAATCCTAGTTGACATAACAATAACAATGTAAGGGCACAAAAATACATATAATGGCTTTTATGGGGCACAATGATAACATTATGGGGGCTATAAGGGTACGACAATAACAATAAGGGGGCTACACTAACAAAAATAAGGGACTACACTAGTAATATAAGGACCTAACATGCCCCTCTCCTTCAAAAAAGTGTTGTCCTCAACGCTTGAGTAGCTCTGGATGCTTCTGTATAAAATTATCATCCTCCCATGTGGAATCTTCAGTGGGTAAGTTCTTCCACTTGATGAGATACTCTGAAATTGAACAATTTCGTAGCAGTCGATTTCTTGTTTCCGTGCCTGCCTTAGGTTCCAATATGATTTTCCCTTCCTCATCAAGTTCTGGCAATATTTTTTGAAATAGAAGTTTGTCACCTTTAACCTTCCTTAAGAATGAAACATGGAAAACTGGGTGCACTTGAGAAGAAGTAGGAAGCTGCAATTTGTATGCCATAGTGCCAATATTTTGGAACACCTTGTAAGGACCATAGTACTTTGGTGATAATTTATTATCCTTCTTAACTTGGTTGAGGGAAATTTTTTTTTATAGTTGTAGCGTTAAAAATACCCAGTCTCCTACATCAAAACTTCTCTCGCCGTGATGTTTATTTTCCTATTGTTTCATTCGATTTTTTGCCAAATTTAGGTTATCATTTAACAGTTGGAGAACTTGTTGTTAATTCTCGATGTGATCTTCCACTTCTTGAAAATTATCTTAAATATGATGTGATGGACGGTGGATGATATCCATAAAGTGCCATAAATGGGGTCATTTTTGCTGCAGTATGGAAGGAAGTGTTATACCACCATTTAGCCAGAGGTAACCACTTGACCCATGGTGTTTGTTTATCAGATAAAAAACAAAAAAGATATCCTTACAAACATTTGTTCACTATCTCATTTTTCCCATAATATTGAGGATGATAAGATGAACTATGAACAAGTTGAGTACCCAAACAAGAAAATAATTCTGTCCAAATTTTTCCAGTGAAAATGGGATCTCTATCACTTACAATAATCTTTGAGTTTCCATGTAGCTTTTGAATTGTTTCCATAAATGTAGTAGCAACTGTACTTGCTTTAAATGGATGAGATAATGCACAAAAGTGTGCATACTTGGTAAGTCTATCAACTGCCACCATGATGACAGTCTTTCCTTTCGACTTAGGTAAACCTATGATAAAATCCATTGAAACCTCCTCCCAACGTTGAGTTGGAATGGATAAAGGTTGTAGAAGACCCGAGGTCTTAATTGTCTCAAATTTATTTTGTTGGAAAACCAAACATTCCGCCACAAAATTTTGAATATCAGATTTAAGGCCATCCCAAAAAAAATCTTTCTTCACCCTGTGGTAATTTTTAAAAAATTCTAAGTGTCCTCCTAAGGGAGAGGTGTGAAATTCCAAAAGAATATTTTCTTTTAGTTGGGAATTATTACAAATATATAAGCAATATTTATACCATAAGGAATCATTTTTCCAACTAAATGTATCAGTTGTACTAGGATCTTGCTGTAACTTTTGAATGAGTGTCCACACTTCTTCAGCATTCTTCCATTCATCCCTTGATTTGGTTATCCAATCTAGTTGGATAATAGAAATGGCACAAATAAATGCTTCCACCTCTTCATACTTTCTTAAGAGTGCATATGCAACAAAATTTAGCTTCGCTCTTTTGTAGATGATTTCAAAGTCAGTGTTTGGTCTCAATCTAGTCTCCTAAACTGAGCTCATTTAATTGTCAACCAGGATTTGTAAACTGCTGAAGTGAAGTGTACTGTATGTACCTAGGTGCTTGTTTCCTAATGCGTTGTGTGTAGTGTTTATGATGTTTTTGGTCTTTTGTGATGATTTATGATGTTTTTGGTCTTTTGGTGGTTTTATGTTTGCAGGAAAATGCCTAGAAAGCTAGTGGAAAGAAGCTGGTGATTAAAAACAGAGTTAAGCCTAATTGATGGAATGACAAATGGAAAATGCAATTGGGAATACTAAAGCAAAATTAAATCTACACTATGACTAAATAAAAGCAAAGCTTGATAATGAATTTTAGACAAATGATTCAAAACACAAACTAAACTTGAGAAATGATCACTAAGTATGCAAATTCTATAAATAAACAGTGAAACAACTAACTTACAATGATGCGATACTTTGTCCTTGATTAGAGATTTGAAACATAATTAGAGGAAAAACATTGTTATCATCATAAGATCTTCTATTTTAGAACTAGCTCCTATCTCTATTCTGCAATTTAATTGAATGTCACAAAACCTTTACTCAAGAGTTATTGATTTCTTTCCAAAGTAGTCTTTTGAGGAAGAGCTCTGTTTATAAAATGATGAGGAGATTGCAGAGGTACTTCAGGCCTTAGAATGATGTTGTCTTCTGTTCATATGGTTATAGATCAATTAGGGATTTTAGAACAAGAAGAAGTTTGTGAATAATGAAGGATGTCTTGTTAATCCTAACAACTGAAGTAATCTATTGTGCAATGAATAACAATTTGAATATGAAGTGCAAGTGCAATGAGTTAATCTAAGAATGAACCTAAGATGCCACTAATCTAGAACAATGCTGAACTATAAGTCATCATCAAACTCGAAACAAAGTAATTGAACATGAGTTAAATGCAATGAAACTCCGGAGCATTCTAACTATGCTAACATGCATTATTCTACGAAGTTACACAATCTGTTTGTTCATCATTAGTGATATTTTGGAAGAGTTCCTTCTTTTGGAAGAGGTAGAACAATTCTGACTGTGTAATTGGGTGCAATTGTAAGCAAATAGACTGAAAGCAAATGAAAAACTAAGATATCATATCCATACCCTACTCGTCATTATGATGTCTTGGGCAAGCGTTTAAGAGCAAGAACAGAGATGATACTTAATACAAACACACAACTAAATCATTCATTATCACGGTCATGTCTTGAACTTCTTAAGAATTTCTTGGAAGAGTTTCTTCTTGTGGAAGAGTGATTAGAACAAGTGTAACTGTGATAGTGAACAACAAAAACTACAACTAAATCCTACAATACTATAGCTATTCATCATTCATCATTATAATCTTTTGGAAGAGTGTCTTCTTGTGGAAGAGTTAGAATGAATATAACTACAGTAGCTAATTAAAAACAACTATGAATTCAACTTCTAATCCTACAATACTATAGTCATTTTCCCATTCATAATTATAGTCTTTTGGAAGAGTGTCTTCTTGTGGAAGAGTTAGAATGAGTACGACTACAGTAGCTAATTAAAACAACTATTAATTCAAATGCAAAACGTAAAGGCAACTAGGAAACTTATCTAATTTACGCAAAATAAATCCGTGCAAGAGGCAGGGGCCCTCTACCACCTGACGGAATTCAACTCCAAATTAAATCACGCTTCGGAACAACACGGTCTGCTCCATTAAAGATGAAATAGTTTGAACATAACACTCTGCGTCTTCAGAAATGTAGCACAGAGTTTAAAAAAAATCTAGCAGCAAATCTAACATAAAATCTCTAACATAGCTCTCGGTCTCCCAAGCGTTTATAAAGCAAATGCACATAACAATAATTGCAATAATTCAGGAACACTGTCTTTCCTTATTGGAATCACGTTAGGACTCTTTGAAGTGGGTGCGTGAAGAGGAAAAGACATCTGGACTGAGACAGTCCTAATAGAAGTCTTCCTTCCTAAATGTGTTCCCCACGTTCAAAACCATACCCAGAATTCGTTTCTTCCTCCATGATGAGCAACGAACCATGTAGACATGACGTGGATCATGCCCATATGTGGTTTTTCTCAAGAGGCCACCTGGAACATACTCAAACATGAAGGCAGCTGCAGAATCGTCGGTTAGCTACGGAATGTGTGCATTCTACAGCTAGTTCCGGTCAAAATGCTTTACAATGGCAAAAATCACAAAACTTAGCAAGTCAGTCATGTAAATCATTCTAGAAGTAATTTTAACTGTATTCATTGATCAATTGGGTCTAAGATAGCAATGGACAAGGGAAAATGAGGTAAAATGAAGTGAAGGAAAGCACAATTTTGAGGCTCAACAGTCAGAACCCAACATCTTTGTGACCAATTTTTTCTTCTCTTCTGAAGATAGTCTTTGCTCCAAAAAGTATTTAAGACTATCATGATAAATTTTTACCTTGAAGTGTCTTCCCATTAGGTAGGGCCACCATTTATTTAGTGCATGTAGTATTGCCAACATTTCCTTCTCATAAATACTTTCCTTTGATTGGACGGATTTCAAAATAAATGGGTATTCCTTCTTGCATTAAAACAACACCAATTCCATTTCTCGAGGCATCACATTCCACAATAAAGGTTTTTGTGAAGTCTGGCATAGCTAAGACCGGTTCTAGGCACATTGCCTCTTTAAGATGTTAAAAGGCATTAGTTTCTTCACGAGTCTATGAAAATGCATATTTCTTCAATAATGTTTTTAGAGGTGCTTCTATTCTCCCATAATTCTTTACAAACTTGCTATAATACCCTGTTAACCCGAGAAATCCTTGCAATTGCTTTATGGTTGTGGGGACTTTCCATTCCTTAATGGCTTTAATTTTGTTAGGGCCTACCTTAACACCCTCTTGAGATATAATATGGCCCAGATATTCCACCTCTTGTACTCCAAAGAAACATTTGGAAGTTTTTTCATATAATTGTTTCTCCTCCAATAGTTTGAGCACCCTGTCAACATGTTGAACATGATCCTTCAAGACCTTTTGTAGATTAGTATATCATCAAAAAATACTAACACAAATTTTCTAAGGAAGGTTTTGAAAATGGAATTCATCTACCCTTGAAATGTAAAAGGTGAATTGGTAAGGCAAAAAGGCATGACCAAAAATTCATAGTGACCCTCATAGCTTCGAAATGTTTTTTTTTAGAATATCTTCAGTCTTCATTCTAATTTGATGATATCCTGAATGAAGATCCAACATGGTAAAATAAATTGCTCCATGTAATTCATCCAATAATTCATCAATCACAGGAATGGGAAATTTATCTTTAATAGTGAGCTTATTGATCTCCCTATACTCTGGACACATGCACCATGATCCATCCTTCTTGTGAAATAATACTACTGGAGCAGAGAAAGAACTTTGACTAGGTTGAATTATACCAGCCTCTAACATTTCTGCAATCATACGTTCAATTTTTCTCTTTTGGACAAAAGGATATATGTAAGGCCTGATGTTTGGAGGAACACTTCCTGGAATCAAATGAATAGCATGATCATGATCATGAATAGGTGGGAGTCCTTTGGGAGTTTCAAACACCTTGGAATGATTGTCCAATAATTTTTGGAGATATGGAGAAATAGATGATTTTGATGTTGTAACTTCTAGTGAGCATAATTGTGCAATTACGCCTCATTTTTATTTCTTCAGAATATTTATCATGATATTAGAGCTTATTATCTTTCTTGTCTTCCCTGCGATACCCCATAATTCAAATTCCTTTCCTTTCGAAAAAAATTTCAAGAAAAGTTATTGAACATTAAAATCTACCATCCCCAAAGATTGGAACCATTGTAATTATAGTACAACATCAACACCTCCCATTGGAATGGAAAGCATTGGAATATTCAATACATATTCTCCCATGGTTAGCTTGATATTATGGCTTTTTCCAGAGCAATTTATAGTTCCTTCATTTGCAACCATCACTTGAAACTTAGGTACTAGATATAGGAAGAAATTCAATTTCTTGGCTACCTTACAATGAATAAAATTTTGGGTACCACCCGAATTAATCAACACTATTACCATTTTCTTCTTGATATGTCCTTCTATCTTGAGAGTTTGAGGAGTGGTAATTCCTACCAATGCATTACAGGATATGGTCAGACTCATTTCTTGTTTCTATAGGGTTAGTTCCTGGTGTATATCCTCTTCTTTTGAAGTTTCTTGTTCATTTTATTCCTCCTCTTCACAATCTATGTAAAGTAATTTATTTTCAACACACTTATGACTTTTAGTGTATTTAGTATCACAACTATGGCAAATCCATTTTTCTTTTTTTTCTTCCAATTATTGTGGTGTCAACCTTGTAGGTTATGGAAGTCTAGGAGTAGCAACACTTACATCTTTATATATCTGAGTGGTAGGTTTCCTTGTCACCATAATTTTACATTAAATTTTTCTTGCCAACCTGAATTCCTTCTCAAATGAATCAGGTTCCGAAATATGAACCTCATGTTGGATGTTATCTTTTAAAGTCCATATGAAGACATCAATCATGTGTTCCTCTGGAGTATCAATTAACCTTATATTCAATTTTTTGAAGTGTTCAATGTGCTCCACCACTGAACCCTTTTGTTTGAGATTTGTCAATTGGCTAAAGAAGGTATTGCTCTTTTTATCCTCATAATGTGCTATCATTTCCTCCGTAAAAATTGATCAAGTGACAATTTTTTTACTGGAGCAAAGCCATCGATACGATACAAATGTATTTTGTTCTAAATATAAAGTTGAAATGCGTATCTTTTGTGTGTTTTGCACATTATTGAGATAAAAATATTTCTCCATCTATAGTATCCATGTTACGGGATCCTTGCCATCAAACTTCCTCATATCTATTTTTGGAATATGGTGGGTCTTCAATCTAACATTTGAGTTTATGAAATCACGATTAACATTTATTTTGTTATCATCATGATTTTCCTCTACTACCTTTTCAGAATTAGGAATCATTTCTTGTAACAACTTTGTCAAACCTTCCTTCAAACCTTCCATGTATGCTTTTAGATCATTCTTCATGTCTTCCATGTTAGCTTTCATGTAATCAATATTAGTTTCCATGCCATCTGTTGGTGCTAGAATCAACACTTGGACTGCAACAAGTGCCTGATCAGAAACATCTTAAACTCTAAGGAAATTTTAACGTTTTGTTTTATGGGATTGGAAGATGGGATAAAGTATGATTCAATGAAGAGAGATTTCAGTCAAATCAGCAGTTCTACTAAAGAGGGTATTAGAATCTGATGTTGTAGCAGAGTGCAAGTTTGTAGTCTAAGTTGAGAGGAAATTGTGAGATATGAGGAAAAAGTAGGTCTATGAAACAAAAATCTACTATGTTTAGAAGAAATTCACAAAAGTAGCATTTTGACAATATTCCATTGAAGAGAAAGCTATTTCTAGTCTGCCAAGATTCTCACTGAAATATCATGAAGAATAAATATCATGAGTGATGCTCTTCCACTATTATAACATATATTTTAATTGCCTTAGAGTTTAAGATGTGTCTGGTCAGGCGCTTGCTCCATTCCAAGTGTTGATTTCAGCGCCAACATCTTTTAGTGGGTCTACCGGGAGATGAAGGCCTTGTAACAAAGTATTCTCCCGAGTCTATTGTTATGAATTGTTGATAATCAGTTATTGATGGTGAACAAGAATTGGTGACTTGAAGAAGAATTTTTTTTTTTTCACATGGTGACTCCAAAAAGAGGAAGAGGGGTTTCAAGACCTCCTTCTACAAGGAGGAATCAAAGATCTCCAACAGTGACTCCAGTTGCTGACCCAGAGAAAATTATCAAAGATGCTGAAGGAAAACAAAGATCGGTTGAAGCCACATCCCGGTCAATGAAGAAGGTACACAAAAAGTAAATTTTAAAGAAAAAGGCACCTCTATCTACTTTAGAATATAAAAAGGTTTTAGTTTCAAAATATTCCGCTGAAAAATCTCAAGTTGAAGCTAATCCTCTAGAAAATAAAGTAGATATTGTTAACCTAGGCTCAGTTGAAGGTTTTTCTTACTCATCACCTAGTAAATTTGAAATAAGTATTGTTCTAGTCAAAGAAGGAGAAATTGAATTTCTAAGTGTTGAAAAGAAGTCATAAGAATTTGTGTTGACTGAAGGGGAATTAGGAAAATTATTGGCTATTGCACCTTTCCTTGATAGGAATATTTTGACTGAAGAAGACTTCAAGACTATTTTAAATTTCCTTCATATTCATCTTGAATACCAATCCCTTATTACCCCTGAGTAAGGGTATTTTCATTTTTCTCCAAATCCAGCTATTGGGTCATCTTCCTCTCATCCTTTTGAAGAGTTTGTACTTGAAGGTCTTACTTTTAACCTATATGATTTCCTTTCTCAGCAAAATAAAAATGAATTAACTCCATCCCCTCAAGAGACAACTTTAGATTCTGATTCTTCTACTGAAGGAGAAGTCAAGACATCCTTTGTTCATATTTTTTAAAACCTACTCTTCTCAGTTCCAAAGCTTGAAAAATTAGCTCAAGACCCCCAATTTTCTATTGTCCTAAATCAGAATCAGAATTCACCAATTGTAATTCCTATTTCTCAAACATCTATATCAATCGTACATCAGAAAAATAGGGCCCAGCCCGCCCTTACAAGGATGAAATAGATAGTGGTTGTGAGATATGCGCAACTTGTTCTCCCTCAACCCTTGCATCCACTTCCTCAAGGAGATTACTTGAAATATATTCCAAAATACACTGGGAGGGATAAGGAGTTTCTGCTGAGGAAAATTTAGTGGCTTTCTATAGTTAAGTTGACAATCAGAATATTGAACATGAAGATGTATGGAAGAGACTCTTTGTTCAAGTCTTGGATGGTGAAGCTCGAAAATGGTTTAGAAGTTTGGCTCCAAATTCAATAACAAGAATTGATGAATTAGAAGAGATATTTGTAAAGCATTAGGGTGATAGAAAAGACTATGTTTATTATCTTATAGAATTTGGAACTCTGAAGAATAAGGAAAATGAGTCTTTAGTTGATTTTAATAAGAGGTTTAATAATATTTATCAAAAAATTCCTGAAGAAATTAAACCTACTGAAACCACAACTATGATAAATTTTGCAAATGCTTTAAACACCCTGTTTTCCTTATGGTTGAGGGTTGAAAAATCACAAACACTGACAACTATGTAGGAGGCTGCAATTGGAGTGCGGTCTAATCTCATGGCTTCAAATAAATTAAAAATGGAGGAAGAAAAGGCAACAAAAGATAAAAAGAATATGAAAGAATAAAATCCTTCTTCTTCTAAGTCTCTTTTAGCATAAGAAAAGATCGATCAAATGTCCAATTTGATCAAGGAACTTTCCTCTAAGATGTCAAAATTAGGGGTAGAAAATAAACTAGCTGCTATAGCCAATCAAAACGAAGCTAATAGAAATTAGACTCTCTTCAGGAGACCTTTTCAGCCTCAAAAAATCCTACAATGCCCAAGGAGGAATTCTAATGATCAGAACGTTCAGCCTCCTTTGAATAATTTTGCTGAAGAAGAAAAACAAGGAAATGAAGAAGAAAATGAACAAATAAACCATGTGGGAGAAAATTCACAGTCAACATGTTTGACATTGCAGGAATATGAAGATAGATAAAGAATGTGTTTGTTTTATGATGATATGAATGCTCAAATTTATGCACAGAATGATAAAAAACAGCAAGAAGTTCAAAACAAAAATCACCAGGTCGAAAGGTCTTGTTTAGCAGCCTCAACAAAAATAAGATTCAGATAAACAAGCCGCTAAACAAAAGGCCAAGGTAAATGAGTTCCTCCACCTCAAAGTTCTGCCCCAATTGTTAAAATTACTACATGAAATAAGGAATTAGTTCCAATTTATTTCAGTTTCAATCCAAATTGAATAAAATGAAAATTCCAGTCCCACTACTTGTATTGAAAAATCGATCATACAAAGAGTCTTTTGAGAGTTTGTTGCAGCCTTCTCTCACTCCTAATTCAGTCAACCTTGAGGATGAACATCCCACTATTTATCTAGGTTGTCATTTCCATGACCAAAATGGTGATAACTCACCACATTTCTACCTCTCACTCAATATATATGGCAAATTGGTGCATAATTGTCTATTAGATTTTGGAGCTTCCCACAATCTCGTGCCAAAGAAATTGATGGATGAATTGAGATTAGAGATCACCAAACAATACCATGACCTTTACACCTTTGACTCCAAAAAAGTCGTGTCTAGGAGTGATTAAGGATTTGGTTGTTTCCCTTACCCATCTGCCTATGAAGAGTTTAGTGATAGAAATTTTGGTTGTTGACATTCCTTCTAGATTTGGGATATTAATTTCCAGATCTTGGTCTAAGAAATTGGGAGGTACCCTTTAGATGGACATGTCATATGATACCATCCCAGTATTTGGAGGGAAATTCAAAAGGATGTATAGGGAAAATAAAATGGCCTACATCATTAGTGATCAACAAAATCCATCAAACCATCCCATATATGTTGAAGAAAAGGAATTGGGGTCATCAATTCTACACCTTGCTGCTGATGATAATGATTTCTAGCTCGAAATAAGTGAAAACAAACACTTTCAAGGTGCAAATGAGCAACGCTTAGAATAAGGAAAGACTTGGAAATTTTACTTTGAAAGATTCTCTTCAAGAGAAGGATCGGGAGCCAGTGTAGTCCTCATTTCTCCTACTCAACAAAAGGTGACCATATAATACAAACTACAATTTTCTACCACTAACAACACTGCTGAATATGAAGCACTTGTGTTGGGTATGAAGGCAACAAAATATTTGGGAGCAGAATAGCTAATTGCCTTTGGTGATTCAGAGTTGGTGATTAAGAAGGTGAGAAACAATTACAAAGTGAAAATTTCCAAATTGAAGAATTATAGGAATGAAGTTTGGGATTTGATTGAGCATTAATTTTCAACACTTAATATAAATTTTGTCACTAGAGAATAAAATCAAATTGTTAATTCATTAGCAATTTTTGCGAGTAATTTTAAAGTTCCTCTAGATGTCAAGGCAACCTATGATGTTAAAAAAAAAAAAAAAACCTTCAATTCCTGATAACATCAAGCACTAGCAAGGATTTGAGGATGACAGGGAGATTCAGAAATTTTTAGAGTGTGTAGAAGAGTTTGTATACATACAAATTGACGATGAGCAGGAAATTTTTGAAAACCAAAATAGCGGCCCTTTTCAGAAAACTATGGCTGGGAAAATCATTATAGATCTGAAAACTAACTTTATTCCTAAAGGTTTAGTTGCTTTAGAAAGACCGTTTGATAATAATGATGTTTTTCTCAAGCCTAAAAGCAAGGTTGATGGAGAGAGTACAATAAAATGTAACACTCGTACAAAAGATCAACCAAGATTAGTCAAAGTGTCCAAATTCCTTCCTTTGGAAACCAGAACAAAATATATCAAACTACTGAAGGAATTTGCTGATATTTTTGCATGGTCTTTGTTAGGTCCCTATATCACTAGTATAGTCCCTTATTATTGTTAATGTAACCCCCTTATTGTTATTATTGAACCCTTGTAACCCCCATTTTTTTATTATTGTGCCCTTAAATTATTATTGTTAGGTCGGCTAGGATTACATTGTGGCCCACTAGGATTACATTATGGCCCCATGGACTCTATATATAGAAAGGAGGTTTTGTAAATTGTATCATCCAAGAATTGTTCATTTATGTAATGTATTGGAGGTTTCCCCTCGGGCGGCTCGCCCATTTCTAAGGCATTGATATCTCTTTTCTTCTCTTTTTGGAGCTGGTTACACAACATTTGGTATCAGAGCTTTGGATTCTAGGGTTTCGCTGCTCCAAACAGGTCATCGTGGCATTTTCGCTATAAAGTTTTGTCTACGAAGCTTCAGAAGATGAAATTTTTAGGGTGCGAAGCTGAAATCTTGAGGAAGTTTTTTTTTAAATTTCAGAGCTTGGTTCGCAATATTTTCGGAGATATGATCTATGGAAGTTAGGTATTTTTTTAGGCTCCTAAACAGGTTATTGTGGAATTTGCGCTATAAAAAATTTTATACGAAGGTTAAGAATCTGAAATTCATATGGTGCAAAGCTGAAATCCTGAGGAAAATCGTCAAAAAATTTCAGATCTTGGTTCACAATATTTTTGGAGATATGATCTGTGGAAGGTAGTGTTTTTTCAGGCTCCTGAATTTCATCTCAAAGAGGTGATCGTGGGAAAAGTTCAATAAATCTCTCTCTGGGAATCGGATTGGAGTGCCGTAAAAAGTGGTTGCAATTAAATGGACTTAAGTTTCTTGGCTATCAATTTCAGAGACGAAGGACAAAACAGTGACACGTGGCAAGTCGTACAAGTTCGCTCTACTGAACGAGTCCAAAATTGGGTCATTGTGGGAGATTGGAAATAACTTTGTCTTGAAGAATCCAAATTAGATCATACCTGTGGAATTTTAAAGACAGTTCAGAAGTATACTACAGCAGTGAATTTCAGATATTGAATATTCTCAATTACAGAGAGAATTCAATTTCAATACATAGCTCCTAAAAAGCAAGTAAAAGGTGTGTATTGTTTTTTCTGAATTGCATAAGTCTTGTTTGAAGAATCAAGTTGAATTGATTCCAAGGGAATATTGTAGAATAGATATCAGTATTGGATTCTAAAATGGCCCCTAAAAAGAATTCAACTCCCATTAAGCCTTTAGAAGGCTCTACTATGACTCATGAAGACGAAGAATGGCAACATGACATATCAAAATTACAAGAGCAAGTGCAACAAATTTTGCTCTCGCAAAGAACAACAAAAAATGAAATGGAAGTTTTGAAGAAAGGCATGGAAACTAAGATGGATAGTTTGAAGAAAGGTGTGGAAGCTAAGATGAATGGTTTGGAAGCTAAGATGGATGGCATGGAAGTGGGCATGGAAGCTAATATTTATGACATGGAAGCTAAGATCGATGAAAACATGAAAGACAACATGGAAAACATGAAGAATGATCTAAAAGCATATATGGAAGGCTTGATGACAAGCTTAAAACAAGAAACGATTCCTAATGGCGGAAATATAGTAGAAGAACCTCATGATGAGAACAAAATAAATGTTAATCGTGATTTCATAACCTCTAATGTTGGCGGGAAGAACCACCATATTCCAAAAATTGATATGAGGAAGTTTGATGGAAAGGATCCTGTAACATGGATACTACAGATGGAGCAATATTTTGATCTCCATAACGTGGAAAACACACAAAAGGTATGCATTGCAACTTTACATTTAGAACAAAATACATTTGTATGGTATCGATGGCTTTGCTCCCGTAAAAAAAATTGTCACTTGGTCAATTTTGACAGAGGAAATGATAGCACATTATGAGGATACAAAGAGCAACACCTTCTTTAGCCAATTGATAAATCTCAAACAAAAGGGTTTAGTGGGGCAGCACATTGAGGACTTCCAAAAATTGAATATAAGGGTAACTGATATTCCAGAGGAACATAGGATTGATCTATTCATAGGCACTTTAAAGGATAACATCCAACATGAAGTTCGCGTTTTGGAACCTGATTCATTGGAGAAGGCATTCAGGTTGGCAAGAAAAGTTCAATGTAAAATTATGGCGACAAGGAAGCCTACCACTCAATTCTATAAAGAAGGAAGTGTTACTACGCCTAGATTTCCACAACCTACAAGGTTGACACCACAACAATTGGAAGAAAAAAGAGCAAAAGGGCTTTGCTACATTTGTGATAGCAAATACACTAAAGGTCATAAGTGTGCTGAGAAGAAATTATTTTACATAGATTGTGAAGAGGAAGAAGAAAATTAACAAGAAGAGGATATACACCAGGAACCAACCCAAGAAGAGGAAGAAATGAGTCCGACCATATCGTGTAATGCATTGGCAGGAATTACCACTCCTCAAACTCTCAAGATAGAAGGACATATCAAGAAGAAAAGGTAATAGTGTTGATTGATTCAGGTAGCACCCATAATTTTATTCATTGTAAGGTAGCCAGGGAATTAAATTGTTTCCTATACCCAGCACCAGAATGTCAAGTGATGGTTGCAAATGGAGGAACTATAAATTGCTCTGGAAAATGCCATAATATCAAGCTAACCATGGGGGAATATGTATTAACTAGTCCAATGCTTGCCATTCCTATGGGAGGTGCTGATGTTGTACTAGGAGTACAATGGTTACAATCTTTGGGGACGGTAGCTTTTAATTTCAAGAACTTTTCTTGAAATTTTTTTCAGAAGGAAAGGAAGTTGAATTACGGGGTATTGCGGGGAAGCCAGGAAGGATAATAAGCTCTAATGTCATGACAAAGCTTCTAAAGAAAGAACAGCGAGGCGTAATTGCACAATTATGCTCACTAGAAGTTCCAACATCAAAATCATCTATTTCTGGAGATCTCCAACAAGTCTTGGACAATCATTCCAAGGTGTTTGAAACTCCCAAAGGACTCCCACCTATTCGTGATCATGATCATGCTATTCATTTGATTCCAGGAAGTGTTCCTCCAAACATCAGGCCTTATAGATATCCTTACTTCAAAAAGAGCGAAATTGAATGTATGATTGCAGAAATGTTAGAGGCGGGTATAATTCAACCTAGTCAAAGTTCTTTCTCTGCTCCTGTAGTATTGGTACACAAGAAGGATGGATCATGGCGAATGTGTCTGGATTATAGGGAGCTCAATAAGCTCACCATTAAAGACAAATTTCCCATTCCTGTGATTGATGAATTATTGGATGAATTAGATGGAGCAATTTATTTTACCAAGTTGGATCTTCGTTCAGGATATCATCAAATTAGAATGAAGACTGAAGATATTCCAAAAACAGCATTTCGAACTCATGAGGGTCATTATGAATTTTTGGTCATGCCTTTTGGCCTTACCAATGCACCTTCTACATTTTCAAGGGTTGATGAATTCCATTTTCAAACCCTTCCTTAGAAAATTTGTGCTAGTATTTTTTGATGATATACTAATCTACAGCAGGTCTTGGAAGGATCATGTTGAACATGTTGACAGGGTGCTCAAACTATTGCAGGAGAAACAATTATATGCAAAAAATCCAAATGTTTCTTTGGAGTACAAGAGGTGGAATATCTCGGTCATATTGTATCTCACGAGGGTGTTAAAGTAGACCCTAACAAAATTAAAGCCATTAAGGAATGGAAAGTCCCCACAACCATAAAGAAGTTGCGAGGATTTCTCGGGTTAACAGGGTATTATAGCAAGTTTGTTAAGAATTATGGGAAAATAGCAGCACCTCTAACAACATTATTGAAGAAAGATGCATTTTCATGGACTCCTGAAGCAACTAAGGCCTTTGAACGTCTTAAGGAGGAAATGTGCCATGCACCGGTCTTAGCTACGCCAGACTTCACAAAAACCTTTATTGTGGAATGTGATGCCTCAGGAAATGGAATTGGTGCAGTTTTAATGTAGGAAGGAAGACCCATTGCTTTTGAAAGTCGTCGAATCAAAGGAAAGTATTTACAGAAACCTATTTATGAGAAGGAAATGTTAGCAATACTACATGCACTAAAGAAATGGCGAACTTACCTAATGGGAAGACACTTCAAGGTAAAAACTGATCATGATAGTCTTAAACACTTTTGGAACAAAGACTATCTTCAGAAGAGCAGCAAAAATGGGTCACAAAGATGTTGGGTTATGACTTTGAAATAATCTACAAAAAAGGAAAGCTTAATGTTGTTGCAGATGCACTCTCAAGAAAGAATGAAGAGGTGGAAGCATTTCTTTGTGCCATTTCTATTATCCAGCCAGATTGGATAACTGAAGCAAGAGATGAATGGAAGAAGGACAAAGATGTATGGACACTCATTCAAAATTTGCAGCAAGATCCTAGTACATCTGATACATTTAGTTGGAAAAATGATTCCTTATGGTACAAAGATCGCTTATATCTTTGCAAGAATTCCCAACTAAAACAAAAGATTCTCTGGAATTGCACACTTCTCCTTTAGGAGGACACTCAGGATTTTTAAAAACTTACCACAGGGTGAAGAAAGAATTTTTTTGGGATGGCCTTAAATCTGATGTTCAAAATTTTGTGGCGGAATGTTTGGTTTGCCAACAGAATAAAGTGGAAACAATTAAGATCCCGGGACTTCTACAACCTTTATCCATTCTATGTCAACATTGGGAGGAGATTTCAATGGATTTTATCACAGGTTTACCTAAGTCTGAAGGAAAGAGTGTCATCATGGTGGTAGTTGATAGACTTACCAAGTATGCACACTTTTGTGCATTATCTCATCCATTTGAAGCAAGTACAGTTGCTACTACATTTATGGACAGAATTCAAAAGCTACATGGAAGCCAAAGGGTTATTGTGAGCGACAGAGATCCCATTTTTACTGGAAATTTTTGGACGGAGTTATTTTCTTGTTTGGGTACTCAATTAGCTCATAGCTCATCTTATCATCCTCAATCTGATGGTCAAACTGAGATAGTAAATAAATGTTTGAAGGATATCTTCGTTGTTTTGTATTTGATAAACAAACACAATGGGTCAAGTGGTTACCTCTCGCTGAATGGTGGTATAACACTTCCTTCCATACTGCAGCAAAAATGACCCCATTTATGGCACTTTATGGATATCATCCACCATCCATCACATCATATTTAAGAAAAAATTCGAAGGTTCAAGCAGTGGAAGATCACATCGAGCATCAGCAAGAAGTTCTCCAACTCTTAAAGGATAACCTGAATTTGGCACAAAATCGAATGAAACAACAGGCAGATCAACATCGCAGCGAGAGAAGTTTTGATGTAGGAGATTGGGTATTTTTACGGCTACAAACATACAAACAAATGTCCCTCAAGCAAGCTAAGAAGGATAATAAATTATCACCAAAGTACTATGGTCCTTACAAGGTGTTGCAAAAGATTGGTACTATGGCATACAAATTGGAGCTTCCTGCTTCTTCGCGAGTACATCGAGTTTTCCATGTTTCATGCTTAAAGAAGGTTATAGGTGAAAATCTTCCAGTTCAAACAATATTGCCAGAACTTGATGAGGAAGGAAAAATCATATTGGAACCAGAAGCGGTCATGGAAACAAGAACTCGACAACTACGGAATCGATCAATTTCAGAGTATCTCATCGAGTGGAAGAACTTACCCACTGAAGATTCTACATGGGAGGATGAGAATTTTATACAGAAGCACCCAGAGCTACTCAAGCGTTGAGGACAACACTTTTTGAAGGAGAGGGGCATGTTAGGTCCCTATATTACTAGTATAGTCCCTTATTATTGTTAGTGTAACCCCCTTATTGTTATTATTGAACCCTTGTAACCCCCATTTTGTTATTATTGTGCCCTTAAATTATTATTGTTAGGTCGGCTAGGATTACATTGTGGCCCAATAGGATTACATTATGGCCCCATGGACTCCTATATATAGAAAGGAGATTTTGTAAATTGTATCATCCAAGAATTTTTCATTTATGTAATTTATTGGAGGTTGCCCCCATGAAGTGGCTCATTTCTAAGGCGTTGATATCTCTTTTCTTCTCTTTTTGGAGCTGGTTACACAACAGTCTTATAGTGAGTTGAAAAATTATGATAAGAGCATAATGGAGCACAAGATCCCTTTGAAAATAGATGCAAAGCCTATAGCACAAAAAATAAAACACATCAATCCCATGCTACTCCCAATAATTGAGAAAGAAATTAGAAAATTATGGGAAGCAAAGATAATTTTGCCTTTGAGGTTTTCTAACTGGGTAGCTAATATAGTCCCGGTCAGGAAAAAGAATGGAGAGATAAGGATTTGTGTTGATTTTTGCAGCCTGAACCGATGTTCATTGAAAGATAACTATCCACTACCCAATATGGATTATGTCTTGCAAAAGGTTATAGGATCCAAAAGACTGTCAATGATTGATGGTTTTTCAGGCTATAATAAGATTTCAGTTGACAGGAAAGACATAGAAAAGACAAATTTTACCACACAATGGGGTAACATTCATGTACAACAAAATGCCATTTGGTTTGATGAATGCAGGTGCAACCTTTCAAAGGGCAATGGATATTGCCTTTGTGGGAGAAAAGGACAGATTTGTGGTCATCTATTTGGATGACATCACAGTATATTCAAAATTTGATGAAGATCACTTGAAACATTTGAAACAATTTTTTGACAAATGCAGAAATTTTGGTTTGTCCTTAAACCCAAAAAAGTCATCTTTTGTTGTCCAAGAAGGTAAGTTATTGGGACATATTGTAACAGAAATTGGAATTTTTATTAATCTGGGAAGAGTTGAAGCTATTCAGAAGATTGGTTTGTCAAGAAATAAAAAGGAATTGTAGTTATTTTTAGGGAAAATCAATTTTTTGAGGCGTTTTGTTCCTAGCTTTGCAGAGCTGATCAAACACATAAATGTCTTGTTGAAAAAAGATGCAAAATTTAAGTGGTGAGATGAAGCAAAGAATTATTTTTCAGCAATTAAGTCTACCTTGACTGAAGCTCCAGTTTTGATTAGTTTTGACTTTGAAAAGGATTTTCTGATTTTTTCATATGCTTCAGAAGAAACAATTACGGTTGCCTTATTACAGAAGAACAAGGAAGGTTTAGAGCAGCCAATTTCATTTTTTAGTCGTGATTTAAGGGATGTTGAATTGAAGTACAACTTGAATGAAAATCAAGAATATGCACTAGTTAAGGCCTTAAAGTATTTTCAAGTTTATGTGCTGCATTCAAAAATAGTTTCTTTTGTACCCGATACTACTGTTAAAGATGTGTTGCTGTAGATAGATACAGATGGAAGGAGAGGATGATGGCTGGCCAAAATTCTAGAATTTGATGTTGAAATCAAACCAACTAAATTGATAAAGGGTCAGGGCTTGGCTCGCTTGATGGTTGAATCTAACTGCAAAGCTTTAAATATGAATGTAGAGGCAACTGAAGTAGAAGATGGAGAAAGTATTACTAATTATCCTGAAATATTTAATTCAGATTGGTACAATGATATAATTTACTTCTTGTTAAATTTCAACTGTCTGCCTGAAATGGAGAAGTCTAAAAGGAGAGATTTTAAATTCAGAGCTGTGAAATATTTCATTTTGGAAGACCATCTTTACTGGAAGGGTCATGTTGGAGTCTTGTTAATATGTGTAGATGAAGTATAATTCCAGGAGATTATGAAAGAGATACATGTAAGAGTGTGTGGAGGGAATTTGTATTGACGAACCACTGCAAACAAAATATTTAAGAGCTGGCTATTATTGGCCAAATCTGTTCTTTGATGTTTTTTCCAAGGTCAAGAGTTGTGTCGAATGTCATAAATTTTCTAGTAAATAGAAATTTCTACCATTACCTCTCATTCCTATTTCAGAAGATGTTCCTTTCCAGCAGTGGGGGCTAGACTTCATCATTGAAATTCATCCACCTTCATCAGGACAACAAATATGGATTCTCACAGCTACATACTATTTCACTAAATGGATTGAGGATGTACCAACTAGGAATGCTACTAATACAGTAATTATCAAATTTCTGTTGGAAAACACTATGTCAATATTTGGTTGTCCACAGAAATTAGTAACTGATAATGCAATGGCCTTTAAGTATACTAAGATGTACAACTTTTGTCAGCAATATGGGATTGAATTAACTCATTCCAAGCCTTATTACCCTCAATGTAATGGATTGGTTGAGTCATCCAATAAAATTTTGGTAAGGATTATTATAAAAGGTTGCCTAAAAATAAGAGGAATTGGGACACTCAGTTGATACATGCTTTGTGGGCAGATAGAGTAAGTGGTAAAAAATCAATTGGAATGTCTCCATGTCAGCTTGTATATGGTACTGATGTTGTAATGCCTTTGCAATTAGCTCTTATTGTGATGAAGTACCTACAAGATGAAGTTGATCATGAAAACATAGTCCAAAGGAGAGTGCTACAGTTGATAAAGGCACACCAAACCAGAGAATCATTGCTGGAAAAATTTCAGAAGTATCAGGCTAAGGTCAAATCTGTTTTTGATAAAAGAGAAAATTATCAGTTGTTTCAGGAGAATGATTTGGTGTTGCGTTGGGATCCTAGGAGAGAAGACCATGGAAAGCATGGTAAGTTCGACAATATGTGGTTTGGGCTATTTATAATTGTTGAAGTTTTGGAGAATAATACTTTTCTGCTCAAACATATGGATGATGATCAGCTGACTAGAGGCCCAGTCAATGGTCATTTTCTTAAAATGTTCTTTATTTAGTAAGTCAGTTGAGTCACTCCATTGTAAATATCCGGTGTGATGTGTTAATAAAGTCCATGCCAAATGGTACTTATTTATGTATATATGGTCAGTCTCAAGTCCAGTATGTCAATGATCAATCCTAGTATTTATTTTTAAGAAGTCTTCTAAGTTTCAAGAGTTTTTGAGGCACTAAGTCTACAGTCCTTGAAGCCTCATAGGGAGGAATTCATCCCCAACAGGAGCCACTTTTAGCACTGAAAATGTTAATGGTGTAATCTCCATTGTGTCAATGTTTTCAAATTTTTATTGTGTCCTAGTCCATGTCCAAAGTTTGAGTCATTTCCAATAAAAGTTAAAAAGAGTCCCAACATCAAGGTATTTTTAAGTGAATAGGTGTCATAGTGTTTTAGAGTTCTAAAATAAGTTAAAATTATTTTGACTTATGTTAGTGTTGAAGGTTAGTCATTGTTTTGATAATAAAGTTGCATTCATATAGTCTAGAATAATAGCTACCTTTGTTGCAAATTCATTGTCAAAAACAGTAATGCAGTAAAAGGCAGCTTTTTCTTAGAAATGAAAGTCATATATTCTACACAGTGAAAAGCGCAACTATTTCACTAATATTTTTGTTATCTCAATAAAGAGGCTATAGGTAAACATAAAATCTATTTTCAAATCAGGAAAATTAAGGCTTTGTGGCAACCAGATTTCTTTAAAAGTAAAGCGCGGCCTACAGAAAACATATTGACCAACAGAGTGGGAGATCTGGAGAAGAGCATCAGAGAAATTTTAAAGGGAGCTTGCCAGGAATTAAACTAAGGAATGAAGTGACACATAAGAACCACATGTAGAATGAGCCGATGGCCATGATCCAATAGCAGATTTGGAAGGGAAGAAACCGACGACTGAGATTAAAGCGCAAATGGAGTGACTTCACAAATCACAGTTTTTAAAGTTACCGTTAAAGCATTGCGTGGTATGTTAAGTGATTTGCAATGCGATGAGGTGAAGGTCATGTGTTTTCATATTGCACCAGCGCATATCACACATCACATAGTTTATGTTTTAGCCGTTAACAGTGTAGATTTAAAATTGCGGAAGACCGATTTGCAATAAGACGAAAAGTTATGATGTGCGATCACTTCCCATTGGTCAACTGGTTGTGGGGCCCAAGAACCACAGTTTCGTGTGTAATGCATGTTAAAAGGTAGTTTCATGCTGCATTAAGATTTATACAAGGAAGAAAGCATGGTACGAAGAAAGCACATGTAATGATAAGGTGGAAGCGTGAAGCTTAGTGGGATGACTTGACGTTGGCTTTTAAATCATTTAAAAAACGTGTCATTACTCCTTGTCATAATTATAGGCACGAAATTAGAGAAGAGAGCTCAATCATCACTTAACTTGAGGCCTCTGTTTATGATACATGTAAACAAAACCAATCCTCCGACAAGCAGTCTCAAGTTTCAAAGAAAGCAGTCTCAGGTTTCGTGGACAACATTGCAACTAGAGTTCAACAATTGTATTCGTGAGAAATTTAGCGGTCAAAAAATGGGGAAAGGAGGAAAGGTAAATATGTCAAAGCATGCTAACACAAGATTTTTGGATACAAGGGTGATCTGAAAGGACTGTATTAGTTTTGATGTGATAGGTGTCTTTTTAGTTTATAAACATGTGCATACTTGTCTCATTAGTTTGCTTAAGGAATAATGATTTTAACCATGAATTATAGATGATTTTAGTGAATTAGAAGCATGAAATAAGAAAAAATAACACTGAACAATAGTGTAAAATAGAGAAATAAGTCACAATACATAATTTACATAGCAGGCATGATGAAGCAGTTCAACCCTCCTGTGCTACATCTGTTGGTCCAACTCCCAATGGCATGTCCATCTCTCATTATGCTCAAAATTTTGCAAACACATGTAGTTAAAGGCCTCTAATGGTTGTTTTCTATGCACAAATGGCTCTAGAATGCTCCAATTAGCTAAGAATGACTATTCATTCCCTCTGAATTGGAAAAAATTGAGTCTCCTACTCATTTTCCCAGTTACACCTAGAAAAACTCCACTAAAAGTGGAATAATCCACTTAACTAGAGTTAATTTTGCCAACTTTGCCAAAATTTAGGCGCACTCCATAAATCCCGCCAGAACTAACTGTTAAAATAAATGTTGGGTGTCGGGGTGGACACATGCCAACTCCAATCGCCTCAGTCTTCTAACCGCCAACGAGCTCTAGTCTTTTAACTGTGGATAAGGTCGGAACTTCGATTTAAATGTTGTGTTAACATAACTATTGGAGAAAACTGCATGAAGTTAGTAGTAAAATGTGGCATGTGATAAGAATTAACATAAAACTTGTGGAGTTTGCGGTTGGAGGTTATGTTGGCTATGACAGTTTATATAATGGTTGCGATGTTTATATGTGACCACACCACACGGGACCACTAGCGGGTTTCGACCGCTGACGGTTCCCAACCCCCACATGTCAATACATTGAAACATAAATAAAAGCTACCTCCTATGATAGTTAAGAACCAACGTGCAGCTCGGGTGGTTGTGTCGTGTGGTTTCTCTGCCGGAGGTCACGGGGTCGAGCCCTACAGAACTCACCCCAAGATTTTACATAGTGGTTCAAGGGCCACGTGGTGGCCTCAAGGCTAAGCACGTGGCACCTTCTGATTGGCCTTCAAAAACAACATACAACCATTCAACCAATAATATCGCACCACTTTTCAACCTATGGTTGGCTCTAAGGAAGGAATATTCCTTAGAATATTCCTTTTGTTGACTATACGTCCACTTTGCTGACTCGACATCCTAGTCAACCATGTCGCAAATTTTACCTGTTTGGGATTTCGATCAGAACGCAATATCTCCTTGATATGACATCAGTTTTTCAAACCATTCACGATGCCAGAATCAAGAAGACGAGATATACACAACCATCCTAGTTTCAACCCAATCCTATAACTTTCAATTTTGAGAAAAAATTATGAACTCCTGATCACTCCTCCCCATTGGGAAGCTTTTGGATCCCAAAATACTTGATTACCTGTTCAGTAGATGAGGGTACAAATCCCTCACCTTTCCAACCTCCATCCAATTTTCCTTGCTTGGTTTAGTTCCTTTGATCCAAACTTGAAGGTAGTCAACACTTCCCCTCTTGGATGCTCTTGTCCTCCTGTCAAGAATTGTATCATATTTGAGCTCATCCGGAAATTCTGGTGAGAATTATTCAATACACGGTAGCTGAACATCACTTCCTTGATCATCGATCAAAGGTGGCTCATACAAACGTAAGTTTTCAACATTAACAACTAAATACATTTGCATATATGAAGGCAAGTCAAGTTGAAATGCATTATTACCAACTTGCTTTATGATCTTGAATGGACCATATTGAATGGGTTTGAGTTTTTTACCTTCCCCTTGCATCCTTTATTTGCTAATGTGAAACCATACCTCATATCCCTCTTGAAACTTATGATCGAATCTATGTTTGTCATGCCTCTCTTTGTATTTTCTTTGACTTTTCTCAAGCTGTTCTTGAACTTGTTGTTGTATAATATGAATTTGATCAATGAACTTTTGAGCATTGTCAATATCACTATGGCCATCAATTGCAACATCCTTCCCAAAGATGAAGTCTAATGGAAATTTTGGAAAATACCCAAAGCATACTTCAAAAGGTGATGTTTGAGTTGAAGAGTTATTTGCCCGATTGTAAGCGTGCGGAATGTAATGAAGTTTTTCATCCCACAACTTAGGATGTTTGCTGCAATATCCTCTCAATAGATGCACAACAGTTATTTTCACCACCTCGGTTTGTCCATCGGTTTGTGGATGAAAAGCAATACTCTTTTTCAACTTTGTGTCCATTATACTCCATAGATTTGACCAAAAATTCCCAATGAACCTGGAATCCCTGTCACTAACAATAGAAGTTGGCAATCCAAAATGAACCCAAACATGTTGAAAATAACGTTTAGCAGTTTTTTCAGCAGTAATGGTTTTCTTACATGGCATAAGTATACACATTTTACTGAATCTACCCACAACTACATAAAGATAATCATGTTGTTTTCTTGACATAGGTAGACCTACAACAAAGTCCATGGAGACACTCTCCGATGGCCTTGATGCTACTGGTAGTGGCGTGTACAACCCAAGCTTCCTATTACTAGGCCTACTTGTTGCACACATAGAACAACCTCTTATAAAACGCGACACACTATCTATCATGCGAGGCCAATAACAATACCTCTATAGATGTGCCACTGTTTTTCTTACCCCAAAGTGTCCAACAATAAGAGATGGATGAGCTTCTCTGATGACACTTAGCCTCTCTCGTTGTGGTATACATAACTTGCCCAAATGAAACACAAAATTTTTATGCATGTGATAATATTTTTCTTCAACTTGATTCCCTTCATTGAAACTAGCATACACATCTTGAAAATCAATGTCATGTGCATATTGTTCTATGTAACTCTCATGTACAACATAATCATTCTTGAGTAAAGTAGATGCACTAATGATTGGTCTTTCAGAATTTTTTTTGAAAATACTTTTCTTGTACCTTATAACTAAGTGAAACTGTTGAAGAAATCCCATCCACCTGAAATTTCTTGATTGCTGCAATTTTGTTTGTGATTTCAAGTACTGTAATGGTTGGTGATCGATATGCACAATAGTCTCTTTACCCATCAATTAGTTTTTCTAGTTCTTGACGCTTTGTACCAACGCATATATTTATTTTTCATATGTAGGATAATTTTTCACAACACCGTTAAATGTTTCAGAATGAAAAGAGATAGGCTTACCATGCTGCAAAAGTACTATGCCCATGGCATAATCACTAGCATCAGTTTGAATCTCGAATGGTTGTCTCAAATTTAGTAATGCAAGGACTGGAGTTGAACTGATATTGTCTTTTAAAGCTTCAAAAGCTTGTTGTTATTTGCCTCCCCATTGGAAGCCTTTCTTCACAATTGTCATTGCATGCATAGGAGCTGTGATGGCAGAAAAGTTAGCAATAAACTTTCTCCAATATTGAGCTGCACCTAAGAAACTTCTTACCTCAGTTACTGTTTTGGGTGTGGGCCAATTCACAATGGCTTTCACTTTAGAAGGATCAATTCTCAACTCTCCTCCTCTTACAATATGTCCCAAATAGAACAAGAAGTCTTTCGAAACTCACACTTTGACATCTTAAGAAACAATTTCTCTTTCTTCAAAACATCAAACACTCTATTCACATGCAAGACATGTTCTTCTCTTGTTTTGCTGAAAATTAATATGTCATCTAAGTACACAATCACAAATTCATCAAGGAATCATTAGGGGAATTTTGAGGTCTAAAATGGTCATCATAAGGAAATTATAAAATAATAGTGGAAATAATAAAATAAGATTTGATTACATCTTCAAATTTTGGAGGGAAAAAGAAAAAACTACTTTTTCAACTCGTATTTTCAACTTATCTCCCAAATTTTTTACTCAAATTCGAGTGGGAGTACTCATTGGATGCAAAATTTTGATTCCTCATCCAAGGAGTACCCATGTTACATTCTTGAGATAGATCCTACTACACGAAAAATGAGAAATATATGAAAAACATGATTGCAATCACATGTTTTTCATGTATTTCTGTAATATTCCTTTTTCAGGAAATTGCTACAACAATGAGAATATCTCAAGATATTCTAAAGTTGGAGCCCCAACAATAAGCAAGCACAATAATGGTGCAACAACAACACTCAACTCATAAAAACATGAGAGAAAACCATAGCCATTTTATTAAATAATATCAGCTACAAATGAATACAAGATCTCGAGGATAAAGGATGCTCAAGATAGATAATGCTCAACCTCAAAGAACAAGTACATATCCCATGATGAAATACTGCTATACATGTGATCTCAAGCTATGACAGCGCAGTTTTATAGAGAAAATGCATGCTACATATGCCAAATACATAGATAAACAAATGTATGGCCCAATACAACAATGAGAGTGAAGATATCCTCTCCCAAAGACTACCTCTTGTCAATCCTTGAAGAATTGGAAATAAAATACAAAATTTGCAAAATACCGGAGTTGCTGGGTAGCAGCAGCAACTCTGAAATAGAACCGGATGGAGATGGCTGAATCTGATGCTCAAACTGAATATGCCTTCTCCAATGGATCTTTCAAGTGAAAGGTTGATCCCCTTCACCAAATATCTTCCCCACCAAATGTATCTGCAAAGCCCTAATGAAAATGCTCCTCTAGAATAACGTAGTCACTGGATGAAACTACACTGTAGGGCAAGGGAATGAGTTGGCCTTGATGCAAAAAATCTGCAATGAGCTCTGGGTTGCCTCCAATCTGATATCTCAAAGAGAAGAGAGACTCTTCCTCTGAAAAATAGCTGAAGGAGATGGTGTAGTGAACCCTCACTGCAATACCCAATCTGCTGTAGAAATAACGTTGTCTTGATGGAGGATGCTTGGCCTCAAGCCTGGATGTGAGGAAAATGAAGAACAATCCCTCAAGATACATCTCAAGAAGGAGAAGGAATCCTAAACAGGAATTATTCTAGCAATTCTTGCTAAGCAGCAAAGAATGCACAATTGTCTAATGGACAATTGAGATGAATAAACATAAGCATGAGAAACAATGGTTGCCTTGTCCTCCTTTTAAACAAGTGAAAGCCCCTCTCCATGGGTCCCACTCCTATTAGGGTTTCCTCCACCAAATAACCCTTTCCTCATTCATACTGCGCTGCTTCTCTAAGTGTGCTCCACCTCTTGGCCTAGCGCCGTTGACTTGGTCAAAGTTAACCAAGCCTATTTGCAAATAACCCTGTTCAGACATGAGGGTGTGAAAACCAGCTCCAAAGATGATCCCCTTTCATACTATGAGGGATTTTATTGAGAATATCATTATTCATGGGCCTCCTTACCCATTTATTCTCCTCCTAAGTGAAATTAGCAAAAATTAATGTTCCAAATTATTGTCGGAAAAGTTTGGAACATTACAGTCCTCCCCTCCCAAATGTTGCTTGTCCTCAAGCAACTACAAGGAAAGAACTGGAAAACCTCATCTCAAGACATGGAGTCTGTGAAGTGTTTGAGGAATATCTCCCTCATGTGGGTCCTCTATCCCCAAGCAATCATCCATGAAAAATGAGTCACCTCCCAACTAGGAAACTCCTGGAAACTGTCCTCCACCTTTGGCTCTGGCAAGGTAGGTGGGATGAAAATATGCTCATGGTAGGCAAGGTAGCCTACCCCATGCTATCCTTCTCTCCACTCATGATAAGTGTATAAAAAGTGCTGATCCTGGGCTGCAAAATACTTTCCCTCAAGTGGCAAGATGAAGGCTAGATCCCCATGGACCTCTCCTCGAATGCTGCAAATCATGTTGGCCCAAGTCTCTCCATATATGATGAGTTGGAAGTCATCATCATATGGCATCTTATTCCTCATATGACTCACCTCATAATGAAACAAATGAGCTGCTGTAGTGGCTATACTATCTCCCATGCTCCCTTTAGAACATGTAGTTCAAAGTGTGTGGGAGTTTTCTCCCTCCAAGGACACATCCACCCAATGTGTCTCTCCTCCAATCATGCTCCCAAGGAAATCTCCAGCAATATCAACCAAGGGAACCATAAGGAGAATCATGCTGGCTGCCATGTGTATTAAAGGAGAAGGACAATGGTCCCTCAAATGAAGCCAACGCAGTTTGACTCTCCACTGCCATAGAAAATAAAATGATGGGTGGCCTCCCCACCATTTTCTTGCTGCCCCAATCTCCTGGAGAAAGTGAATGATGTCATGTGAAATGTGAATATGTTCTCCACAAGAAATCTC
Organism: Pinus albicaulis; assembly: GCA_034641835.2. Lineage (NCBI taxonomy): Eukaryota > Viridiplantae > Streptophyta > Pinopsida > Pinales > Pinaceae > Pinus > Pinus albicaulis. Next base: position 438,485,743 of record CM076570.1, on the reverse strand, counting down.
CTCCCCATATTCACTTAGCGAGTGATCATCCATAATGACCTCATGTAGAACATCAAATCTAGAAGGAAGAATAATCCTTCTTTGAGCAAATCCCTGCACATATATGGTTAAGAGATGCATGTATATAGACAAAACATCATGAAAATCAACAATAATCTCACCATATTTCTTGCTCATATAAATGGAGTGGCTCAAAACTGAATTTCCCCCCAACCTCAAAGGGAAAAGAGTTGGTTGTGCTAACTCCTCCATCTCCTCATGATCCATGGAATGCCTCCTCAAGTTCTCCAAGTGGTTTCTCCCACAAGAAGGAAAGAAATGTAATGTGGCAATCATGGTTGGCCCCTGGTTCCTCCTGAAAGGTACAACATGTATAGTAGGGAGAATCATGCTCCCAATGGGCTTCCTCAATCTCAAGCCCACTCTCCAATAAAAGCCTCCCATGAATATGTACATATCAGCAATACATTGAAGCAAACACCAATAGAAACAAGTTGTCATATGACAACCAGAAAGTGGATCAAGGTCCTACACAAGGAACCAGCACAGTGCATCCCTTGCTTGCATCAAATCAAATGAAAACAAGTGCTCTTCCAGCCACTTGTATGCTGCCACAATCATTTTACAAAACATGAACATGAAAGTACAATTTGGTGCCAATGGTGCACACCAAGAATCATGTGGCTTTCCCCACAAACCACCAATGAGATAGCCAATCTCAATGCTACAAATGGCTTCAAGTACATCATAATACAATATGCAAGAAGGAATAGTCATCCTTGGTACAATATACTGCTCATAAAAATATAATAAGTACAAAATATAAGATGAAATTGTACATTCTCCATCATGTACTCGAAGACTTGAGCTGAAATAGCTCAACTGAAAATACTCCCTTACTCCCAATGAGTAGAAAGGTGGTTGTGATATCCTCATCATCATCATCTGGGCTATGCATCTCTCCATATGTTGATGTATGTCCTGCTGGATGCCCTCCCAAATGAAATCCTCTACCAAGGCAAGATATGCATCAAAATGCATGGAAAAGAAGTCCTCATATGCTGCATGCAATAGCTTTTCCTTGAGACTAGAATCTCTAGTCAAGAAGACTCTGCCAAGTGAATGGATGACCATATCTTCTACTATGTATCTTTCATTTGTCTTCGGGTCATCAAGAGTCATGCATGCACCAAGATCCTTGGAGTACTCAACTAAGAGCTGATATCTCCAATAAGGATCGATCCTCCTCAGAGACAGTGCTGGTGATCTGGAATGTGTAGCTCTCCTCATGCTGCTGTCTACTACTTTGACATCCCCCATGCCAAATTTCTCCTCCAAACTCTTCACCTCTCCACAATCCAAGAGTGGTGAACCCAAAGATAAAATGTCTCTCATCAATTATAGATCTGGTGGCCTCCCTGGTGGAATGCCTCTATGCAGTGAGACATCAATGTCAAGAGTGGACTGTACATATGGTTGGGAAACCTTTCCGTTGCTCTCACAGTGCAATATAGTCTGCCTCCTCTTTGCACTAGCTCTCTGGAATAGAGAAGGGTGTGGCCTCCTCATCATATGATGCTGCTCTTCCTTCCTTCCTCCTCCTTCCAACTGTAATGCTGCATAATCATGCTGCTCACTTATTGTGCTTGGACCTCCATGAATGAGATCCTGGGGAATTCCTTGCAAATATTCAAGAATCCCTCTAGTTGGAGCAAGAGCTCCTCCTTCCTCTGCATGAGGTACTAGATGAACTCTAGAAATAACAGCGTTGTTGCCCTCAGATTCCTCAATATGAGTGGGCAAATCTCCAATGATTGGATCCTCTTTTGGAAAAAGGATATTTTTGCCTCCTTGTGCCAAAAATGAAGATCTTGCCTCCAATAAGGCATCATGCAAGATATCAAACTTCTTCATGGCTTTCTACAGTGATTTTGAGTCTATGGTTTTCTTCATTACATGTAAGGGTTTTGTTTGTTTGAATGTGTTTGTTTCCTTCACATGTGTTTCAGAATTACCAAATATCTTCATCAAAGTTCTAATGAACATTGCATAGGAAGAGGTATTTACATTTTTCAAAGTAAATGACCCAAATAACCACCATGCATAGACCTTACCTCCTAAGTGCAGCGCTACTACTATGATGGCTTCACCTTTGGAAATCTGATGTTGCTGCAAAAAGGTGTCTAGCTCTTTTATCCAAGCCGTGGCTGAACAAGTAGGGGAACCATCAAAGATAGATAGAAGAAATATATCCTCATTATGCTGCTTTCTCCTCCTCACCATGATATTGCAAAACTCTGGAAAGGTAATATGATCTCTAAACCTATGGGTTTGAGATTCATACTCATGCAAGAAACCTCTAAGAGTTCCTCTCTTCGACACTTCTTCTTCTTCTTCTTCTCTCATGGAAAAAATGGCTATGTGAATGTGCTGTATATCATAGGGTGTAGCTGCATTCTTACATCCCCTACAAGAAAATCTAGAGTTTGACTCAGTTTCAAACCCTCTTGGAGATCCTATACCAATCTCCCTCATTAGCTTCTCAAATTCTTCATGAATGCTCTGTACAGATTTTGGAAGAAGCTTTGTAAGCTTTGCTTCCCTCTTTTCTCCATATAATGGAGTCTTCATCCTCTCTCTTCTTGATATCATGATGGCTGAGATCCACTGGCTGGGCCAAAGATCATGCTCTGATACCACTGTAATATTCAATTTTCAGGAAATTGCTACAACAATGAGAATATCTCAAGATATTCTAAAGTTGGAGCCCCAGAAATAAGCAAGCACAATAATGGTGCAGCAGCAACACTCAACTCATAAAAACATGAGAGAAAATCATAGCCATTTTAATAAATAATAGTAGCTACAAATGAATACAAGATCTTGAGGATAAAGGATTCTCAAGATAGACAATGCTCAACCTCAAAGAACAAGTACATATCTCATGATGAAATACTGCTATACATGTGATCTCAAGCTATGACAGCGCATTTTTATAGAGAAAATTCATGCTACATATGTCAAATAAATAGATAAACAAATGTATGGCCCAATACAACAATGAGAGTGAAGATATTCGCTCCCAAAGACTACCTCTTGTCAATCTTGGAAGAATTGGCAATAAAATACAAAATCTGCAAAATGCTAGAGTTGCTGGGTAGTAGTAGCAACTCAGAAATAGAACTGGACGTAGATGGCTGAATCTGATGCTCAAATTAAATATGCCTTCTCCAATGGATCTTTCAAGTGAAACGCTGATCCCTTCACCAAAGATCTTCCCCACCAAATGTATCTGCAAAGCCCTAATGCAAATGCTCCTCTAGAATAACGCAGTCATTGGATGAAACTGCACTGTAGGGAAATGGAATGAGTTGGCATTGATGCCAAAAATCTGCAATGAGCTGCGGGATGCCTCCAATTTTATATCTCAAAGAGAAGAGAGACTCTTCCTCTGAAAAATAGCTGAAGGAGATGGTGTAGTGAACCCTCACTGCAACACCCACTCTGCTGTAGAAATAATGCTGTCTTGATGGAGGATGCTTGGCTCAATCTTGGATGTGAGGAAAATGAAAAAAAATCCCTGAAGAGACCTCTCAAGAAGGAGAATGAATCCTAAACAGGAATTCCTCTGGAAATTCTTGCTAAGCAGCAAAGAATGCACAATTGTCTAATGGACAATTGAGATGAATAAACATAAGCATGAGAAACAATGGTTGCCTTGTCCTCCTTTTAAATAAGTGAAAGCCCCTCTCCATGGGTCCCACTCCTATTAGGGTTTCCTCCACCAAATAACCATTTCCTCATTCATACTACACTAATTCTGTAAGTGTGCTCCACCTCTTGGCCCAACGCTGTTGACTTTGTCAAACTTAACAAAGCCTCTTTGCAAATAACCCTGTTCACACATGAGGGTGTGAAAACCAGCTCCAAAGATGATCCCCTTTAATACTATGAGGGATTTTATTGAGAATATCATTATGCATGGGCCTCCTTACCCATTTATTCTCCTCCTACGTGAAATTAGCAAAAATTAATGTTCCAAATTATTGTCGGAAAATTTTGGAACATTACAATTTCTAATTTTTAGTGTATTAGGGTCCATCAAAAGTATGCAACATGGGTAATCCTTGGATGAGTAATAAATTTTTTCATCCAATGAGTTCTCTTGCTCAAAATTTGAGTAAAAAATTTGGGAGACAAGTTCAAAATACGAGTTGAAAAAGTAGTTTTATTATTTTATTATTTTTTAATCTTTTTGCCCTTTTACTTAAAAAATGGTGAATCATCCCCCATGGTTGACATCATCATCTTGAATCCTATTGGTTCTTATAAATTTTATTTTGGTTGTACATTTTTCTTAGGAGGCCCATTTTAGACCTCAGAATTCCCCTAATGGGACTCAAAACACTATCTGTAACACACATGAAATTTTCTGGTGCATTACGCAAACCAAATGGCATATCTAACCACTCAAAGAGTCCTTGTTTGGTTTTGAATGTAGTTTTCCATATATCACTTTCTGAAATTCTTACTTGATGATATCCACTTCGTAAATCTAGCTTAGTGAAAAACTTTGCTTCTTTCAGCTGATCAAGAAAATCATCTATCCTTGGGAGTGGGTAACGATTCTTTACCATAATCTTGTTCAAAGCTCTGAAGCCTACACACATGCGCCAAGTCCCATATTTATTTGGTATCAAGAATATGGGTGAACTGCAAGGCGAGGTGCTTGGCATTATGATGCCTTTGTCCAACTTCTCTTTTATTTTCCTCTTTATTTAAAAATTTTCCATTATCGGCACGTGATACATACCGATGTTTGGAAGAGGAAAATCTTGTTGCAACTGAATCTCATGTTGAATCTCTCTTTTTGGAGGAAATCTTGTTGGCTCCTGAAAAATCTTGTTTGGTCAATTTAGTGTGTCCTAAATTGCTGCATTTATTTGTCAATCCGGGAATCGTAAGCTGATGAAGTGCGGCGCACTATATGTGTAAGATAACCTCTTTCTTAACTTTTTGTCGTTTGTGGTCTTTCTAAGGTAAAATGGAAATTCTAAAGTGAAAAACAAGCTTGGTTATATTTATTCAAGGAAGTGATATCCCCTATAATGATTTACCAATCTTGAAACTTTAAAAACAAATTGAAATTACAATGACAAAAGAAAGTAAAAGTGTACTGCTGAAATGAAAAGTGCTGCTAATCTAATGAATCAAAACAAGAAACTAGTGAACATGAAAACTAAACTATTCTTGCTGCCAACTGAACACAAAAAGAAACTATGCTTATGGAAATTCAAAATTGCAATGAAATAAATCTAAATCAGATTACATCAATTCATTTTCTGACCCTTCATCATTAGACCAGCTATGACTTGCGGAAGTAATCATAAGCAACTTGTGTAACTGATTATTTAATTTGCAGAAAGTAAACTAATACTAAACCATACACACATAATTCAATCCCTCGCCATCAGTCCAGCTGTGGCTTTCGGAGGCAACTGAAGATGTCATACATGATTTAATATATCTAAATTTGCAGAAAAGGAACTAATACTAAACTACACATTTCATCATGCGGCCCCTCACCATCAGTCCAGCTGTGGCTTTCGGAGGTAACTGAAGACGCTATGAGCAGCTTAATATATCTAATTTTGCAGAAAGGAAACTAATACTAAACTACACATTTCATCATACAGCCCCTCACCATCAGTCTAGCTGTGGCTTTCGGAGGTAACCGAAGACACTATGAGTAGCTTAATATATTTAAATTTAACTACTGAATCAAATAAACAAAACTGAAATGAACAAAGCAAGACTGAAGTTAAACAAATGCTATGAAAAGGAAACTAGCCGCAGAATAATGTCAGTCTCATATCATTAGCTAAAATACTATGAAAATGCCCCGGGCTGTCTACCTAAAACCTGCACAAGAAAACTGATCAGTGATTTAACAATCATAAAAACATGAAAGACAATAATGCAATGGAAATTATAAAAATGTATGAACAGAAATGAAGCAACTATGAAATATGAACATGTAATGGATTATGATACAATGAATTTTAAAAGAAATAAAATGAAATATATATACATTAATACACAGAACCTCGGCTGAGCAGGGGCCCTCTACACAGCTCTGGTACGATCCTCAATCACGAATTAAATTGAAAACAGAGTCTTTTCACATTAAGAAGCAGTTCATTACAGACTGGTAGTATTACGGCTCAAGGCAGCGTAATCACTACATAACAGAGTACGCACATCAACTATCAATTAACAACTCAACAGCTATGATCTACTAACAACTAACTCTACGTGCGTATGAAAACGCTCTTTATAAAACAATAAAATGTAACTGTCTCCTGAAGTTTATGATAGCAGCCAGCACGTAGACCACTAAGGCCACGGATATAGGAGTATGGCCATGTTGGAAAACGGATCTATGGAAGGTGGGCACTTGAATTCAACTCCAGAACTTTGCACAGATGTCAATTAACCTCTGCAAGCTTAGAAACGGCCGTATGGATGTTTATATGCCACGAAACAGAGTCCAGCCGACATAGAACTCCATAGTTGACTTCCACGTGGATGGCTTTGACCGCGGCTTTCTTTGACGAATTTACTTGAACCAATAGGACACGAACCATGTCCTTGTCATTCCTAGCCTGCCCATGTGGCTCGTTTCCTTCGTGGAAACCTGTAACATAGATTTCCATAAAATAGCTGCGGAAAGTTGCAGCAGGTGCGGAAAGTGACAAGTTTCCGCAGCTGTATGAAAAAAATCTAAATCAAATAGAAAACACAAAAACATAATTAAAAACCATGTTAGATACCCTTTTGCACATGATATTGACAATTTTGGAGGTTTAGGTGAGTGGAAAAGATATGGAAAAGTGTATGGAAAAGAGGCAAATTCGGGACTCAACATACCCCCACTGTGAAGGTGTTGCATGTCCTCATGCAACCAAAAATTTGACACTCTTTGTTCAATTCATGTGCCTTGATACTTCAGCCAGCACATCTAACCCCGTTCTCTTCTTCTTTGGTACTGCCATCATTCTGGGTTTCTTCATGAGGCACCTGAATTTGATATTCACAAGTGCTCTGCTCAATTTTTGGCATTTCCTTTTTAGCTTCTTATTCTTCTTTTGCCAAATACCCAAATGTAACATAGTATTGTCATGGATAATCTTGTCCATTTTGCCTTGCTCTTTGAGTGTTTCATTTTCATTTTTGATATGCCGATTCAAAAGCTCAAGCTCAAAAATCTCCTGTTTTAATGACTGAACCAAATCATCCTGCAATGTATGAGGCTGAATAGAAGAGGTACTTGGGCCTGTGGCTGCCTTCTCCAAGGATTCTATATAATCATACACCTCCTGTTGTTTGGGGTCTACTTCCGGTGTCTTTTTCATTGGGCCGTCCTCAAAATGCTGCAAGGGAGAATTATGTTCAAAATTTGGCTGAGGAGAACTTTCATCAATATTTTGCTGAGAATAAGATGGAGTACGCTCATTGTCTGATTGGGAGTGAAAGGAGTCAGGGTCACTAACTGACTGAAATGGACTATGGTCAGTTGGAGACTGTTCAGATGTCTCCTCACCCAAATCAATGAAATGAGGACCTTTAATTTGTGTTTTTCTCAGTTTTCCCTTAAGCCTGCTGCTTCTCCTCACATGCTGTGGTACACTACCCTTTTGTTCTTGTTTTTCTGTTTTTGCCTTCTTGGATAGAGATGACTGTTTTTGAAGAAAAATTAATCTTTTTGATAGAATTTGGTGATCTTCTTCTTCAGAAGAAGAAGTTTTATGGACAGCCTCAATAATTTCTTTCCCTTTTGGTATTATTGGCTTCTTATTTTTGATTTCCTTCTTCTTCCTTTTTACCAATCTCTCTTCCCTATCATTTTTCTTCATAGTAATAGTAGAAGTATGGATTTCATCTACTGTTCTTTTCCTTCTACTTCTTTTTGCTGTGCTAGCTGCGGAAATTTCCTGTGTAGGAGCAACTTGGGTTTCAACATCCATTTTCTTTCTTCTACTCCTTCTAATTGGATTACCTTCAGGAATTTCCTGAGGTTCTTCAAAGAAGTTTCTAACTAGGAATTGTTCTCATGTATCTTTTCTTTCTTTTAGCTCCTTTTCAATCAGAATTTTTATAAACCCATGATGATATAAATGAGGCTCTACATCTCCTAGGTGTTTTTGCACAGTGACAACCATTTTCTTCAAGCTATTGAATAGGAAATAAGGAAGATTGAGAGTTTGGTTTTCAAGAAAATTCATCAATAGCCTAGTATGATACATGTACATGGAGCCAAAACGGCCTTCACATGTGATAAATTTCTAAACAATGAGTAGTAAAGTGGCCCATTCATCTTTTATTGCATGCACAGGGATTCCTCTTTTGAAAACAGTGATATCCATACCTTGATTTCGGAGGATTGTTCTCCATGCCTCATCACTGATACTTTTGTTTTTGAACCAACGTTCTCCTTCCTGAAGAAGCTCTGTGGCTGCTGTTATTGATGCTTCATTGACTAAAAACTTGAGGTCTCCCACTTCTGCTTCCGAGCCATCAAATGATCTTGCAAACGCTTTGGTAACTTCTCTATGGTAACCCCTGAATTTCTGAATAAAACGCAGCCATTTAGCTTTCCTCAACATCTCTTTTTCTTGTGGAAATCCCTCTATAAATTTCTGTCCTTCCGGCTCTGCCCTTAATAATTTTCCCATTTTACTTCTCTGTGCTTCACAGGCTTGCCTTTGTGAGGGTTTAAGTGGAAATGGAGCGATGGAATACACAGAATCTAGCACAATACTGTGGGGATGTTATCACAAAACGGAAATGAGCACCATAAACAGAATGGAATAAGACTGTGGGTGGATATACGGAAATGAGAGTGAGCAAAAGGAACGGAATGGAGTGAAACAGGGAGTGAGAATGAGTAGAGTGGGGTTTTGTAAACACGACAGAGACACGACAAAGAGGTTAACAAAGTATAATGCATTTGGCCGCGTTTTGAATTTTGGTGGCTGTGTCATAAATATGAACACGTTTCAATCAATGATTATGAAGTTATGCGGCTTGTAAGAGTCCTTTGTCAACTCAAATACGTATCATTATCTACGGTGGAATATTTGAACATGAGTGAGAGTCAGAATTTCAATGATGAAACCGTTTGTGAATAAATGCAAGAGGATAACATAGAGATCGTGAAGGTTACGGACTGTCAATATAATCATTGCGCGTTATGGGTAGAGCTCATAGTTTAAAATTACATAAAAATGTGTTTTTCGATACTATTTGAAATAAACTTTATTCATACCTTTGGAATCCTTGTTTTTGCCCTTGGTCTTCAACTGATTGATCTTCATTAGTGTCTTGAATGTCCCATTGATCCTCTCCTGCATTTTATTTCATAATTTATGAAAATAACAACTAACTGTACATTCTTTTTGAAAACAGAGTAGTAGTAGCTGCGGAATCTGCTCCTGGCTGCGGAAACTGGAATCAGCTGCGGAAACAGATGTCAGCTGCGGAAACTGACACAGCTATTACTTGGCTGAAATAGAAATAAACAAATGACAAATGACCAGGTGGAAATGGCCATAAAAAGATTTTTATTGATGGAATGGATGAAATGAAGTGGAATGAAGTGAAATGAAATGAAATGAAGTGGAATGAAATGGAGTGGGTGGTGAGATGAAATGAAATGAAAGACAATTTTTTTTTTTTTGGAAAATATAGAGTGTCAGGTGTCCCTGATTTTCACCCCATATTTTCTGTATAAGACTGCCAATCAATGATTGGTTTTCAGGCTTATACCATTTTTTTTTTTTTTTTTTTTAAACTTGAAAAACAAAAGCTAGGCTGGTGAAGAAGAAGAATTCTTCTGTACCAGCCTAATTGCAGAACTTTCTTGAAACAACTTGAAAAAATCCTCTTTAGAAAGTGGCTTATGATAAACTTTCAATCTATGGCCATTCACTAAAAGAGGAGTTTGAAACTCATCAATGGTCTTGATTCTTACAGCTCCATTGTTAAAGATCTTCTCAATCTCATATGGCCCAAGCCAATGAGTCTGAAATTTCCCTTGAAAATCTTTAAACTTGGAGTCAAATAACAATGCCCAATCTCCTTCTTGAAACTTCTTTTCTTTGATATATTTTTCATGCCACTTAGTTCTTTGATATTGAACTAGATCAGTTCTTAGAATTGCTTCTTGTCTGATCTCATCTAGCTCATTCAACTGCTCCATTCTATGCTTTTGGGCTTCTGATAAGTCCATTCCCAACTGAACTGCTATCTTGAAGGTCTTGACTTGGAACTCAATGAGGAACAAGACTTCTTTCCCATAAACAAGTTCATAGGGAGAATGTCCTGTTGTATTCCTCCATGTAGTTCTGTAGGCCCACAAGGCTTCTGGAAGCCTTTCTGCCCAATCTCTTCTATGTAGATGAACAGTTTTGGTGATGATACTTTCAAGAACTTTGTTTGTGGACTCCACTTGGCCATTTGCTTGTGGATGGTAAGGAGTAGATTTTCTGTGCTTGATTTTGTATTCTTCCATCAACTTCTCCACCAAATTTGATGTGAATTGGCTCCCCTGATCTGTTACAATTTCTCTTGGAACACCAAAGCGAGTAAAAATATCCTCATAAAGAAAATGAACAACTGAATTTTCAGTGGCAGATACTAATGCTTTAGCTTCTACCCATTTAGTAACATAATCAGTGCAAACCAATATATACTTCTTTTGCTTAGATGGTGGATTAATAGGTCCAATGAAATCTAAAGCCCATTTTTCAAAGGGTTCAATGAGTACCTGTGTTTGCAATGGCTTTTCATTTGAAAGGGTAGGTTTCCCTACTCTTTGGCAGCTGTCACACCTTTTGACATATTGTTTTGCATCTTTGAAGAGGGAAGGCCAATAATATCCTAAAGAAAGGATTTTATAGGCCGTCCTTTTATCTGCAAAGTGTCCGCCGCATGGTTCATCATGACATGCCTTAAGAATATCAGGCATTTCATCTTCCCTGACACATCTTCTGATCACAAGATCTGGCCCTGTTTTAAACAATTCGTTAGAAATCCATGAATATTTTGAACTCTCCTGAATAATTTTTCGTTTTTCTCTTGAAATAAATGTGAAGGTAGTTTCCCTGTAACCAAATAGTTAGCAATATCTGCATACCAAGGGGTCTTAATAGTTACTGCAAACAAGTATTCATCAGGAAACTTATCTTCTACAGGAGAATCTTCTTTAGTATTCTGAATCCTAGACAAGAAATCAGCTACTGTATTCTGTTTTCCTGGTCTATCCAACACATTAATATTGAATTCTTGCAAAAGTAAAAGCCATCTTGTCACTCTGCCATTAGTAACAGGTTTGTTCATTAAATATCTAATTGCAGAATGATCAGTATGAATAAAAGTTTCATAGCCTGTTATGTAATGTCTAAACTTATTAATTGCATGAACAACAGCTAAGAACTCTTTTTCAGTCACAGTATAGTTCAACTCTGTGGGAGTCAAATTTTTACTGGTGTAATAAATGGCATAAGGAATTAAATATTTTTGACCCAACACAGCTCCAAGAGCTGTATCTGAAGCATCTGTAGAAATATGGAAAGAAAGTTTCCAATTTGGTCCTCTCAAGATAGGTGCTTCAGATATTCTTGTTTTCAAAGTTTCAAAAGCGGATTGACAATCAGGATCCCATTTAAATTCACGGTCTTTTGTAAGCAACTTGAAGAGTGGAGATGCTATTTTAGTGAAGTTTTCTATAAATCTTCTATAGTAACCAGTAAATCCTAGAAAACTTCTAACATCCCTTTGACAATTTGGAATAGGCAACTTGGAGATGACTTCAACTTTTGATCTATCAACCTTAATTCCATCTCCTGAAATATGATGTCCTAAAACAATCCCTTCATTAAACATCATAAAGCATTTTTCATGGCTTAATGAAAGGTTTGTTTCTTTACATCTTATAAGAACTTTTTCCAAATTTTCTAATGCCTCTTCAAATGAATTACCATAAACTATAAAATCATCCATATAAACTTCTACACAATCATGGATTAGATCAGAAAAAATTCCTAGTACTGCTCTTTGGAATGTTGCAGGTGCATTACATAACCCAAAAGGAAGCACTCGATAAGCAAAAGTTCCCCATGGACAGGTAAATGTGGTCTTATCTTGATCTTCAGGTGCTACCTGAATTTGATTATAGCCACTAAAACCATCCAAAAATGAAAAGTACTTTTTACCTGCTAATGTATCTAATACCTGATCAATAAAAGGCAAAGGAAAGTGATCCTTGAAAGTTGCTTTGTTCAATTTCCTGTAATCAATGCATACCCTCCATTTACCATTCTTTTTAGGTACTATAACCAAAGGAGAAACCCATCGGCTATCTGAAATTGGATAAATGAAGTTTACATTGAGAAGTTTTGGAGCTCTTCTTTCACTATCTCCATAAGATTTGGATTCATCCTTCTTTGAGGTTGTCTGATTGGTCTACTGTTTTCCTCAATATAGATATGATGGATGCAAGTCTTAGGATCAATACCCTTCATGTCAGTATACTCCCATGCAAATGCAGTAGAATGTTTTTGCAAGATTCTGGTTAGTTCTTCTTGTTGTGACTTCTCCAGATGTTTGTTGATATTCAATGTCTTTTCTGGAAAAATCTCAAAAGCAGAATTACCAAACTCTTCCATAGAGTAGAGAGACATTTTTCTTGATGATAAATATTCTATGTCAGATTCCAACTGAAATTGTGTGGGGTCATATTCTGAAGTTATCTCAAAATTTTCTAATGTGTTCAGAATTTGACTATCCTCACTAATTTCGGAAATGGTAAAGACAGGTTGTATAGTGTTCTCATCATCGACCCATTCATTGTCTCCTATTTCTGTAATTGCTCTTGCAGGAGGATACAAATTGAATTTCTTTGTCGAATTACCATTAGAAATGTATATGTCTCCAGATCTACAACTAATAAAAGCATCAGCTGTGGCCAGCCAAGGTCTTCCTAAGATAATTGGATGTCCTCCTAGATTACTTTTGGGAGTCAAAATCATAAAGTCTACTGGATATTCCCAAGAATCTAAGGAGACTGAAATATCTTCTAATACACCATCTGGTTTAATAACCGATCGATATGCAAGTTGCAATAAAGTAGGTGTAAAAAGAAGGTTAGGAAGTTTTAACTGTTCCATAGTTTGTCTACTCATAATGTTGATAGCAGCCCCTAAGTCAATCAATGTGTTTGGAATTTCTATCCCATTTATATGTGTCTTGACAATTGGACTTCTAGGATCTACATACTTCTGCATGGCAATTTTTCCCATCATAATGTCTGCAATCTTTCCTACCAGGTGGATTCTTCTTGTGTCCTTTAGCTTTCTTCCTGGTCTTTTGAAACTCAACTCCTTTATGGTTTTTGCTAGAATAGGAATTTATCGAATGGCTTGTAGCAATGGAATCTTGATACAAACATTCTTCAATTCATCTAGAAAGTCATAGTTAGGCAACAAAATTTGTTTTTCCACCCCCTTATCAATTTGTAGTCTTTCCGGAAAAGGAGGTGTAGATGAAGATACATGTTGCTCAACTATAGGAGTTGTGGATGCTAGCTTTTCTTTTTCTTTTTTCTTTTTTGAATTTTGAAGAGATTCTTCCTCAGAACCCTTATTGACTTGAAGAGAGTCCTCCTCAGAGGTATCTTGCTCTTGAATGTCTATAGAAGGTTTTTCTAAAACTCTACCAGATCTAAGTTGTACATCGTTGAGAGGAACAATCATATAGGTAGGAAATTGTTGTCCTTCTACCATATAAGTAGTTTGAGGATTCTTATTGTTAGGATTTGGCAATGGCTGAGCTGGAAGTTGATTTGTCTTCTATTGGTATGGAAGCATGAGTTGAGGATTTGTATTTTGTTGAGAAGGTTGTTGTTGTGGAAATGGTAATGAAAGTTGTTGTGGATTTTGGCTTGGAAATTGTAGAGCTTGTTGATTTTGAAAAGATGGAGGATATTGATAAAATTGAGCAAATCTCCCATAAGGATTTTGCATCCCTTGTACCCATGACTGATATGAATTTTGATGTTGGGGCCAAGATTGTTGCCAAGGAGTCCAATTTGGTGGGGTTTGAAGATTCATAGGGTTATTAAACCCTTGAGATTGTTGTCCCTGCCAAGGTCTCCTTGCGACAAAACAGAGAGATTCTATTGAATTTGGATCTTCTTGAAAAACGGCTTTGAGTCCAGGGATTGAAGGACAATCCTTGATTTCATGATTTTCTGAGCAAATCATACATGTTTCTACAACTTTTGCATCCAAGGGACATTCCCTTAAAGCATGTTTCTTTCTACATTTCGGACAAAAGATGGCTAAAGCATCTGTTTCTGCTTTCTTCTTGTTTTGGATTTTAAGGGTGTCTAGTTGTTCACTAAGACCCCCTAAGATATCAGTTTTAAACTCATCAAGCATATTACCAATCTCTGCCCTACTTACTGATCCCGTTGCAGATTTGTTAGCCCTAATAAGAGAAGAATCCCTAGGCCCTTTTCCAGTTTTAGATCTTCCCCTTGAGAATTGGATACATAGTTCTGTTATATCATGAAATGGGAGTTGAGAAATGTCTGCTTTCCCCATCATGTTTAAAATGTCTATCCATTCATCTCTAATGGCTTTTAATAGGAGGGCTTTCAAGGTTTCATTATCTAAGTTTCTCATCTTTGCTCTTTTCAAGTTGTATTGAAATCTTTCAATTAGGTCTTCCAAATTTTCATCTTCTTTTTGCATCATTTTGAATACCTCATCCTTGTGATTGGTGGGCATACAATAGTCCAAGTATCTATCCAAAAATGTTTGTTTCATTTCATTCCAAGTCCCGATAGATTGAGTGGCTAATCCCATGAACCATTTCAAAGCAGATCCCTTCAATGTTGAAGAAAACAGTTTGAGTTTTTGAGAATCTTCCATATAGTCATAAGTTCGGCACACTACTTCAAACTCAAACAGAAATGTTTCAGGATCCTCACTTCGTAATCCATAAAAGTTAGGAAGAACAGATGGTGAGATATTTTTCATTGTTGCATGAGTTTCCTCATCAACTATAGGGAATCCAAGAAAATTGTCCCTATTTCTACCGTTATTTCATTCACCATTGTTATCTTCATTATCTCCTCCTCCTCTACCTCCACCTCTATTTATTACTTCCTCTGCCATGATAGTTTCTTTAGAGTCCTTATAGTCCTCTAGTTCTTCTACCAAGGAAGGATGAGAGAAAGTTTCTTTGTTTTCTAAGTGGGTTTTAGTAGGTGATATAGGAGAATCCTCAAATTCAGCTGTTCTTTGACTTCCAAAAATCTTAAGGCTAGGGGTAGATGGTGGTGAATCTGGTCTATGCCTTGAAGAAGATGGAGTTGTGAAAATCGAACTCTTGGCTTTAGCTATAAACCTTCCCCTAGAATCTCTTGCTCTATGCATGTCATTTTTATTCTTTTTTAAAAAGTTGGGCTAATAATTCTCTTTCTGATCTTCCAGATCACACTAGGTGCAAGAAGAGAGCATACTTAAGAAATTACTAAACCAATAACTCTCTTTTATGATCCTCCAGATCACACTAGGTGCAAGAGGAGAGCATACTTCAAGAAGTTATCAAGTTTTCCCTTCTTTTATGATTTTATGTTTTTTTTTTTTTAAGAAATTGGCTACCTAGTTACACTTCCCCGGCAACGGCGCCAAAATGTTTGGTCGATTTAGTGTGTCCTAAATTGCTGCATTTAATTGTCAATCCGGGAATCGTAAGCTGATGAAGTGCGGCGCACTATATGTGCAAGATAACCTCTTTCTTAACTTTTTTTCGTTTGTGGTCTTTCTAAGGTAAAATGGAAATTCTAAAGTGAAAAACAAGCTTGGTTATATTTATTCAAGGAAGTGATATCCCCTATAATGATTTACCAATCTCGAAACTTTAAAAACAAATTGAAATTACAATGACAAAAGAAAGTAAAAGTGTACTGCTGAAATGAAAAGTGATGCTAATCTAATGAATCAAAACAAGAAACTAGTGAACATGAAAACTAAACTATTCTTGCTGCCAACTGAACACAAAAGAAACTACTCTTATGGAAATTCAAAATTGCAATGAAATAAATCTAAATCAGATTACATCAATTCATTTTCTGACCCTTCATCATTAGACCGGCTATGACTTGCGGAAGTAATCATAAACAACTTGTGTAACTGATTATTTAATTTGCAGAAAGTAAACTAATACTAAACCATACACACATAATTCAATCCCTCGCCATCAGTCCAGCTGTGGCTTTCGGAGGCAACTGAAGATGTCATACATGATTTAAGATATCTAAATTTGCAGAAAAGGAACTAATACTAAACTACACATTTCATCATGCAGCCCCTCACCATCAGTCCAGCTGTGGCTTTCGGAGGTAACTGAAGACGCTATGAGAAGCTTAATATATCTAATTTTGCAGAAAGGAAACTAATACTAAACTACACATTTTATCATGCAGCCCCTCACCATCAGTCCAGCTGTGGCTTTCGGAGGTAACCGAAGACACTATGAGTAGCTTAATATATTTAAATTTAACTACTGAATCAGATAAACAAAGCTGAAATGAACAAAACAAGACTGAAGTTAAACAAAAGCTATGAAAAAGGAAACTAGCAGCAGAATAATGTCAGTTTCATATCATTAGCTAAAATACTATGAAAATGCCCCGGGCTGTCTACCTAAAACCTGCACAAGAAAACTGATCAGTGATTTAATAATCATAAAAACATGAAAGACAAGAATGCAATGGAAATTATAGAAATGTATGAACAGAAATGAAGCAACTATGAAATATGAACATGTAATGGATTATGATACAATGACTTTTAAAAGAAATGAAATGAAATATATATACATTAATACACAGAACCTCAGCTGAGCAGGGGCCCTCTACACAGCTCTGGTACGATCCTCAACACGAATTAAATTTAAAACAGAGTCTTTTCACATTAAGAAGCAGTTCATTACAGACTGGTAGTATTACGGCTCAAGGCAGCGTAATCACTACATAACAGAGTACGCACATCAACTATCGATTAACAACTCAACAGCTATGATCTACTAACAACTAACTCTACGTGCGTATGCAAACGCTCTTTATAAAACAATAAAATGTAACTGTCTCCTGAAGTTTATGATAGCAGCCAGCACGTAGACCACTAAGGCCACGGATATAGGAGTATGGTCATGTTGGAAAACAGATCTATGGAAGGTGGGCGCTTGAATTCAACTCCAGAACTTTGCACAGATGTCAATTAACCTCCGCAAGCTTGGAAACGGCCGTATGGATGTTTATATGCCACGAAACAGAGTCCAGCCGACATAGAACTCCATAGTTGACTTCCACGTGGATGGATTTGACCGCGGCTTTCTTTGACGAATTTACTTGAACCAATAGGACACGAACCATGTCCTTGTCATTCCTAGCCTGCCCATGTGGCTCGTTTCCTTCGTGGACACCTGTAACATAGATTTCCACAAAATAGCTGCGGAAAGTTGCAGCAGCTGCGGAAAGTGACAAGTTTCCGCAGCTGTATGAACAAAATTTAAATCAAATAGAAAACACAAAAACATAATTAAAAACCATGTTAGATACCCTTTTGCACATGATATTGACAATTTTGGAGGTTTAGGTGAGTGGAAAAGATATGGAAAAGTGTATGGAAAAGAGGCAAATTCGGGACTCAACAAATCTCATGATGTGCATTAACTAAATCATATAAATCTGATTTCAACTTAGGATCGCATCCCTCAAATGATTCATGATTAACATCAGCTTTAGGCTTAATCATTAGAAGAACAAAATTCTTACTTGAATTCACCAGCCTCTTTACCTATCCAGCATTTACCATAGCAATGTTTGTCTTCTTGCGATGTGCTCTAACACTATAATCCTTGCTATCTTTGAATAAATGATATTTTTTCTCATGACAATGGAAGATCGATTTTCTATCATACAAGTAAGGACTCCCCAACATAATACTTATTATGTCAAGCGGAAGCACATCTAATTCAACTATGTCAACAAAATTTTCAGTGATTGCAAACCGCAATATGCATTTCTTTGAAACCTGTAAATTTGCATCCTTACAAATCCCACCGAATGGATATGGTTTTGTATGTGGTATGGTCTCAAGGTTAAGTTTCTTGACCAAGTCTTCAGAGATTAAGTGTTCTTGTGACCCACTGTCAAACAATGTGTCAATCTTGGTATGTTTGGATATGACCCTCCCATGAAACTGTTCAATTCTTTCTTCTTCATTTGGAGCATGTATGTGACAGTTTGAGGTACTAGTACTGGGTTTAGTTAGAATTTATTTTCCCTTCATTTTCTTCAATCCCATGGCTGTAATTTTAGATTCATCATCTGAATCATCTCCTAAATCATGTTGAGTTGTAGCTGCAGTTTTTTGTTTCCCTTTGTTATTTTATTTCTTTGGCCTCATTTCAGGATGTAATTTCCAACAATGACTTTCATAATGGCCTTATTTTGAACAATGTTTACAAACCAATTTTTCTCCCTCTTTCTTAACAGATGAATTCTTTTTTCTTTTACCTTTGGAGGTATTCTCTTTGTTTTTACCCTTAAAAGGTTTCTTCCTACCCTCTTCAGAAATTTTTTTCCCTCTAGCATCTAGATGTGTGGCCTGAACACATACTTCATCTAGACTTGTGGGGTTAAACATGCGAATAGAGTGTTTTAGGTAGCTATGTAAGCCTCCTATGTACTTGAGAAAAGTATCTTGGCTCTGTAAATATACCCCTAATAAGAGAGCTCTTCTCCTAAATTCTTGGGTGTATTCTTGCACATTTTGTCCCTTCAATTGCTTAAAGTTTTTCCAAGTCATTATAGCTTTCTGCATACGAGCTAATGGATAAAACTATTGTTTTATAGCAGTAATGAAATTTGACCATGATAGAATAATCTTACCATGTCTTTTGATCTCCTCCTTTATCTTGGCTTCCCACCAAACAAGTGTTGCACCTTCCATTATCAATGAAGCTAATTGGATTTTGGTATCATCATCTTGAAGGTTATAGAGTCTCAAA
Organism: Pinus albicaulis; assembly: GCA_034641835.2. Taxonomy (NCBI): domain Eukaryota; kingdom Viridiplantae; phylum Streptophyta; class Pinopsida; order Pinales; family Pinaceae; genus Pinus; species Pinus albicaulis. Next base: position 438,466,597 of record CM076570.1, on the reverse strand, counting down.
TAGACCTCCAATTTCCTAATCCAATTATCAAGATTTTCTGCATTGACTTCACCATTAAACATTGGAAATTTAAACTTAACATCAAGTTTAAAAAAAGGAATTTTACCAGTGTTCTTTGACTTGTGTGGCTGATGTACTGAAGTAGAAGTAGAGGATGATGATGATGAGGGAGAGGATGATGGATCTCCATTGCCTCCATTTCCTCCATTTCCCTTCTTTGACTTATCTTCATCATTGTGACCTCTGTCGAGTCATAAAAAAGGTATATTTTGAACACCTAATTAGCCCACAGTAATCATCATTCCGGGAGTGTATTTTTATTCCAAGAGTGTACTCTGTCTGAGGCTTGCAATTGTCTAAGAGCAATGCTATGAAGATGTAGTATAAGATAACCAAATAAAACGTAACCAATGCTTGAAAAGAAACCTAATTACAGTGACATGAATGGAAAGATTAAACTACTTCAATCTTTGCAGAACATCGATCAGGGATGTAGTAGCAATAACTCTTTCCCTTAGAAATCGATGCAAGATGACCAATCTGGGGATTGGGAAGCTAAAGCCTCTATCCTCTATAGTTGGAGATCTTAAAGAAATCAAACCGAAAGCGAATTCAATGAAAGAAACTTAAACAAAAAGAAATCTGAAAAGGAACAGCAGCGTGTAACTACAACTATTCTGTTTACCAGTCAAAGATTATAAATAAGTAATGACAGAAATGGAACAACAACGCAAATTGAACAGCAAATACAATTCTAACATATTCAAGACACTAGATTTCTATGCTTCAACTCTGTCGACAGCTTCTCATTGCGCAATCATCAATTATAACAGATTATAAACTAAAGGAATAGTAATTCAAATCAGATACGAGTCGGTAAAGCTTTTATGATAACAACGAAGTAATAGAACAGTGAATTATGCTTATTGTAAAGAAACGAAATAGCGATGACTCTGTATTTGATCCGATCAACAATAAACCAATTCAAACATTAAACACACTCCACATGACAGTAAACAAAGATTAGAATACAAAGAGCGAAGTAATTCCACCAGAGACGGGCCCTTAGCGCCAGTGAAATACTGCTAGGCTAATTCAAAATTGCAGAAGGTAAATAAAACGCGTGCTTTGTATTAAACCAACATAAAGTCTTACAGAAAAGTTTTCCCTCAAACAAAGAGTTAATATAATAGAGAAAATGTAAAGTATTTCGACCAATTCTCAATAAAAATAACGATCCGTCCCCTCTGTCACTAAAGGACGTGGTCTTATATATCACCTCTTCAACGGACCAATCAAAGAAAAATATAAGTTTGAATAGCGATCCCTCAGAATCGAAAGATCCTGAGGGATTCGCTCCTCTGTGTTTAGTCATCGTTCTGTTTGTGCTGACTGAGGCCGAGTTGTTCCTTGCCTTTTCTGGGCTATTCGTTCAGATCTCCTTGCCTTTGGCTGGATATGATTCAATGCTGATGGAGCAGCAGTTAGATTGTTCTCAACCATGCCTTTGGTACAACTGTTCACCTCTCCGAATTCCTGTTTGTCAACCAAAAAGTAGTTTTTAGTCATCTTTTCGTAATAATCATAAACCTTTCCAATTCTATTGTAATTCCTATGATAGATTACCTTTTCAAGGCAAGCAGGGGTATATTTATAATAAAGAATGAGTAAATATATGATAATTTCATACCTCTTTCACTACCCAACATACCCCCCTACTTAATCATTTTGATGCCCTCATGAAAACTATAGTTCACATGGAGAGCAGTCAAAGAATAAGTCGAATAAGGTTTGTCATCCACATGCCTAAAACCATGGAGTGAAGCTAATTCCTCAAAAGTATGTTCTGTCTGTCCTTTAGGAAGTTCATAAATAGCTTTGTAATCCGAAGCAGGGTACCATAAAATAGGGCTGCGAAATCTACATCCTAACCAATATGGTTCTTCTTTTAAAACAAGATGGCTATAGGCAATGAGACGGTCTGCAGCTAGCCCAAAGTTTCTATAATTAAATGGCTCCCTATTTTTCACATTCTGATTCGAGGTTCTCCACTGGAATTTGGCCGCTATGTAGGCTTGGTTCCTAATGGATGAAAAATAATCTGTTCCATTCAAAATGACTGATTTATGGACAGGCCCCAGAGTTTGGGTAATGCCTTCCCTTGTCATCAAGCGTTTCTGTCTAGCCCAAAATTGAAGTGGGTTCTGAGGTTCACTTCTGACCCATAGATCTAATCCATTTTCCTGTCTTTGAAAAGCGTTATAAGCTTTAAGCCATTTTAATTGGTTTACAACAAAGGAAATGAATGCCTGAAACTGAACATCTCCAATAAAAGGGCTAGGGTTTGTTTCACAGTCATTTTCAAGTATTAGATTATGCAAATAAAACTCACATAATAAGCGCTGTACTTTGATCCCATAAATTTTGCAGCATGATATCAAATCATCTATTGTTTTTAGCTCTATATATTTCCCTGCCCTAACTGCCTTGATCTTTAATTGTAAATATCTTTCTAGTAAAAACAGAGCATAGTTTTTGGCGGGGCATCTTTAGGCTAAGACATCAGTATACAAGGAGCAGAGAGTGTCCATTTGAGTGTAGGCTAATTTTAGTTGGTTCATTACCTTATCAGCCTTTACCTCTGCTTTCCATCATTTTTCATGAGCTTCAACTTCTGCTTCATGAATAATTTTCATTTGTTGCTGCAATTCCTGATATCTTGTTCTTAGGACAGTATCTTCCTCCAATCTCTACCTTTCTAATCGGGCCTATGTCAATTCTTCCTGAAGTATAAGTAGTGTTGGCTCAATGAAAGTGTGCTGACTGCTAGATTGCATATTTTCTCTCAAACCCGGTTCCTCTGGAACAACTTGTGTTGGAACAACTGTTTGTTGCTCCACATCCTCATAATTAGGCTCAGGTACGGTTTCTTCTGTAACTTGGGGGTTCCTATCAGTGGTCACTCTTCTCTTTTTCGAGCTTCTTTTGATAGCCATACTTCTTCTCTTAGGGGCTCGCTTGGGCATGTATTTCATTCTCAGAACCCTAATGGTCTGCTTGAGATGTTCAACTAATTTATGAAGCTTTATTCGCTCCCTTCGAAGCTTCTCAATCTCAGTTTTTTTCTTCTTCTTCCTTAATGGAACAGTCGTTCCTCTGTCTGCACTCATTTTCTCAACAGAATTTTGGCCTATATCAGCCATGTCTTCAGTAAAATCCTATTCTTGTTCTTCTCCTTGGGGCTCCTCTTCTACATTCATGTGCCCTTGGCTCAATTCCCCTGGAATCATATTCTCAGTCAACTCTGCAGTCTCCTGGGGGTTTCTAGCTTCAGTGTTTTCTTTCTCCTGCTCACATCCCTCAGGAGAAGCAACCCTAGCTTCGCTAGGGTTTGTTGTTTCATTCTGTTTTTCTCCAGCTGTTTCTTTGTCAATAGCAGAGTATTCTGGTAGTTGATTAATATCTATATTGAGGTCCAAGGGACTATGCGGCCGTGCATAATCACTCATATTGGCCAAAATCTGGGTCAATTGATCTTCCTGTAAAGGGCTTACGATAACATTCTTGGGCAGCTCTGTTTCTTCCTTACTGCTGCTATGATTGTCCTCATCCTCCGCATTAGTGTGATAACTTCCTTCCTCTTCATCTGAATACCGAATTTCTCCCTCAGCTTCTTCTTCTCCAGAATTTCTTTCGATTCCTTCTTCCTCATTATCTCCTTCCTCTGCACTGGGTTGTTTTTCACTACTGGATTAGCGGCTTATTTCTTCTTCGTCCGAGTAGAAAATTTCTCCTTCCAATTTTTCTTCCTCATCAGACTGAGGGCTTACTTCCTCTAATTTCTCTTCTTCATCAGTGCAAGGGCTTACTCCCTCCAATTGTGGAGGTTGTTCCTCCTCTGAGTTGTGCAATTCCAGGGGCTGGTTGCTGCCCAGAAGTTCTTCCACCATCCTTCTAATTCATTTCAACCAGCGGGGCTGTCTATGAGTAGAAGGCTCAACAATTGAGCGGACCATCCTCTTCCGATTTGGAGCGGGTAGAGCTAACCCTCCATCGATGGAAAATATTAATTCTTCCCAGCTGGTCTGTTGCTGGGCGAGGCTATGACTCACTATTAAATGAATTAAACAATGGTGGCTGACCACCATATCTGCATACTGGGCTTTCCTTATACCACGAGCAGTATCATGCAACAAAGAATTTAAAAATGCAGGCAAATTAATAGTGCATTTTTGTTTTAGTACAGCTAGTAGCTTAAGGTGGCGAGGTCTTACCACATCCTTTCTTCCGTCGCACGTTATGTAAGCCTGCACAATTTTAGTTAACTCTGTCCATGGCTCTCCTAATGACGATGGCTGGACTCCTTTACCTTTGATGACTAATGTCTGACCTTCATCTTGAAAATTTTTTATGGCTTCATGACTTCTAATCTTCTTCTAAGTCCAGACAGTCCCTTGCGTGCGAATGCCAGATACTTCTACAATTATCTCGTCAGATACAGTGATTTGCCTTCCTCTGACCATGGAGGATCCTTCCTGCAGATTCAATAAAGATTCGGTGGCCATAGCTTCATGGGGTTGCTGCATTCTCAAGAAATATGTAATCCACCCCAGTCTTTCCAAGATTGTTCATGTAGCCTTAGAGACGATCAATACTTGTGATTCACTGCGAATTGGCTGTCCTCCCATTTCTGCGTTCTGTTAATTCTCTCAACACACAGTAATCACAATGGAACAACACAACACAATTCATTGAAAATTTGTTATTTCCTAAAATACAGGGGTTTGGTTTGAGGAAATCTTGGAGTTTGATTTACATACAGACATCTGCGCCCCCCGAATGAATGAAAGGTCATCCTCGACCATCAATTGAGAATAACATGTGTGGCACAACAAAAGTACAACAGTAAAAAGCGGCCATAATTATGATACGTTCAATCAAATTGCAGCAATTACTGAAATCAATGCATGTAATAAATCATTAATAAATAGAAAATCGTTTTGTAATGATTCAAATACAAGGAGAAGGGACAACATATGATAACCATAAGTATAATTGTGTTATTTACCACTTTGGATTAATATGATTGACTTATAATGAATTTCATGTGTAATAGGTTTGGAGATAAAGGTAAGGGGTTCATATTTTCATTTGACATTTAAATAAAGATATAGGAAAAAGGGTTAAATATAACTATTGATGTGTATAAGTGTGACTCCAATACCATTAGCAGAGCTCTGCTGCCCACAGGTGTCCATAACCTTGATAGAGTTGCTTTCTTACCCACGGAACCAATGTCCTTTATGTATGCTCAGGAAGTGATTTTTATTGAATATCATGACAGATGCCATTATGCTGGCTTGGTGACCAGATAAACCACAATGTCGTTCACTGGGAAGAAGTGAAAAGTGGGCAGGCCGGCTCGTGATGAGACCTCCTGTTCCAAGGACTTCTTGATTTTTTCAATTGTCTGTTGGACCATTTCCCTTGTTTGGTGGCCATAATGGGAATGCCACTTCACTACCTTCCCTATGATCACGGTAGGCTGGCTCTTGGTGAGACCCCCTATCCTCCATCTGCAAAATCATTATTAATGAAATATATATTTTTTTCTTTTTTTTTTCTTTTACAGATAACACTTTTCCTCAATTAATCATAATGGATGGCTCATCACTCCTTAAGAGTAGGGATGGTGGAAGAAGTCTGAAAATTTCAATAGAAAAGAGTATGCCCTTATTCTTATTCCATAGATAAACATCAAAGAAAATTATATCATGTGGGAAAGAACCAATCATGATAAAAATAGTCGATTAGATTAATTCTATGGTAATAAAATAGCAAAGTTATGTTACTGATCATGCCCCTTTTTCCTTTTTTTTCTTATCATTACTAGACAATTTTCTTGAAAAGATGATGATTTCTTTTGATTTGTTGATTACAGTAAGCTTCAATTTGTATGATTTTATATAAATGATATATTTTTCTTCATAAAAGTAATCAAAAATTAAAAATGATGGCTTAAAACAAAAAAACAATCCACACAAAAAGTGTTGTTCCTTGTTAAAAAGAACAACAAAAACAATCTGCGGAACTGTTGTTCCTTTCGAAAGGAACAACAAGAAAATACTCTGCAAAGGTGTTGTTCCTTTGGAAAGGAACAACAAAAAAATCTGCAAAAGTGTTGTTCCTTTGGAAAGGAATAACAAGAAAATATTCTGTGGAAGTGTTGTTCCTTTGGAAAGGAACAGCAAGGGCGTTTCTGTGAAACTGCTGTTCCTTTCAAAAGGAACAACAGAGTGCTATTCCTTTTGAAAGGAACATTAAAAAAAAACGAAATAAACAGAATTTTTTTCAAAGAAATCAAATTTTAGGAAACAAACGATGAAGAAGTAAAGAAGTAATATGAACCGAATGTCTAAAAACAAATTCCATAAAACAACAAGTGAAAAAACGAAAAATGCTTTATGTACAAAAAATTAGAAAAAGAAGTGATTTATCAAACTGGTGCCGAGGAGGATTTCTCCCCTTCAGCAAGAATCTCCATTGTAGAATCTTCCCGAAACTGTTGGTAAAAGGATTCCCGGGTGAGCGGTTTATGATAAAATCGTACTCGATGACCGTTTACCTTAAAGGAATGTCCAGATCCGTCGATGGTGACTAATGTAACAGTGCCATTATCGTGCACCTTCTGTATTTCATAGGGTCCAAGCCATCATGTCTGGAGTTTTCCTGGGAAATCCTGGAACCTGGAATCAAATAGGAGTGCCCAATCTCCTTCGTGGAAGATCTTTCCTTTGATATGGGCGTCATGCCATTTGGCTCTCTGTTGCTGAATTAATGTTGTGTGCTGAAGAGTAGAGAGCCTAATTTCATCCAACTCATTAATTTGCTGTAGTATTTTAGCCTAGGCTTCATTTAGATCTAGACCCACCTTTTGAGCTGTTCTTAATGTTTGAATCTCGAATTATATAGGGAATATGGGTTCCTTCCCAAATACCAATTAGTATGGTGAATATCCTGTGGTAGGTCTCCACGTTGTTCGATATGCCCACAATGCTTATGGCAATCTGTAGGCCCAATCTCGTCTATGAGAGGAAACTGTTTTTGTTAATATAGATTCGATTACTTTGTTTGTGCTCTCTACTTAGCCATTGGCCTGTGGGTGATATGGAGTTGTAATCTTGTGCTGAACGTGGTATTTTTGCAATATTTCAGCTAATTTGTTACCTACAAACTGTGGTCCTCCATCTGTGATTATATCCCTTGGGAGGCCGTAGTGCACAAATATTTGGAAAAGAAATTTTATTACAGAGTCTTCTGTAGCTTTTGAAAGAGCTTCTGCCTCAACCCATTTGGTGACATATTCAGTTGCAACTAGGATGTACATTTTTTGGTTTGATGGGGGGTTAATAGGACCAACAAAGTCAAGGGCCCAACTTTCAAATGGTTCAATCACTAGTTGGGGGTTCAGAGGCATTTCATCAGACTGCCTAGGTCGACCTGCCCTCTGGCAGCTATCACAGGCCTGCACGAATTTTTTAGCATCTTTAAAGATAGTAGGCCAATAGTAGCCTGTTCGTAAAACTTTGTGGGCAGTTCTACGATCTGCAAAATGTCTGCCACACTGTCCATCATGGAATGCTTTCAAGATGTAAAATGCCTCATCCTCCCTAATGCATCTCCTTATTTGCATATCTGCACCTATATGAAATACGTAGCCTCCAATCTAGGAGAAGCGGGTACTGCGATGTATTATTTTCTTACGTTCATTAAGAGACAGATGTTTAGGTAATTTACCTATTTCCAAATAGTTCGCTATATCATCATACCACGGTGTTCTGATAGTAACAGCGAAGAGATGTTCATCTGGAAAGTGATCTTCAACTGCTTCTATATCTGTTGGCTTTCGCATTCTTGACAGAAATTCAGCTACAGGGTTCTCCTTCCCAGGTCGATCTCTGATTGTGATGTCGAATTCCTGTAGTAAAATTAACCATCTTGTCACTCTTCCGTTTGTAACAGGTTTATTTGCTAAAAATTTAATGGCAGAGTGATCAGTATATAGTACTATAGGATACCCAGTTATGTAATGTCTAAAATTGTTTATAGCATGAACTACAGCTAAAAATTCTTTCTCAGTCATAGTATAATTTAACTCAGCAGGGGATAGATTTTTTCTGATATAGTAAATTGCATATGGTTTCTTGTCTTCCTCCTGCCCAAGTACTACTCCAATTGCTGTGTCTGAGGCATCAGATGAGATTTAGAACGACAAATTCCAATTTGGGCCCCTCAGTACTGGGGCTGTTGAAACGAGCTTCTTCAGATCATTAAAGGCATTGTCACATTTATATGTCCAAGTGAAATCAACATTTCCAGTCAGTGCATATAAAGGTGCAGCTATTCGAGAATAATGTTCTATAAATCTTCTATAGTATCCAGAAAATCCAAGAAAGCTACGTACCTCTGTTTGTGTAGTAGGCGTAGGAATTAACAAGAGTATTTGAATTTTAGCCGGGTCTACTTGAATTCCATCTGCTGAAATATAATTCCCTAAGATAACTCCTTCGGTCATCATCATAAGACACTTTTCATTGCTTAAGCAAAGCCTAGTGACAATACATCTTTGCAATAATTTTTCTAGGTTTTCTAATGCAGGCTCAAAGTCATCCCCATAGGGTGTGAAATCATCCATATATACTTTGAGGCCTTCATTTATTAGGTCTGCAAAAATGTTGAGAATTTCCCTTTGGAACGTAGCAGGGGCATTGCATAGGCCAAAAGGTAGGACTCGGTAGGCAAATGTCTCCCATGGACAGGTAAAAGTAGTTTTGTCCTGATCTTCAGGGGCAATCTGGATTTGATTGTACCCACTGAAGCCATCAAGGAAAGAAAATAATTTCTTTCCTGCCAATGTGTCTAATACCTGGTCAATGAAAGGAAGGGGAAAGTGGTATTTCTGTGTTGCTTTATTAAGTTCACGATAATCTACACATATCCTCCACTTCCCATTCTTTTTTGGTACTACCACTAGTGGAGAGACCCACTTGTTATCAGATATTGGGTAGACGAAATTAACATCCAATAGTTTTTGTAATTCTTCTTTCACAATATCTTTAAGGTGAGGATTTAGTCTCCTTTGAGGTTGGCGAATGGGTCTTGCATCCTTTTCAATGTAAATGTGGTGAGTACATAATTGAGTATCAATTCCTTTCATGTCGAGGTAATCCCATGCAAAAGCTGCTTTGTATTTTCGTAATAATTGGACCAATTTCTCTTCCTGTTCAGTAGTGAGATTTTTATTAATATTTAAAGTTTTTCCCGGCTCAATTTCTACAACCTTGCTATTTCTCATAGAAGTAGTAGGTATTGTTTGATCAAGAATATCTTTGAAAGGATCTTCTTCTTCTTTTTTATCAAATGCTGCTTTGATCACGTGACATTGCAAATGAGATCTGGCCTGTGACTTATTAATAAAATTATTAATGATATCATCCTCTATTTGATCTTTAAAATCAAGAGCATTTTATATGGTTAGAGGTGATCTCATATTCTCCATAAGGTATGATGCAGGTGTTTTTCTTGTTTTGATTATTGATAGACTTGGCTGGGCTGGGGGATATAGGGCTAAATTCTTAACATAATTTCTCCTTGTTATTGTCATGTTGCCTTGTCGGCATCCAATATAGGCATCGACAGTTGCCAACCAAGGTCTACCAAGAATTAATGGATGTCCATCTAGTCAATTCTTTGGATTGATAACCAGGAAGTAATCATGGTATTCCCAGGAATCTACAGATACCATTACATCTTGTAGTATACCTTCTGGTTTGACTACTGACCAGTCAGCAAATTCTAACAAGGTTGTTGTTGGTTCCATTGATGTAATGCCAAGTTTTTGACAGGTGGTGGTGGTTAAAATGTTGATTGCTACCCCCAAGTCAACTAAGGCATTTGAAAATGATTGACCATTGATCTGTACTATCACTATAGGATTTCGTGGGTCTTCATATTTGATGGGTGTTTCTATTCCTGATAATAGGTTAGATAAGGTACCGACTATTTGGACAGTAGGATTTGTTGTTGTTCCCCTCTTTGGCTTTTTTATGCATAATTCCTTAATAGTTTTTGCATATATAGGAATATCTTGAATAGCTTGGAGGAGATGGATTTTTATGCACAAATTTTTTAATTCTGCCAGAAGATCAAAATTAGGTTGTTCTAATGGATGGGGTATAATTAATCGTTCTGGGAATGGTGGAGACGAAGTTGTTACTTGTTGTTGATTTCGTTGTTGATTTTTTTGTTGAACTTCCTTTTCACTTTGTATTGTTTGTTCTGCAGGTAACGGATTTTCAATGTGGACATCATTGTTTCTCTCTGTTTCGACTATGCGCCCAAACCTTAATTGAAGATCATTACACTCCCTCAGTTCAGTTTCTACTTCTGGGGGTTCCATGATTTGAATGGACTGAACTGGCCTATTGTTTGGGTTTGGGTTGGGTTGGGCTGGGAGTTGTGGTCTTAAATTGGTCTGGGGGTTTGTATAAGGGGCTGGCAGTGTAGGTTGAGAGAGAGGAATTGATGTAGCTGGCTGATTTGTAGGTTTTTTCCAGTTTGACTGCCAAGCCTGATTCTGGGAAGTAGAAGGGGACCATTATGTAGGCCAGAAAGGTGGATAGAAAGGAAAGCTAGGCCAATTATTTTGATTTTTTTGATTTGGCCAATATGTGGGAGGAAATGGCTATTGTGACCAATTAGGGAAAGATGGTTGATTCTGCCACATCCCACTATATTGTTGAGCATTATATTGAGGAGGTTGAAAAGAAAATGGATCATTTGGCATACCTGATGGTCGTGGCTTCCATTGTCGGTGCTGATTAAGCAGACATACCACTTCTGATTCTTCTTCTGCCTCATTATAGACTGATTTTAGGCCAGGAAGCGAAGGACATCCTTCTGTAGGGTGATCCTTCATGCAAATGGCACAGAATTTAATCACATCCAACGGGCATTCTTTGTGGCTGTGCTTCTTTCTACATCTGGGACAGAATATTTCCAAATTCTGCTCTTCTTCTGCCTGTTTCTGTTTGGCTTGCATAATATCGAACTGTGTTGTTAGAGTCCCAAGTATGTTTGTCTTAAAGTCTTGCAGTAGATTTCCAATCTCTGCACGAGTCACACCTTCATTAGAGGTCTTATTTTCCCTTGTGATCGTATCATGTTCTGCTGATTTCAACCTCGTATTGCCCCTCGAACACCTGATACACAAATCAATATTGTTAGGATAATTTTCTTGATATATATCACCTTTTCCCATAATGTTCAATTTTTCAACCCATTGATCTTTCATTCCCCTAATTAATGTAGTTTTCAAAACATTATCAGGTAAGGGTAAAGATGCATAAGAGGATCTCTGAAGATTATATTGAAACCGTTCCACATACTCTTCCAAGGTTTCATTTGGTTTTGCTGTCATTTGGAATATCTCATCTTTTAATTCCCGAGACCTACAATAATCTTGATATTTCTTTAAAAATGCAGCTTTCATATGATCCCAATCAATTATGACACCCCCACCTAATCCCATAAACCATCGTAGGGCTGCCCCTTTTAATGTAGAAGGGAATAGTTTTATTTTTTGGGCATCGGTGGTGTAATCATATCCTCTGCACAACACATAAAACTCAAATAAAAACGCATCTGGGTCCTCTGATGTTAGGCCGTGAAATGTAGGAATATGTTGAAGAGGAATAAATTTCATGGGTGTATTAACTGCAGTATCTACTATAGGATATTGCAGTGTAGAGGTATTCTGCTGATTATGGTTTTGTTTCTGGGCCATTTGATCGAAGATATGCCAATATCCTTCTGGGATTTCCAAGGAATTTCTAGGTTGATGAGTAGGGGCAGGAATAGTTTTGACAACACTCCCTTTATCTGGGATAATAATTTTTTCCTGTCAACCTACTGTTTGAGGTGATTCAGGACCTTGGTTCTGAATAAGTTGAACAACACTTCCCTTATCTAGGCTGCTTATTGTTTGGGCAGTTTCAATAGGAGATTTCAAGTCTGTGATTTCTCCCGTTTCCCCTTCTCCTTCTTGGAGATTACTAGCGTTCCCTTCGTGAAGGAAACCTGTGCAAGGATTCTCAATTTCTTGGGAATCTTTCTCAATTCCCTCTGTTTGATTGTGTATCTTAGCAAAGGCTTCAGATGGTGATTCTGTAGCCTGAAGGGAACTAGTAGGCTGTCTAGAAGTAGTTCTTTTAAATCCTACTGATGGCTGAGATTCAGTTCTTTTAAAGATTTCATCAATAAAGGTTGTGCGCCCAAGGGTCATTGGTCCCTTAGGTTTTTCAGTTTTATGAGGAATTTTGTTTCGCTTAGTTGATTTATTCATTCAAAGAAAAAAACCTTCATTCCTACCTAAAGAAAGAAGCTTACCTACTTCTGTTGTGAAGCGGGCTGCAAGCAAGTGTGTTTCTTGCCTAGTGTGCAGGTTCTTACTTTCCATATTTAATACCCAATTCTTCGCAAGCAGAAGAAAATCAGCTGTGCATTACTCCTTTAAAATGACATACACTTTCCCCGGCAACGGTGCCAAAATGTCAAGTCATAAAAAAGGTATCTTTTGAACACCTAATTAGCCCACATTAATCATCAATCCAGGAGCGTCTTTTTATTCCAAGAGTGTACTCTGTCTGAGGCTTGCAATTGTCTAGGAGAAATGCTATGAAGATGTAGTATAAGATAACGAAATCAAACGTAACCAATGCTTGACAAGAAACCTAATTACAGTGACATGAATGGAAAGATTAAACTACTTCAATCTTTGCAGAACATCGATCAGGGATGCAGTAGCAATAACTCTTTCCCTTAGAAATCGATTCAAGATGACCAATCTGGGGACTGGGAAGCTAAAGCCTCTATCCTCTATAGTTGGAGATGTTAAATAAATCAAACCGAAAGCGAATTCAATGAAATCAACTTAAACAAAACGCAATCTGAAAAGGAACAGCAGCGTGTAACTACAACTATTATGTTTACTAGTCAAAGATTATAAATAAGTAATTACAGAAATGGAACAACAACGCAAATTGAACAGCAATTACAATTCTAACATATTCAAGACACTAGATTTCTATGCTTCAACTTTGTCGACAGCTTCTCACCGTGCAATCATCAATTATAACAGATTATAAACTAAAGGAACAACAATTCAAATCAGATACGAGTCGGTAAAGCTTTTATGATAACAGTGAAGTAATAGAACAACGAATTATGCTTATTGTAAAGAAACGAAATAGCGATGACTCTGTATTTGATCCGATCAACAATAAACCAATTCAAACATTAAACACACTCCACACGATAGTAAACCAATATTAGAATACAAAGAGTGAAGTAATTCCGAGCCAGGCCCTTAGCGCCAGTGAAATACCGTTGGGCTAATTCAAAATTGCAGAAGGTAAATAAAACACATGCTTTGCATTAAACCAACATAAAGTCTTACAGAAAAGTTTTCCCTCAAACAGAGAGTTAATATAACAGAGAAAATGTAAAGTCTTTCGACCGATTCTCAATAACAATAACGATCCGTCCCCTCTGTCACTAAAGGACGTGGTCTTATATATCAACTTTTCGATGGACCAATCAAAGAACAAGATAAGTTTGAACTGCGATCCCTCAGGATCGAAAGATCCCGAGGGATTCGCTCCTCTGTGTTTAGTCATCATTCTGTTTGTGCTGACTGAGGCCGAGCTGTTCCCTGCCTTTTCTGGGCTATTCGTTCAGATCTCCTTGCCTTTGGATGGATATGATTCAATGCTAATGGAGCAGCAGTTAGATTGTTCTCAACCACGCCTTTGGTACAACTGTTCACCTCTCCGAATTCCTGTTTGTCAACCAAAAAGTAGTTTTTAGTCATCTTTTCGTAATAATCATAAACCTTTCCAATTCTATTGTAATTCCTATGACATATTACCTTTTCAAGGCAAGCAGGGGTATATTTATAATAAAGAATGAGTAATTATATGATAATTTCATACCTCTTTCACTGCCCAACAACCTCCTGAAGATCCCTGTCCTTCCTTGTGAATTTTGGATCCTTCTCCTTTCAGTCTCTCATTCCTTTTTTGATAAAGGATTCTAACCATCTCAGTAATGTCAAGGAATTATTTCCTGAACACTCTTTCTTGCTCTTTGGGATCAACTTATTCATGGATTTCTCCTTCCTCTGGAGGCATGCTTAATGTAGCTTCTGCTTCTTTAGGAGGTGAAATAGGTGGTGGAGATTGTGGAAATCTTGCTCTCCTTTTCATTGGCTCTTCTTGAAACCCTTCTGCTCCCACCAATTTGCCTTCTCCTCTCTTGAGCTTGAGCCTTGTAAGTATCTAAAAATTGAAAAAAGTTAAACAATTCTTTGCACAAAACAACACCAGAGAATAAACTCTAGCTCTGATACCAATCTGATTGTGCTAAGTTTCTTTTTAGTTTATAAACATGTGCATACTTGTCTCATTAGTTTGCTTAAGGATTGATGATTTTAACCATGAATTGTAGATGATTTTAGTGAATTAGAAGCATGAAATAAGCACAAATAACACTGAAAAGCAGTGTAAAATAGATAAATGAGTCACAACACATAATTTACACTGTAAGCATGATGAAGCAGTTCACCCCTCCTGGGCTACATCTACCAGTACAGCTCCCAATGGCATGCCCATCTTTCATTATGCTCAATATTTTGCAAATACATATAGTTACAAGCCTCTAATGGTTTTTTTCTCTACACCAATGGCTCCAGAATGCTCCAATTAGCTAAGAATGACTCTTCATTCACTCTGAATGGGTGAAAATTGAGTCTCCTACTCATTTGCCCAGTAACACCTAGAAAAACTCCACTAAAAGTGGAAGACTCCACTTAACTGGAGTTAATTTAGCCAACTCCGCCCAAATTTAGGTGTGCTCCATAAAACTCACCAGAACTAACTGTTACAATAAATTTTGGGTGTTGGGGTGGCCACATGCTAACCCCAACCCCCGCAGTCTTCTAACTGCTGGTGGAACTCCAGGATTTTAACCGCGGATAAGGTCGAAACTCCGGTTTAAATGCTGTGTTAACATAACTGTCAGAGAAAATCACGTAAAGTTAGCAGTAAACCATGGAATGTGATAAGAATTAACATAAAAATTGCATATTTTGCGGTTAGAGGTTACGTTGGCTATGACGTTTTATATAATGGTTGCAATTTTTATATGCGACCACGCCACACGGGACCGCTAGCGGTCCCCAACCCCCACACGTCAATACATTGAAACATAAATAAAATCTGCCTCCCATGATAGTTAAGAACTAACGTGCATCTCAGGTGGTTGTGTCATGTGATTGCACTGTCGGAGGTCGCGGGGTCAAGCCTTGTGGACCTCACCCAAAAATTTTACATAATGGTTCAAGGGCCACGTGGTAGCCTCAGGGCTAGCCATGTGGCACCTTCTGATTTTCCTTCAAAAACAACGTACACCTATTCAACCAATAATATCGTGCCAGTTGTCAACCTGTGGTTGGCTCTGAGGAAGGAATATTCCTTTTGCTGACTGTACCTCCACTTTGCTGACTGGGCATCCTAGTCAACCCTATCGCAAATTTCACTTGTTTTGGATTTGGATTAGAACGTGATATCTCCCTCATGCGACATCATTTTTTCGAACCATTCATAGCGCCGGAATTAGGAAGACAAGATATACACAACCATCTTGGTTTCAACCCAATCGTGCAACTTTCAATTTTGAGAAAAATTTATGAACTCCTGATCAAAGGGAAAAATCAAAATTCAAATTTGCAGGTTGGTATAAATTCCTCCAGAAAGTTTTTGGGGAGAACGTGGTATTGGTTCAAGATTTCGCTGAGTCTTTCGATGGAAAAAAGGTCAGGTTAGGTAGCAAAACATTCAACATTTCTAAGGCTATCATAGCCCATGCAACCCAGCCTTCTGCATCCGGTGAACATTGGTTTAAAATAAAAGAGCTACTTGAAGAAGTAAGTTCCTACCTTAAGCCTGAATATGGTCATATCAAATGGAATTCAACTGCTCATATTTCTTGTTTCAAAGCCGAGTGGCAGCATGTTATTACCTCAGTCCAGAAATACATCACATGTGAAGGGAGGTTTTCTTCTATTCATCATTATCAGTTGATATTCCTGGCCCACATTTCAGGAGAAAAACCTCTAAACCTACCCTATTTTCTGTATAAATATCTACTTAAAATTTCCCTCAAGCTACAGAAAAGTCCAAACTATTCCTTGCATAATTTGTATCACAAAGGGCTGATTAAAATCTTAGTTGTTTATCATATCAGAAAAAAGAAAATTTCTTGGGATAGATTTTTAAGAGAGGAAGGGTTTGGCAGTTTTAATTCCAGAAGAAAGGTAGGGAGGCCAAAGAAGAAAGACATCCATGAGAAAACCAATGCAGCCCCTATTTCACAAAGTTCCCCATCTTCTCCTAAGAAGCCCATGTCAAAGAATAAAGAAAAAATTGCCTCCTCTTCAGGAAGCTGGCCTAAGAAAAAAAAATTCATGGTAGAAGAACCAGTGGAATTCAACCTTGGTATTATTGCACCTAAGCCTATTTTCTCACCAGTGGATGTCAACCCTGGTATGAAAAGTTCAAGCCAGATTCCTGAGTCATCTCATCAAGTGTAGCCAAACAGTGGCACATCTCTCACTGAGTCCACCCTCTCACAAGTTTTGCTTTCTCTCAAGAAAGGCAAAACGAAAATGATAGAGCCTACCATAGAAGAAGACCCTACCTTAGATAAATTAGTATCCTCCATGTGTTCTTCAATAAAGAAGAGGAAGAAAAATGAGATACATTCCTATTCCTCATTTGAAGACAGTAGTGATCCTGATTACATAGAGTCAGAAGATGAGGAGGTAGAGTCTAGTAAATTTATACATGGAGGAAAGAGGTCCTAATTCATCCCTAATACCTATGTCAAAAGACCTCATACTAGACCAAGAAACAAGCTCAGGCTAAACAACAAATTGGTCACCAATCCTAAACTGAGAGATGAAATTATCAACATTGAAGAAAGTCCATAAGACAAAATTGAAAGGAAGAAGAAAGCTCAGTCAAAGAGCCAAGAACATAAAAATAGGTCTGATAAAAGGGTAAATAAAGCATAAGCCATAAGAATATTTGCTTCTATTCTATACCTTTAATGAATGAAGAACATGGCTGACTTGGAGAAAAATTTTTGGGTAAATTTTCCATGTTTTCCAGTTATTGCTACCTTTTCTGCGAAAGTAGAAATTATTTTGAAATATCAACATGTGATGGAAATTGGAAACTTTTGTTTTGAATCATGATGGTGACATTAAACAGATAAAGTGGAGAGGTTATTCAGTTGCAATGGATGCTGCCAGGTGTCTTATATCCAGCCTTCTCCGAAATATCATGTTTCTATTTTGCACATTTAATAGGAGACATCCGTCCCACTATTTTACTGAAGATTGGTTGCATTAAAATAGAAGAGTGGTCTTTGAATAGGATGCCGCCTCACACAACCATTTCAGATTGACAACCTTCATGATGCCTTCATGATGTTTATATTGTTTTTAATATAGCACTTTGTAATTAAGAATAAGGGATAAGCCTCACCTCTTGCACGAGGTTGTAATGACTTTTGAAACACATTTACCTTTTTCTGTGGAAGATGACAATATCATATTATATATATATATATGAAAAATTGATATGAAGTTAGGGTTGGTTGGTGGTTATAAAATTTTGACTTACATGATATGTAATATTTTTTGTCAATGAAATGGAATGATACTATCAAGGACTTATTACCAATTTGCTGTGTGTATTGTCTACTTCACTTGTGTTTTCATGTCTCTTTTCTTCCAATTCTAGTTTGAAAATAATCATATTGTTATGTGTTTTTATTAGTCTCTTAAGCATGTTGTGTTTTATCAGTTTTTGTTAGTCTCACATAGTGAGCATTCTGGATAAAATATATGTTATAATAGTGGAAGAGCATCACTCATGATATTTATTCTTCATGATATTTCAGTGAGAATCTTGTCAGACTAGAAATAGCTTTCTCTCATTGGAATATTGTCAAACTACTGCTTTTGTGAATTTCTACTAAACGAAGTAGATTTCTATTTCACAGACCTACTGTTTCCTCATATCTCACAATTTCCTCTAATCATAGACTACTAACTTGCACTCTGCTACCACATCAAATTCCAATACCCTCTTTAGTAGAATTTTGGATTTGACCGAAATCTCCCTCCAGTGAATCAGAGTTTATACCATCTTCCAATCCAATAAAAAAAACATTAAAATTTCCTTAGAGTTTAAGATGTGTCTGGTCAGGCGCTTGTTGCAGTCCAAGTGTTGATTCCAACACCAACAGATGGCATGGAAGCTAAGATGGATTACATGAAAGCTAACATGGAAGACATGAAGAATGATCTAAAAGGAGCACCATCCATCTTAGCTTCTGTTATCACTCAGAAAATGTGAAACATTATTTGACATGGTCATAGAGTTCATTTGTCACAAGTTGGTATAGGAAAATTTAAATTTTCATATTTAAACCTATCCTAAGGTTCAAACCCACCTCCATATAGGTCTCTTCATGTCCCATCAGTCATCATTAGGTGTCATATTCCATATCCCAAGCTTTTAAATTCGAATAGGACACTTTCGCCAGTTTTTCCTCTTTTCGTAGCGTTTTACGCTGTAAAATAACAATTTTTCGCTACGAAAATGCCTAATAGTTTCGTAGCGAAATTGTCAGAAAATGAACTAGCCACGCTAAGAAAAAAAAATTTCCTGTCTGTCTTGTCAAATCCAGTGAAAGGTATCAGTTCATGATTAGAGGAGATAGGGTCAATGTCATTCGATTCAGTTAGGGTTATTTCAAAGGTACAAGGTCATCATTACCATTTTTAGCATGCATGAGTCATGATTAGGGCATGAGTTGTCATAGAAACCATAAAAAATTGCAAAATTGATTCTTTTTGTCATTTTATATTTTATCCTTGCATGCTATTGAGTTGCTGGAGAGCTGCTTCACCGAGCCAAGCTAGTTGCTGGCATTTTCAAAAGTTGCAGATGTCACTAATCAAGCGAGGCTGAGAAGACATAAATTCACCATGGTTGAAAGAAAGAAGACTAACAAAGGTGGTCACTGCCTTAGATATGAGCCTATGGACATGAATTTGTTAAATTAAGACTTGATTGCCTTGGAGATATTCATAAGAATAGGTTGTTTGCAGTTCTGCCAAAGATTGCAAGGGTGCCATTTGTAGGTTTCTAAGGAGTTTGCTATCAGTTTCAATGGGACAGCTTCAAAAGTGGGAATGTTAAACCTCACAGTAACACCAGATACCATTGAAGCAGGAATAGAAATCCCTAGGGGAGGGGAACATTGGTTCAAAGGAATAAAGTTCACCATGCAGGACTGTAAAGAATTTATCAAGCAAGAGCATAGTGAAATTGATCTCACAAATGCTATTTGAAGGAGCTACATGAAAGATAACTTCTCAAAGTTGCTGGTAATTATTCAGAAGTACTTAACCTATGAAGGGAAGTTTCACATGGTATATTCCTACCACCTTAGGCTTCTACTACATTTTGTAGGTTAGAGGTCTCTTGATTTTCCCTTTTACTTATATAGAATTCTAGCTAAAATGTCAGATAAGGTCCAAGTTAAAAAATAAGGAAATGAAACTTCTCTCTTTCATCATGGTTTGATCAAATTGCTGGTGTTAGAGGAGTTAAAGATATTAGGGAGAGATTGGACATCCTTTCTATTCATCAGTGGTTTTGAAATAGAAGCTTTCACTCCTAAAATAGTTCCCAAACCTAGAGATGTTTCATCACCTACAGTAGCAGAGCAAGTTGAGCTAGTGAGCATGGAGACAGAGCCTTTGCAAAAGGTTGATACACCCAAAGCTACACCTGCAAAACATAATCCAAAAGTGAGCAAACATGGCAGCAAGAGAGTTACAAGGATCCAAATAGTGGCTAAGGGTAACTTAGAAGACATCTTGCATGCCATTGATATTGAAGAAACTCCCATAGTCCAAGATGAAGATATAGATGAGGGAGGAAGGAAGCTTAAGAAACGAAAAACAACTAAGAAGTTAGAATTTGAAGGTGATGATGCTGGATTCATGTTTCAAGCTAGAAAACCAACGACAAGACATGCAAGAAAGGTCTTAGAAAGCAGCAAAGAGGCTCAGAATGTCAGTGAAGCTATTCAGCCACCACCAAGCATCATAGACCTCTTTTCACCTGAAAAAGAAGATGTGGTCATCAAACAAAAGAAAGGAAACAAGAAAATCACTGAAAAGATGAAATTTGAAGCCCTTTATGAGTAGTTTAAAGATGCAAGTGAAGAGATATCAGTCTTGAGGAAAGAGGCAAAGAAGCATAGAGCTGAAAGAGTGCAGTTTGAACAAATGAGAAAGATTTGGGAGGATCAAGTCACAAGTGTCTCAAAGACCTTGGACAACACAGAGAAAATGATAGAGTGGACTCAGCTACTAAGAAGAGAGGTAAAGAAAATAAAAAAGGCAAACCTACATTTACAGTCCAAGAACAGGACACTGAAGGACCATGTCAAAGACCTTCAAGAACAACTGGACCTGATTCATGAAGAGATGGAAAAGAAAAGTTTGAAGATGACTGTGGTTGAGGAACCCATTGCTCAACTGATCATAAATGAAGAGGAAACACCACATGAACCATAAGTTGAGATTGAATATGATTCATAAGGTTCATTACATGCAGAAGATCAAGTTTTAACAACTGGAGGTCACTTTTTGGAGACAATTTTGAAATGGAAAATTTCTGCACTATTACACAGTTTCGTAGCATTTCCTAGGCTTAAAGCCATGAAAACGCTACGAAAAAACCTGTAGCATCCTTTTTGCCTCTAAAATAAATTTTTGCAGTTTTCGAGGAGGGATATTGATGGTGGTTATGTGTCATGACTTGATTGACACGATGGAACAACAAATGAGCAAAGTTATTGGGTGTAGAAGCTACTTTTTCAACATTATCAAAACTTGCTACGAAACTATCTGGTTTTCATAGTGAGCTATTATTAAAGTTTTTGGAGCATCTTAATGGCAGTTTTGGATAGCTGGACTCCTCCAACATGTCAAGGGAGCTTATCATCAAATAATTATGACTCGAAGGAAGTGTTGTGGAGACAGGTCATCAACCAGAGCAACTTTGAAGATAAGGGTTATGCATTCCTGAAAAATAGGGTTATGTTCCACAAGTTTAGGAGGGTTTTTAATATGTAAAGTGGCGATGAGCTATGTTATGGAATTTTTGAGCATGTGAAACTTATGTTGTAACCATAATATAACGGTTTCAAAGATAAGGTAGAGTTATGTAATAAATAGGAGTTAGAGTCCTATTAGGAGATGTCTTCTTTAAGGTGTAGTTGTTAGTTTTCAGTTAGCAGTCATGTTTTTCAGTTACGTGATGTGTCATAGGATAATTCGATGGTCTAGCCTCCAGGAAGATCATCCTTATTGTAAATAAGGTCCATTTAAAGACAAAGCATCAAAGTAGTCAAGGGTTGGAGATTTTTTTCACTAAACTGCTGCTTTATGTATTTGACTTATATCAGTAATACAGAGGGACTTTCTTCTTGATATACCTGAGATTCTCATGGGGCTTTTTATGTCTTATTGATCTATATCTTTATATTTTTACCACTTGTATTAGATTTCATCTCTATTACTCATAATTCATAATTTATGCTCTGAATTCCTTTAGTGATGAAATGAATGTGTTTCCCTATGTTTTATGTGTGAGTTGCCTCTGTTAAATACCCCTATCTACCTTAGATTCCATGTCAAGAAACCTTGCTACTGAAACTACTGATTGATGACTCCATAAGCCCAATGGTAGCAAGCCTGCATTCTTTCAACCTGCAAACATAAAAAAAAAGTCACATTTTCAATAGAGCTATCCATCTAGTACTATCATTATTCAATATCATAAAACCCCTTGAGAGAGCCCTCTCAGACTGAAGAGGCTAAGCTTCAGTTAAAAGCTGGTTTGAAACAGTTACACAGAGTTGTTTGATAAGCATCCAGTCAAGTAAAATTTTGTGATAACAGCTTCCATGCCATTCTTCAAACCATCTATCTTAGCTTC
Organism: Pinus albicaulis; assembly: GCA_034641835.2. Taxonomy (NCBI): domain Eukaryota; kingdom Viridiplantae; phylum Streptophyta; class Pinopsida; order Pinales; family Pinaceae; genus Pinus; species Pinus albicaulis. The sequence continues at coordinate 438,444,392 of CM076570.1, read as the reverse complement.
CATGCCTTTCTTCAAGCCATCCATCTTAGCTTCCACACCTTTCTTCGAAACTTCCATTTCAATTTTTGTTGCTATTTGTGAGAGCGAAAGTTGTTGCACTTGCTCTTGTAATTTTGATATATCATGTTGCACTTCTTCCTCTTCATGAATCATAGTAGAGCCTTCTGAGGGCTTAATGGGTGTTGAATTATTTTTAGGGGGAATTTTAGAACCCAATACTTATATCTATGCTTCAATATGCCCTTGGAATCACTTCAAACTATTTTTTCAAACAAGACTTAGGCAATTTGAAAAAAAATACACACCCTTTTCTTGATTTTGTGGAGCTCGATATTGAAACTGATGTATCTCTATAATTTTGGATCCCCGAGGTTTTATCTTCCATAATTTAGCATAAATATGAATCTTCTTTCAAATGCCACAGGTCTGACATGATTTGAATTCTTCAAGACAAAGTTATGTCCAATATCCCACAATGGCCTAATTATGGAATGGTTCAGTAGAGCGAACTTGTACAACATGCTACATGTCACTTTTACCTCCTTCAGCTCTAAAATTGATACACAGGAAAATAAAGTCTATGTACTTTTTTCCATGTTTTAAAAAATTCCAATCCGATGGTCAAAGAGAGGGTTATGATGATTTTCCCAAGGTCACCTCTTTGAGATGAATTTGGGGAGCTTGCAAAAACCCTAGCTTCCACAGATCATATCTCCTAAAATATTGCGGACCAAGATCTGAAATTTTTACACAAAGTTCCTCAACCTTTCTTCACAAATGGTTTTTTTTAAGCTTATGAACCTTCGTATAAAACAAGTTATAGTGAAAATGCCACGATCACCTGTGTTTAGTCAATTTAGTGTTCCAAAATTGTCTTCATTAATTATCAACCAGGGCTAGTAAACTGATGAAGTGTGATGCACCATATGTGCTTAAGCAACCTATTTATTACTTAGTTTTGTTTGTGTTTTTATATTGTTTTTAGGGGGGTTTCGTTCTTTGAGTTTTTGAAATGACTAACCTAGAATTATGAAAAATATTTTAAGTTAATCTAGTTTAATTTTAGAAGGAAGAAAAGGAAGTGTACTAAAACTAATCTAATTTTCATAAAATCAAACCTAAATCTAAGAAATAGCTTAAGACTTAGTTTTGGAAATCAAAGCAGCTAATTATTTGGTTTGTTAATCCTAATCCATGGATCTACTAGAATTGATATTCCTATGAAAGAAAGAAACAAATCAACTATTTCACCTTCAGTTATTTATCATCCAATTGTTAGGTGTGACCTATTGAGATGGAGTCTAGTAACTGCTAGTAATTTAGCATGCTAAGTCTATAGAATAGAAAAAAAGGAATGCAAATAAAAGCATCTAAGATGTGTCTAGCTACTCCAATTATTCAATTGTAAAGAGTGAACTTCTTTGAAGTAATGTCTAAGTAAGCTAATTACATCTGTTTTGAAATAAGCACTAGGAAAGCTCTGTAAATAACCTAGAAGTTGCATTACATTTAATCATTCAACCATCGTTTCTTAATATGTTCAGATGAGTTCTTTGTGGAGTGGTTTTTAGAAAGATAATCGTTTGCAGTCAAATGAGGGTCTTGAAAGTAAAAACATGCAAAGTCTAAATAAGATCAACCAAATGTATAATTGATTTTTCAGTAATACTCAAATGTGAAGCTTTTAACCTCTTGAAGTATCTTTGGAGAAATCAATTATGCCTCTGATTATTAGTAAGCAAATGACAATAAATAAGATAAATACAACTACTGCACATGTGAAACATTAAACCATTAATATAAATTGAGTATATTGGAAATGGTTTTCATGAATATCATTTTGACACAGCAATTGGCAATCTTATTCTATGAAAATGAAAAGGCAAGATAGTAAATATAAACAACCATCGTTTCTAGCACTCCAATCCTTATTCCAATATTGAAAACAAAATTTCTATCTTCTTGAAACATTTTGGAAGAACGATTCTGCACAGCTGCAATCTATCATTAAACTATTTGAAAAATACTGGAAATGAAGCATAACAGAAATTACTAAACAAAATGAAAGAAATCTAACTAGAAAGCATAATAAAAACCTCCTTTAGAAGTAGGGGTCCTCTACTACTAATTTGGTTGACTCCTAGCTTGTCAAAAGTGAAATCAAACCAACATTTGATAACTGATCTTCTTTATTGAAACAGATTTTTGGAAAACGGAGTATTCACTTGCAAATCTAAATTGTACTAAAAAACTTAACTTCCTCGATTATGTGGAACCACTATTTAAAGAAGAATTACATAAATAATTGTGAGCTATGTTAGCTACAGGTGTTTGTCTTGAATTATAATCAAAATAGGACTATTGGACTCATGATTTTCCTCAAAGAGCAAATTAGGAGTCCTATTGCTGTAGGTAATGTTCTTTGACTTGTAACTTTGACCGTAGGTTTAGGCACCTCCTTATGTCGATCTGGATCAAATGAGTAGGATAGAATCCATGTAGGAAGGATTCTAAAGACATCCATGTTGCTTGCTTCCTCAAATAACACTTGGAACCTAGTAAACCATAAGAGTAGTTGCGGAACGCGCAGTCAACTGTAGAACAAGCTGCATTCTGGAGCTAATTTGCAAAATTTTATCAAAATAGTAAAATCATGAAAGTATAAAGTGATAATCATTTAAATGTAACCTTGAGACAAAACCTTAGCATTTGTCACTAATTAGGGTTTATGAAATTATGGAAAAGTGGTGAAATGAGAAGAGAAAACTGTAAAGGAGAAGGTAATATTGAGGTTCAACATACCCCCACTGCAAAATCATTGCATGTTCTCATGAAATTTGTCAAAATTATAAGTTCTTTCTCTTTATTGCATGTGTTCAGATACTTCAGCTAGGACATCCAACCTTATCCTTCTGTTTCCCTTTAAAGTTAATGTCATTCTTGGCCTCTTCATGAGAATTTTTAATTTGAGGTTTATGATTGCTCTGTTCAACTTCTTATTATTTTTATTCAATTTCTTACTTTCCTTGTGCAATAGCCCTAGCTGTAGAGTAGTATTATCATGATTTTCCTTGTTCAATTTGATCTGATCTTTCAAAATCTCATTTTCATTCTTGATGTGCCTGTTCAATGTCTCCAATTCATAATTATCTTGCTTAAGAGATTCAATCAGAGGTTCTTGTGGATTGACAGATGTTTCTTGGTCCATTGAGGCATTTATTTCTAATGACTCCACATAGTCATATATCTACTGCTGAACTGGATCTATACCTGATCCGGATTTATGCAGGAATGCAACAAAATAAGCATATAACCATAAATACAGAGATGCAATAGAAATAACACTTCATTTCATTAAAATCAAAGAACTGAAATTTTCTTACAGATAGAATGGAAATAAAACTAGCTAGGGCATTGGTAGCTATCTCTGAGAAGAGATGTGGCAGCTACAGGCCTCTGAACTGAGTTACAATGAGGCTCGAGGGCCTATTTATTATTGAGAAACAATGGAGAACCCTAAACATCCAAAAACCTAACCCTAGGAGATGAAGCGCCAAAACTATGGGCCCCGTTTGGGTAAATTGGTGTTTCAACTTTCCAGGGACGTAACTTTGACATACTATCTCCGTTTGACGCACATGATACATCAGTATTAATCTCTATCCGAGGAATACAAATTTCGCCATGAATATCATTCCGAAATGGAATGATATTTGCTAGAGGCGCAATGCCCAAAAAACATCGTTTAGGGCCTCAAAACGGCTTCGGAAGTTCAGGACCCGAAAAACTGCTAAAAATAGTAAGTTATGCCAAAACTGAAAGAGACAGTGGTGGGGGGCCAAGTGGAATAGGCGGGTGGCCACCAATATCCACCTGGATCATTCCTCCCCCCTTAGGAAGCAATGGTCTCCATTGCCTTAAGTTCCTCCATGAGATGAGGAAATTTCTGCTGAACTTGGTCCCTGGTGAACCACTTTCCTTGGTGTAGGAGTTGGCCAGCTTTGACAACCCGATACAGTTGGATCTTCTATTGGCAAGTGCTCTTGATTTGCATGTACATGATACAATCTATGGTGGCCTGTTCCATGCAGTCCGGGTTTAACTCTATTGGTGTGAGTTGTTCTGCAATGTCCGAGGTGTCCAGTAGAGGTGGGAAGTAAGGACGAAGGTGATCCACATTGAAGACTGGGTGCAGACCAAGGAATGGTGGAATACTAAGCTCGAAGGCATTGTTCCCTACAACCTTGGTGATGGTGTACAACTCGTATCAGAGCAGGCAAAGCTTGCAGTGGGGTCCAGTGAGGCGCTCCTTCTGCAAATGTAGCCATACTTTGTCGCCCACCTAGAAGTTGTGTGGCACCCGGTGTTGATCATGGTGTTGCTTGTACCTCGCATTGGCTCTGTCTAATATATCATGAACCTGTTGGTGGATGTGTTGAATGCGCTCGATGAACTACTTGCTTTGTCAACTTTAGACTGGACATGAGCTTAATCGGCCTGAGCAGCTGCAAATGGCATGGCTACGTCAATGGGACATAATGGCTAGAATCCCAAGCCCACCTGAAAGGGGCTATGGCCAATTGAACTGTGGAGAGCCCGGTTATAACTATGTTGTACATAGGGGAGGCTCTCGTCCCATGTGCGGGGATGCTTTGAATTGCCCTAGGGCGAGAATGTACAATCGATACAATGACGACCTCTGCAATGCAGTATCTGTTTGGGGATTGAAAGTTTGTGGACTTGGTGAGCTTGTGTCCAACATTGACCAAATTTGGACCAAATGTGAAAGACTTGCTATCTCGATACGTATGATAGGCCTTAAGGATCTAGGGCCCTTGCTACGTTCAGAAGGTTAGCGGTGACCTGTGGTATTCTTCTTAGAGGTTGCCATAATGGCCTGCTTTAGAATACGTAACGACCACGAAAACACGGTGATTTCCTTCTTAGTAGGGGAGGGACGGCATGCAATCATGAGTGGATGAGTTAAAGTTAATAAAGTGAAAAGACAGTGAGGTATCAGCAAACCTTTTGTCTTATTTAGTGGTCGATTTGGCAATGACACAAGAAGTGCAGGATCTGATGTGCTTCCCGACATCCTTTCGAAGGTTCGGCCAATAGAAATAATTCTGTAGTAATACTACTGTTTTCTTGACCCCGAAATACCTAGTGAATCGATTGTAGTGTGCTTCCCATATCATCTTGGCACGCTCGCTTGAAGAAACACAAAGGTGTCCCAGGTGACATAAAAGTGCATCTTGGAGGTGAAAATTTGGAACTTGCGTACCCCCCAAGAGTGCCTTGTAAGTGTGGCCGAATTCTGGGTCACTCTCATAGAGAAGCGGCCAATCAGAAGTCTCATGCCCACAAGAGTTGAGCACGGTGGTGAGCGCCATGATTGGTGGTCGGCTGAGGCAGTCTGCAACATTATTGGTGCTACCCTTCTTGTACTTGATGTTCAAATGAAATTGTTGCAGATATGTGGACCACTTATGATGGCGATCATTCTGCAACTTCCCTTGTGTCTGTATGAACTGCAGGGGCTGGTGGTCTGTGTGGATGATTGTTCCTTCCCCAAAATGTAATGCTTCCATTGTCGACAAGCTTGCACAATGGAATACATTTCTTTGTCATAGGTGGGATATAGAGGCACATCTGAGACAATGGCATCTCACTGTGATATGCCTTTGGATGTCCATGTTGAGAGTAGAGCGCCCAATAGCATGGTCGAACGTGTCTCGATCTCAAATGGCTGGTACAGAGCGTCGGTAATGTGAACGCTGGGGTAGAACAAAGGTGAATTTTTCAAATTCTATGAATTCATGTTGAGGTTCGACTGAAATAATTTTTCTCTCGCTCCTCCCTTGGTGAGTTGACTCGGGGCCAAGTTTAACCCTAGAATCCCAGCAAAATCTGGGTTCAAATTAGCAAGACCCAGAAAGCTGCGAAGCTCTGTTATAGTGGTTGGGGGTGGCCAATCCCGAATGACTTTGATCTTGGCTGGATCCACATGCACCCCCCTTTCATCAATAATGTATCCCAGATATTGAACCTGGGTCATGCCAAAAGTGCACTTCTCCAAATTGGCACACAGCTTGTGTTGCCGCAGTGTTTGGAGGACTTGTCGGATGTGGTGAAGGTGCTCTTCCCAAGTCTGGCTGAAGATCAGAATATCATCCAAGTACACCACTACAAATGAGTTAGTGAATGGCCGCAAGATGTCATCCATCATCCTCATGAAGGTGGCGGGAGCATTCGTCAACCCGAAAGGCATGACCAGCCATTCGAAAAGGCCTTCCTTGGCTTTGAAGGCAGTCTTCCACACATCGGAGGGTTCAATTGGTACCTGGTGATACCCAGACTTCGGGTCGATCTTGCTGAAATATTTTGCACCTTTGAGTTGGTCCAGAAGGTCATCAATCCGTGGGATTGGGTACCTATTCCGGACAGTGATCTTGTTCAGCGCCCGATAGTCAATACAGAGTCTCCACGTCCCATCCTTCTTCTATACCAACACGATCGGGCTCCCACAGGGCGATGAACTTGGTCTGATGTGACCTTTCTGCAATAGCTCCTGAATCTGTCTCTTGATTTCATCATTCTCCAAAACAGAGCGCCGATAGATCGGTCCATTAGGTAGCGGCGCACCGGGGGTCAGATCAATCGGGTGCTTGACCTGACAGTGCAGAGGAACCCCTGTGGGTGAGGTGAATATGTCCCCGTGCTCCTCCACAACCTTATCCATTTGTTGTTGTTGTGCAGAGGAGCCCTGTCTGGAGGTCGTGGCCACAGTCTTCTTCTTGCCCTGGGGGCGGATCATCAGGAAAACGAATTTCCTGGTTTGGGAAATGAGCTTACTGCATTGTTTTGCAGTAACCAAAGAGATAGCAGCAGGAGGTGGTACCTCTGGTATTCTGTACAACTTATTTCCCAAAGTAACAATAACAGCACGAGGCCGAGACTCATACACAGCATGACGCTTCCACAAGTATGGTTGTCCTAATAATACATCAGAAACATCAATAGGAGCAACGTCACACAATACCTCATCCGTGAAGGGCTTGATGCTATAGGGAAGGCGGCACTGCTGGCTAACGCGGAGATCTCGTCCTTGGTGAAGCCACCCGATGGTGTATGGATGTGGGTGAGCTATGGTCGGCAAGCCCAACCGCTTCACGACGTCTGCTGAAATGAGGTTCTTTTGGCTCCCATTGTCGACAATGAACTGTACAGGGGAGCCCTTTACCCACATCTGGGAGTGGAAGAGACGTTCCTCCTCCCCTGGATCTTCCGGTTCCTCCTTCTGGACCTTTGTAGTGGCAACAGTGGCGTTGGGCTCCGCATCAATAATCTGTTTCCCTTTTTCATTCCCCTTTTCAGGTTCTGATTCGGAGTTGGAGCATGCATCTGACTCAGAAGCCCTCATCTCGGCCACTAGCGACTGCTTGGCTCGACACTCACTTGTGTTGTGAGTGGAGCTCTTATGGAACTCACACCACTTTCCCGTGTCCTTCTTTGGCTTTGCGGTGTTTTTATTTTCATGTGGCTTTTACGGGTTGTCTTTAGCCGCCATGTCTTGGCTTTGTCCTTTTTTCTGCGGTTTGGAAGCACCTTTCCCTTGCTTTTGATTCACAGATCCAAAGTCTCGCTTCTTCTTCTTGAATTTCTGCTCAATCTTGGCAGCATACCGGTATGCCGTACCAAGCGAGGAGATGTCTAGAAACTCCATTTCCTCCTGAATGTATCTGTGCAGACATCTGCGATACTTTAGCACCAAATGTTTCTCTGAATCTTTGATACCCAACTTTGTGCGTAGGGTATGGAACAGATTCGTCAGCTCATGCACATCTTGATCCTTTTGTTGTCGCAGCGTGGTCCATTGTATGTACTTGTCCTCATAGCTCCCCACGGGATAGTACTGTTCCTTGACGGTGTCTCAAAAAGAATTCCAAGTTGGTATGACCGAGAACAGAAAGGGTTTTGTCTAGTCCTTGTTCTCACAGTAGGTTTCCCACCAGTCCTTAACATGGGGGTTAGCTTTGAGGAGTGCAAAAATAATCTTCTCCCGGTTTGAAAAGTCATGAACAGAGAAATATCCTTCTAATAGATTCAACCATATATCTACGGCATCTGCGTCTATTTGACCCTCAAATATGGGAATGTCAAAATTTACTTATACCTTAAAAGGAGTCACACCTCCAGAGTGGCTGTTGGATGCAGATGCGCCGTTGGTGGGCAGCCGTTGAAGGATCTGAGCAAAGTTATCCATCATCGCGTTCCTTTTTTTTTCGAGGGCCTCCTCGAGCAATATTTTGATAGGATCTCCTGCTCCCTCATCTTTCTTTTCGTCCCCCATGGGCGTTCGTCGAGGTTTGTGAGGCTGATCTTGCAAAGGTTCCACCAGATCAAGCCCTAGCTCCTTATACCCCGACCTCGTTGGGGACATGCAAAGAAGGATCGAGAAAAAGAAGACCGCTCTGATACCACTGATCCAGATTTATGCAGGAACGCAACAGAATAAACATATAACCATAAATACAGAGATGCAGCGGAAATAACACTTCATTTCATTAACATCAAAGAACTGAAATTTGCTTACAGACAGAATGGAGATAAAACTAGCTAGGGCGCTGGTAGCTATCTCTGAGAAGAGATGTGGCGGCTACAGGCCTCTAAACTGATTTACAATGAGGCTCGAAGGCCTATTTATTATTGAGAAACAATGGAGAACCCTAAACATCCAAAAACCTAACCCTAGGAGATGAAGCGCCAAAACTATGGGCCCCGTTTGGGTAAATTGGAGTTTCAACTTCCCAGGGACGTAACTTTGGCATACTATCTCCGTTTGACGCACATGATACATCATTAGAAATCTCTATCCGAGGAATACAACTTTCACCATACGGAATTATATTTTCTGGAGGCGCAATGCCCAAAAAACGTCGTTTAGGGCCTCAAAATGGCTCCGGAAGTTCAAGACCCGAAAAACTGCTAAAAATAGTAAGTTATGCCAAAACTGAAAGAGACAATGGCGGGGGCCCAAGTGGAATAGGTGGGTGGCCACCAATATCCACCTAGATCAATACCAGGAGATCTTCTGTTGGGGCCTTCTTCAAAATGATGAGCAAGAGAGCTTTCAGGACTGTACTCAGGATAATTATCAACAGGTGATGGGACTGGAGTTTCTTCTTCTATATTTATGGGCTCTGTCTCTTTAGACAACGTCTTCTTCATAGTACTTTGGAGTCTAGATCTCCTTCTCAATTTTGGAGGACTGTCCTTTTTTGTATTTATAACTTTAGTTTCTTTCTTTTTCTTTCCTCTTGCCTTAATCTATTTCCTAATTTCTGTAAGCTCCTTAAAGATTAATTTTTCATTATCCTTCTGTGGTGAAGTTTTAGGTCTGTCTTCCACAATTATACCAATCCTTTTTCTTTTACTTCTCCTGACATTTTCTTCCTTAGGTGGTGATTCTAGTTGTTCTTGAAAATGATTCCTAACAACGAAATCTTCCCAATTGTCTCCTATGTTTCTTAAGTGAAATTCAATCAGTATTTTCACTAAGCCATGATGATGCATAGTGGTCTCTATAAATTGGATTCTCTTTTGTACATTCAAGGGCATTCTCTTTAGAATGCTAATTAGAAAGAAAGGTAGGTTGATCTCACCATTATTTAGAAAATTCATTAATAGTTGGATATGATAAACATACATGGTTCCATACCTTCCCTCACAAGTTATGAATTTTTGCAAAATCAAAAGCATATTTCTCCATTTGCTTCTTAGAGCAGTACTTGGAATTCATTTTCTAAAGACTGAGACATCCATACCTAGGTTTTTACGTATCACCTTCCATGATTCATTTCGGAATTCCTTGCTCTTGAATCACCTCTCTCCATGCCTCGACAGTTCTGTAGCTTCAACCAAGAATGACTTTGTTATTGTGAATTTAATGTCCCTAATTTCCACCTTAGTTCCATAAAAAGATCTAGTGAATGATTTGGTAATTTCCTTATGAAAGCCATCAAAATTTTCTATAAACCTCAACCATCCAGCTTTTTGTAGTAGCTATCTAACCTGTGGATATCCTTCCATGTATTTTACCCCCACTGGCTCTGTTTTGACAATCAAACCCATCTTCCTTCTTTGCAGAATGCTTTCAACCTTCAAGATTACCTATGGTGTGGAAATGAATTGGTTGAAGAGTTGATAGAGATGAATGAGTTGGTGATTATGAAATGAGCTATGGATCTAATGGAAGGTTTATGGTGAGTTGTAGGGAATAATTAAGTGATACACTCTTGAGGATACGTGGACAAATAGGTTACGTCATGATCATGAATGTTAGTCATTAATCATGGGTTTTTAATGTTGGATTGTTGTGGAACATTACATGAGGGATATGGTTGAGATATATCATGATGTGGTTTAATAAATTCAAATGATAGGTTATTAAGGAACATATGAATGTACACATTATACACACTTCATGTTTTAATTTTTGCTATTAAAATAAATTTCTACACTTCACCTCAGAACCTGACCTTGTTGCTTGATGTTGTTCCTTAGCTTCTTTTTGTAGCATGGTGACCTTCAAAACATAATATTTTAGTCATTTTTTCAATTGTCATGTCATTATTTGAAATGGATGCAGAATCAATGTAATATCCCTTTTTAAGGATATTTCTAAAACACAGTCAACTCTAAACCAGAGATGGACTGGAGGGGCATTTACTAGATATTTCACATCTGAAAGAGGATGATATCTAGAGGCTACTTAGCCCTCACCAGACTCTGTCTATAGAGTAAAGGAAAAACACAACAGATGGCACAATGACTGAAGTGACTGCAAGGGGAAAATAACCAGTGATGCAAACCATACACAGTACATAAAATGCTAGGAACAAAATATGCAATAGATACACATAAAATAGGGAGAATGCTGAGCCATTTTATTATGTTGAGAATTATAAGAGAATACAATAGGTGCTCAGGTGATAGCACCCAAAACTGACACAAGGAAAATCAAGAGATATTCTCAGAGTAACAGAGGAACAACGGTTCTCCAATTTGCATTCAAGCGGCTGAGAGTACTGCCGTATAGCTGCTATTATGCTGCAGCTGAATGTGACCCACTAAGGTAATATCGCAATTTTTCCCAACACTCATAATAGGTACGGGCTGGCCTCTTGCACCACCTCCAGACCTGAAACCTCCAAAATGATAACACACGGAGTCCTCACGAGATGAACTGTGGCCTTCTCACTCAAGACTGCGTAGCCACTAATGGCACTGCTCCACAACAAGCTCCAAACCCGATCCTCCTGTAAAAAAATTATAGGATTGCCTCACCCGAGCAGGCACTCTTTTCCCCCGAGGTTGAGGGTGAGATCTCGGCACAGAGACACTCGGCACACTAAACAGTGCTGCAGACAGGCTAAACAGTCGGTGTGCTCAAGTCGTAGCGACCAGTTTCAAATTCATAAACTTCAATAATACCAGAAATGCGGAGGCTTGCCTTCTTATATGACATTGGCCTCTCTTTCTCAAACCCTAGGCCTCTCATCCAACGTGGCCTCCTTGGCCCCCCCGCGCTGCCAACTCAACCTGCGTTGTCTCTCCAAGTGTTCACCTAAGTTACAACGTTGTGCTACTAGGGAGTGAACATTTATCTCTAAAGTGAGTTGTGTCCCCTCTACTCACCTTTTTATTTATAAATAAACTATAGAAGGAAAAATTGAACAAAATCGAATATTCCAATTAGCTGTTTCTAATTAGGAATATTATAGTCTCCCCCGACAAAATGTTGCTTGTCCTCAAGCAACTGAAGTGATGGATGTTGCAAAATGTTCTCACTCTCCCAAGTGGCATCCTCATCCAGCAAATTCTTCCACCTCACCAAGAATTCCCGGACCGTCCTGCTCCATAGTTACCTCTCCCTGGTATCAATAATGGCCTCTGGCTGCAACACCAAATTCCCCTCATCATTCGTGGGTGGTAGCTCATCTGTCACTATCACCTGGTGACCTGATGCCTTCTTCAGGCATGATACATGGAAGATGTTATGAATCTTGCTACCTTGGGGCAGCTCCAACTCATATGCGACCTGTCCAACCCTGTGTATCACCTTGTATGGCCCATAAAAGTGGGGCTTGAGCTTCTCAGCTCCCTTCTACTTCAGTGATGACTATCGGTATGGCTGTAATAGTTGGTAGACCAAGTCCCCTACCTCAAACTATCTCTCCACCCGACCCTGATCAACATACAACTTCTGTTGGTTCTGCGTTGTAGCCATATTATCCTTGAGAGCTAGGAGAATATCCTGACTCTCTTGGATCCAAATCTTGGCTCTTGGAGCCTTGCTAGCACCAAACATCACATCAACAAAAGACAAAGAATGATACCCATATAAAGCGTAGAATGGAGACATACCAATGGACATGTGATGTGTAGTGTTATAACAGTACTCCCCCAGATGCAGCCACTTCAGCCATGCTCGTTGTTGCCCACTGACATAGTTATACAGGTAGCCCTCAAACCACTTGTTAACTATCTCCGTCTTCCCATCTTTCTGTTGGTGATAACTGGTACTCGGTGTCAACTCCGTCCCCACCAACTGGAAAAGCTCCTGCCAAAATCCGCCCATGAAGCGGCTATCCCTGTCACTGATGATGGTCTTAGGAAGACCATGTAGCCTGAAGATCTCTCTGAAGAACAACTCAGCCATCTGCGCTGATGTGTAGTGTGCAGATATGGAAAAAAAATGTGTGTACTTTGTCAGTTGATCAACGACGACAAAGATACAATCCTTGCCCTGCACCATGGGCAATCCTGTGATGAAGTCCATCGAAATACTCTCCCATTTCCCCTTTAGAATGGGAAGAGGCTGCGATAATCCTGCGGGATGGCTCATCTCCCCCTTGTTCCTCTAGCAAACATCGCACTCCCTGATGTGTTGGAGTATGTCCTCCTTGAGGCCCTTCCATGAGAACCTCTCTCTAATGGCCCTGTAGGTTTTGGTAAACCCCTGATGGCCAGCCAATGGTGAATCATGTGATGCCTGAAGTATCTTCTTCTTGAGCTGAGATCCCTCAATCAAGAAGATTCGGTCCCTGTAGTAAATGATCTCATTGACCACTCTATACTTGTCATCCGCCACCTGACCATCCAGTACCTGACATGCAAATCTGTCCTTGGAGTACTCCACTAAAAGTCGAGCCCTCCAGTCTTTATCCAAGCTCATAAGAGACAACGTGGCCAGTCTATGTGAAAGGGAATCTGCTACCATGTTGTTCTTCCCCTTGACATACTCAATGTCAAAGTCATATGCTTGGATCTTACTGATCCACTTCTGCTACCTCTCCTGTAGCTGCTTCTACTCCAAAAAGAACCTGAGGCTGTTGTGATCATTCCTCACCCTGAACCTGTTCCCCACCAAATACTGTCCGAATTTGGCTAATGCATGCATAATGGCCAGCATCTCCTTATCATATATAGAATACAACCTCTCGTGTGGAAGAAGCTTCCGGCTCTCAAAGGCTATAGGGTTACCTCCCTACGTCAATATTGTGCCAATCCCCTCTCTCGACGCATCACACTCCAAGTCAAACGGCTCCATAAAATCCGTAAATGCAAGCACTGGGCAGCTACTCATCACCCCCTTGAGCCTGTCAAAGGCTTGCTGCGCTGTATCCGACCAACTGAATGCTCCTTTCCTCATCAGATCTGTCAGGGGTTCAGCAAGCTGTGAGAAACTCTTGACGAAATTCCTGTAATAAGTACAAATGCCAATGAATCCCCAAAGTTTTGTCACGTTCCTCGGCTCTGGCCAATCTCTGATGGCCCTAATATTCTCCTCATGGAATCTCACTCCGTCCACCCCCTATGATGTGTCCCAAGTAAAACATCTCCGTCAACCCAAACTCACACTTGGAGAGCTTGGCATAGACCTGCTGCTCCTCCAAAATGCGCAGTACTGTCTCAATGTGTTGGAGATGCTCCTCCCAAGTCCTGCTGTAAATGAGGATATCATCAAAGAACACCAACACAAACTTCATCAAGTGACCGCAGAAGATGTGATTCATGTAGGACTAGAATGTTGCTGGGGCGTTGGTTAGCCTGAAGGGAATCACCAAAAACTCAAAGTGTCCACAGTGACACCTGAAGGTGGTCTTGGGAATGTCCTGTTCCCTCATGCGAATCTGATGGTACCCAGATCTCAAATCAATATTTGAGAAGAACTATGCTCCTCTCAACTCATCCATAAACTCATCGATCTTGGGTATGGGGTACCTGTTCTTCAGGGTCTTCTTGTTCAGGGCCCTGTAGTCAATGCACATCCTTAATTTCCCGTCCTTCTTCTTCACCAACACCATGGAAGAAGAAAAAGGACTCATGCTCGGCCGAATGTGCCCAAGAGCCAGCAACTCCTGGATGGACCGCTCAATCTCATCCCAATAGGCCTTGGGATTCCTATAAGGGGTAGTAATCACTGCCTGTATGCCCTACTCAAGCTCAATGGTGTGCTCAAACCCCCGATCCGGTGGTATATCCCCAAACGCCGCATCATGCCTGTCAAGGATAGCTTGGATATCAGGATGGACTGTCTACCCGGTAGTCCCTGCCTCTGATGCACGTAGCTCTACCACCCATTCTATGTCTCCCTTCCGGAAGTCTGCCTCCATCCAGTGTGCTAAAACAATCTGGGGTGGGTAAGTGTGCATCCCACATATTTTCTCATGCTTCCTGGTCTTCTTATCATCCCACTCCATCTCCAAGGCCTCCCAATCCATGGTGGCCTTCCCTAGAGTGATCAGCCACTGCACACCCAAGACCACATTGGTATTAGGTATGTTGACCACAAAAAAATGGTCGTTCACTGTGTAGGTACCCATAGTCACTGCCAGCTCTGGAACATATCAAGCACACTGCTTCATCTGATCTCCTGGGACCAATACTGAAAACCCATAGAATCTCTCTGTCTGTATGCCTCTCCGCTCAATCATTTGTGCATCGATGAAATTGTGAGTTGCCCCACTGTCTACCAGAACTGAAACTCGTTGCCCACGTACTGTCCCTCAGACATGCAGCATCAAATACTTGGGTAATCCTCGCAATGCTGCAAGGGTTCCCCCTGTGGGTGCGAAGGCTCCACCTCCCACTCCTGGAGGTGGAGGTGGCGAATGATCTTGTGCTACCTGCTTGTCTCCTGCCTCCCCCTCCTCATACTCATCCTCTTCCCTGTTGCTCTCGGAGAAGACCTTTATAAAATGTGCTTTTCCAGCAGCACATCTGTGTCCCGGTGCCCATGGCTCCTGACAGGTAAAGCACAACCTCTTCTTCCTCAACTCCATCCTGGCTGTTACACCATTTTTTTGGTCATCTAACCTATTATTATTAGATGAACTTAAGTACACCATGTAAGACCAATTTTACCCTAAGTAAAATTTCTTTCACCATATAAAATAACTTATTTGGTCATATTTAACCCAAAACAAAGAAATTAATTAAATAAATCATTATTTATTTAATTATTTCCTAAGAACAAGTTATTTAAATCATTATTTAAATAATATTCTTAGTTAAATTTGACTAAATCATCCATAAGTAATTAAATAAACCATTATTTATTTAATTATATTCCCATCATTCCTCTAAAATGATAAATAAATCATTTATTTATTTATTATTTATAAATAAAGGAATTGACCCAAGTCAAGAATCCTTTTCCCTCCAACAAATATAATAAAATATTCCTAAAAGGTGCTTCTAGAATTCGATTAATAATATTTTATTCATGCACCGAGTTCTAGACCGCCCCAATATTTTGTTACAAATAGAGGGGTTTTCCCCATTCATTAGTCACCTTCATTGCATTAGATCACTCTGGATCTTCTCTTGGTCACCATTTTCCATTTTTCTTTGTGAACTCCCATTGAGTTCTATGTTTACTTTTCCACATCCATAAGAGAGAGAAATGCTAGATCTGAAACACCGAGGACTTCCAAGAACCCATCCCACTGAGGAGAACTGGAAAACACCTTTCTTTTTTTCCTCACAGGTGCCCCATTCTTTAATATAATACAAAATTCTTTCATATACATTCTTGTTGTCTTGTTCATTGGATCTATGGAGCTATGTTATTTTTTATCTACTTAATATCTTTTGTGCTTATATCTGAATTTGTGCAGCAATCTTAAAGGTATTTTGCAGCCATAATCGATGTTAGGGCTACTTTTTATGCGTAGTTAAAGTGATCTTTTACGACGAAAGATTCATACTAACAATTGGCGACTCCACACGGGTTTTCTTTTGCGACCACTGTCGTTTTATCTATTCCTGCATATCCAGCTGTTTGAGACCCTAGGGTTTCTCTTCCATTTTTTGTTTTTCCTATTTTTATGGTGATTTTCACCCCTAAAACCATTTAAACAGTCAAATTTTTAACTTCCATGTGTTTCTGACCTTATTGCGTAGGTGACAGACATCAGCTGCAGTTGAGACGACAAAATTTTTCTGAAATCTGCCGCCGAGACAGCCGGATCTGCAGGTCGCACTTATTGGTCCAAAAAGTGCGACCTGAGCCTCGGGACGCCCTTTTCTGCCCCAAACCTACGACCTGGACTGAAAACAGGTCAGAACCTGCGACCTGCACTTTTTCTGCACATTTTTCAGCACTTTTTCTGGGTTTGTCTGAAGCTTCTGTCAGGATTTTCTAGCCTCTGTCTCTGCCCGTTTGGACTTGTTTCTAATCTGCTTCACTCACCTAAGAGGGAATCTTGCCCCTTAGGGCTCTAGTACCCTCCACTTTTTGTGGAAGAGTCTTTACTGTTTCAGAAGTCTGAATTTCCAGAGTTTCAGCCCTCTTTTTCTCAGATCTGGTACCTCATTTTCAGATCCCTTTAGATCAGCTCTTCTCCCTCTCAAAACCATCTCATCTCGTTTTTTTTGGGTTCATTTCTAAGGCCACTGCCTTGTCTCTCCTATCTTTAGCTGATTTCCTCCTTTTTAGCAGCAACCTTTCCTCTGCCTCTTTGTTGTTCTCTGCACCACTTTTCAGCAGATTTACCCTTTGGATCCCAGTCCCTCCAGACCTTAGATCTATTGGTATATTTTAGCGTGCTTTGCCTGGTTTTTTCCCTCTTGTAGACTAGTTTTGAGAGACCTTCCTTTTTGGGTTATATTGATGCATTATTAGTTGTTAATTTTCTATTCTTCCAGTCTTATTTACTGCAGATTTCTATTCCATTACGCAGCACACTTTTTCTTTTACTCTCAAAATGTCTGGGTTTAAAGAATTAAAATTAATGCATGCCACACACTAACCCTAAGAAAATAAGAACCTGGTTAACACTGCCTGGCAAAGAATTTAAAATCAATTGTCATTGCACCTCTCTGCCCTTGACCTCACTTGATTTTTCCCCCCCCTGCCCTCGTCAGTTTATCTTCTTCCTGTCATCATTGCGCCCCCAAGGCACCGCTCTCGGAGACTTCTTGGCCTTCATCCTCAGTTTCCGCTTGGATGACTTCCTCCTTCCCATTGTCATTGAGTCAGTCTTCCCCTGAGTCTGCACTCCAACTCCTCTTCTGATTGTTCGGGTTCTCCCCCTACTTCTGGTTCCCCCTCTTTTCCCTTCACCATGTCTAGTTCCGGACCTAGCCCTAACCCCAGTTCTACCGCCGAGTCCATTTCCAGTGGAACCACTACGAGACCTACCTCGACTGCCCCATTACTCCCTTATATCGTTGGCCTCAGTCTCCCCGACTTCAATCAGTTGATTAATGATCCCATTCGCCACGATGTGAGTTGGCCTGCTATGCCAACCAAGCTCCCCTATGACATTCCCAAGTTCGAAAGCCTTGCTAGCGAAGATCCCTCTAACCATATCTGATATTTCCACATGTGGTGCTCCTCTAATTCCATCACCGATGACTCCATCCATCTTAGATTGTTCCAACGCACGCTTACAGGCGACGCTTCTAAATGGTATGTTGAACAGGCCACCTCCTCCCATACCACTTTTGCGCCCATTGCCCAAGAATTTTTATCCTACTTCCAGCTCCCCCTCCGATACGACACTGGTACCAATCTTTTAACCTCTTTCCATCAATCCTCTTCGACCCGCCTTTCTGCTCATGTCTAGGAATGGCGGCGAAGACAGAGCTTATGCCGCGCTCCCCCCTTTGAAGATCAGGTTTACATGGACTGGTTCCTTCGCTCCCTCTTACCTCCCATTGGCAAAGATGTCGCATCCAATTTTCCCCAAACCGAAGAAGCCGCCCTCCAAATAGCCTTGAAGTATGACCTTATCTACTCCGAATCTGGTTATGTTTATACCGTCCTCCCTGACCTTCCCAAACCCGATGGCCCTAATGCCTTGGGGGCATCTCACTCTGCCGACGGTATCGTTGGAGCCCTATCACATACCTCCGCCCAACCTCTTCCGAGCCATGGTTTTCCTCCAGGGGCCAGCCCCTTTGGCATTTTCTCCTCTCCCGGTAGCATGTATTCAGGCTATGACATGCCTCCTTCTTTTGCCCACCCTCCTGCTTACCTTACTGCTGCCCACACTAATGTCCCCGCTCCTCCAGCATTTGGACCTTCCACTCCATTGCCTTTTCCACCCCCACAACCGCACTTACTACCCCCCCAGGGCAAGTATTTGCACAACAAGAGGCACCTAACGTTCCTCCTTCTCAAAGAAGGAGAAGGGGAAATCAATCCGCTTTTGGTAATCGTGGACCCAATCCTTCGAATATCGACTCTACCACTGCCAACCAGCCATAGGGCTCTCAGCCCAAGCCGGACAGGCCACTCCGCACCAATAAGCCCTGTTTGTGTTGCGGTGTTTATGGTCACTACACTCACGATTGTCCCTTATTACCACAAATGCGGAAACTTTGGGATTCTCAGGCCACCGTACGGGGACAACACTCCTCCCCTATTTCCCCTCCCACCCCCATTACTTCTCAACCTGATGTGTTTACCAATCCTTTCTCACAACAAGGATTCGTGGCCACTCAACCAGCTCACACCCCGGTAACCACTCACCCTTCCCCTTCTGGTTCCTTTGATTACCAGATTCTCATGATGGCTTCTGACCCACCTCTCACTATCAATCTCAACCTTCAAACTCGGTCCCGCCAGTATTCCACACCTCCTATTCCGCCTGTCTCTGAGTCTCCATCGTCAGGTCCTACCGAGCCTCTATCGACACCCAATGGTCCCTTGAAACTCCCTCTGCCCAAAGCCGAGGTTCATCCCAAGCCTCCTAAGGGAACATTACACTGAAATGCTGCCTCTGGTCAGGCTGCCCATTCATATAGCATAGTAGACGATCTGGCCCAATCTCTTGCTGCCATTTCAACACTAAAACTCCTCCAGTCGTGTCCTTCTAAAAAGAGGGCTCTACTATCTGCCGTGGGCACTGTAGATCCTGCGGATGACCAATTGATTGTTTTCGACGTCCGTCAGTCAGACCATCCCCCTCTTCCTCCTTCCGTTGCTTTCCAAATCCCAGTCAAAATCTGAAACGCCAATGTTTCTCTGTGTATTATTGATGAGGGGGCATATACCTGTGTAATGTCTGCTTCGGTTTGGAAACAACTCGGATCCCCTGAACTTTCCCCTTCCACCATCACCCTTCGTGCATGGGATGGCCATGCCTCCCAGCCCATTGGCCTATTTCGTAACTGTCCTATCACCCTTGTCGGAAAGACTGTTTGTCTTGACGTTGAAGTTATCGATGCCCCTCTTGACTACAACATCCTTTTGGGGCATAGTTACACCTATGCCATGTCATTCGTCCCGTCCGTAGTCCACCGCAAGATTTTTTTCCCTCATAATGGAAAGATTGTTACCATTGACCAATTGACCTACCATGAAACAAAATCTCAGACCTCCCCTGAGTCCACCATCTCTACTGTCACCAATAAACCAACTGTTGATTCATTGACTAGTGTTTCCCTCGGTGTCTACAAAGACTCCTTTCTGCTTGGCACTTTTCTTGGTCCTCCCCCTCCTCCCATCTCTGACCCCAGCTTAGCGAATGTTTGCATGATGCAATCGTCTCAGGCTAGCCTTCCGCAGCCTGCTCCGGCTAGTCAACAACCTCTATCTCACCCACCGCCTCCTGCTCCTAGCCCTTCACTTTAGTCAACTGAACCTTTTTCACCCGGCCCTTCCCATCACACTCAGGAACCTTCCTACCCTCCCGAGTCGGTTCCCCCTGGTCTCCACCATATGGGAGCCATATCCCCTGGTCATTACCCCGCCGGTCAAATACCTTTCCTTTCCCCCCCCCCGGCGTCTATTCGGTTCCCGTCATGGCCACCCTTTCCCTCCCTAATTTAACCTTGGGGAATTCCAGTATGGTATCTTACTCCTCCAACCGAGACCCCACCAGGCCACCCCAAACCATACATAGCCGTGACACCTGTGCAACTGATTCCCTTCACTCCTTCCACCACCACAGTGCCCCTAGCCCCTTCGCAGAACCCTCCTAATGCTGCGACAGCTACAGGAAAGAAACACAAAACTCGCAAGGGGTCATCCACTGACAAGGCCACCGCACCTGACCCTACCTCGCCCCCACCCACCAAGCCTTGTGCCTTGTGTGATGGTATCGGTCATCCCACCCACACTTGTCCTGAGTTGCCCCGTATCCAACCCATGGTTAAACTCGTGTTCCCTGAATCCACGATCCCTGAACCCTCTGTTTCTTCCTCATCTCTAGCAAAAAACCCCAAGACTCTTCGCACCAACAAACCCTGTGCTCTCTGTGGGGTCCATGGCCATTATTCCCACCATTGTCCTCACCTCACCCATTACCGAGCCTCTTTAGAGGTCATCCGCGAGTACGAGGTTGAACAAAATCAATCCGCCTCTCCCATCCTTGCACAATATGCGTCCAGTCTACTCGAGGATCCCCCTGCTACCATTGACATTCCTCCCCCTGATGTTGAAATGTCAGACCCTGCTGCTTCTCTGCTATACCTATCATCATCCGCGTGCTCCCCGGAGTACATTCCTTCTGAACCCACTCCACCTATTCTTCTTGATTCTCCTCCAGACATGGGTGCTTCATCTTTTGACCATCTCTTTTGTTCTTCTGTCATTTCTCGCGATGACCCGTATCTGCGCATCTCTCCTCATACTGATGATTTTGGTACCTTTGCAGCATCGTCTGGTCTCTTTGACCCTTCCATCCCCTCTCCTAATCACGATCATACCCTCTGTATCTTCGATGTTCGTCGTAGCCTGAGTTCTCGCCCTCCATCCCATCGTTCTCCTCCCTCTCCCTCTCATCGATCCATGAGTCCTCGATTTCCTACCCGCACTGCTCCCTCTCGTAGCCGTCATTGGAATTCTATCATCTACTCACGCTGCCCTCCTTTGTCTCATCCTTCCTATTTATTGACTTATGAGACTATTACATTGGCCCTTTCGTCCGGCCCTTATCTAGGCTACGCCGATGGAGCAAGTCGCTATTCCCGTCATCTCTCTTCAGTAGCATGGGCCATCTTTACCCCCTTGCATACCCTGGTCCTTGCAAATGGCGTCTGCATTAGTACGGCCACCAATAATCAAGCTGAATACGATGTAGTTCATGGTCTCTTAGCCGATGCCCTTTCTCACCGCATCCTCCATCTGCATGTTCATTTGGATTCCCTGCTTGTTGTCTTACAACTTAATGGTGTCTATCGTGTGCATAACCCCCTCCTGTTTAGACAATATTTACGAGTGCAAATTTTGATACGGGAATTTAGATTCATTACATTTCACCATATACGTAGAGGTCAAAATCATTACGTAGATCAAATCACAAACCATGTTCTAGACTGGCATATATCACACACAACACAATAACATTCAACACCATCAACCAAATACATATACATCATATATATATTACATAACATGTGTTTTTAGAGTCCATCTACTCTGAAACATACTACATGCCCATAGCATGTTACAATAACAAAACTACAAAAATGGGGGGCACCACTCGCTCCTACATCAACACTGGGGGGAACCACCTGCCCTACATCTAATCACTCTCTGGAGGATCCTGAGCCAATGGCTCTACCCCCACAGCTCGTAGATCACGCACATCATGACCGGCCATCACCATGCGTCGCATGATACCTCGCCACTCCGAGGGTAGCCTAATACATAAATCTATGTACCGTTCATCTAAATCTTGCCAACCATGCTTTGATACACTGGTCAGTAGCCCCTCACATCTTTGATGAATGTCCTCCACTAGAGCAGCCATATCCTCACTCTGCGCCGTCCTTGATCCACTTGCCCCTGTAGCTCCTGTCGCTGCATGCCGTCCCATGTATCCGACTGGTTTTACCAGAGCTATATCTGCACTCCACAAAACATCTTGATTAGCATCAGGTACATTAGTCATAAAACTCTAAAATATACCTAATAGATTAGTTGCTTGTCACTTACCATCAGGCCCCCACACTCGACTCGGTGGAAGCGGCAAGTCCGGATCTTCCCAATAACTTATCCCACTATAGGGATAGTCGTCTATGTATAATGGCATCTGATCCCAATGTGCAAAGAAATCTGGTCGAAACACCCGTCCAACTGCCCCTTCCCCTCCTCTACACAGTAGCCGTCCCCACCGACGCATCTGGGGCTCTCTCGGGCCTCCATCAGGCAACTGTACACGAGGTCGTAAGGTCGGGATCTTCTCAAAGAAGAAAGAGCACATCATCGTCCCATAAGTACAATCATGATTCACTTGCCGCTTGCATAGCGACAACTATCGTTTCACCGACACCAACATCATCTGGGCCCACCCATAGTAGGTCCAACTCAGCACACTCTCCACGATCATCATTTGCCCTCTAGTGATGTGATGGAATGTCTGGCTACCCAAGACCCGTAAAACTTATGCAGCCACTGCCCAGGTCTCTAACCTCTCTAAATCACCATTGGATATTCGAGTCCCTTTGACTTGGACACCTCGTCGACAATGTCACTCAACAAACTCCATAATGTCACGCCCCCGTGGTAACACTGGCTGCGTATTTCCCACCATCCCTAATGGTGGGAGACCTATCAAGAAATACAAATCCTGGATCGTCAACTTGATCCTATGCCCCTGCACTACAAATGCCTCCTAATATGGATCCCAGTAACTGATAATACGGGCCAACAAGGGCTCCCTCACCCTCATCAAAGGGTTCTCCAAACATTTCAGTACCCCATACCTAGCCAGTGCACGATGGACACCCTGATCCACCTGGATCTCCGTCCGTAATGTAACTAAGTCTCTATCTCTCCACTTGATCCATATATCTGCCATACCTACACAAAAACATCATTTTTTTCAGCCTCCAAATCAATAAAACTGCATTAACTTACCCCAAAACAGAATCTCAACCCATAACAGCCCAAAAACCCCCACATCTCAAAGGTCGCACTTTTTGGGCAAAACCTGGGCGAGGTCACACTTTTCAGGCCAAAACCTACATCCCAGGTCGCAGCTTTTGCCCCATAAAGTGTGACCCGACTGTAAGGATGAAATAGGGGTAGTTACTGAGATCTAAAGCCCTAATCTGCAATTTGAATCCATCAAAAACAAAGCTTAAGATTAGGCCTCTTACCTGCAACTGAAAGATCACAATTCCAACGGTCGGTTTGTCTGCTACGATCACCGCAAGATTTAGGGCCTTCTCTCCTCTCCACATTCACCACAGTTACACAAGAAAATGAATGATTTTGGAGGGAAAATGCCCTATTAGAAGAAAACCCATGTTTTTTCTTTCTCCCGCTGCGACCAAACCGTAGCCCCGTTTGACACACCGTCCACACTGTTGGAAATATCTCACCGAGCAATCAAATGGGTATCTATCAGTTTTTTATGTTTTGATACTTCACCAGGGAAAATTTTGTCCATGAAGGGTCTATTCACCTCTTCTCAAAATCGACTTTCCTCAATTACGACACTTGTACTTGGGGCACCACTTTGCCTCCTTACTCATCTTCGTTCATGTTGATTTTCATCATGAGCTACCCTCTTGTACTCATGCTTTTATGGTTCCCCATTTGGACCTGTTCTATGAGGCAGCACCATTGAGTCACCCTTGTTTAGAGCATCTGCATCGAGTCACCAGCACATTCATGGAGTCTATCCCGAGTCCCTTTGTACCCCGCCATAGTCCTCCATCCTTTCTTGCTTCATCCCTCTCTCATGTCACACATTATGGCCTTCTGTACCCTCGTCCACTATCCCCCATAATCCTGTGTCAGTCACTGCCAAGCCATTTATACACTTGATGCTCTAACAAGGGAAGTCGTCCAACTGCTCCTCCATTCCTCTCCTTCCATCATCATCATTAGTGTCTCCTTGGTCTTCGCTCTACTATTTTCCCCGTGCCTTAGATGGGGTTCCCCTATTGCCTCACCTATGGCAGACCTCCTTCTGTCGACATTAGCTCATTTATTCTAGAAGCCAGGTCTAGGGGGAAGTGTACCTTGGTTCGAGCTCCTATCAGCATGATCGTGATCTATACACTTGATGGTCAAGTGATGTAGCAGCAGCTATTGGTGATTCCGGGCGTGTGTGAGATCTCTCAACCCTCATGAGGGGGTGGCCCTGTAGGTAGCCCCCCACATGCCCGGATGACTTCTTTTATGACTGTTAGAGTCGGTCTGTTCATCCCTCCGTCAGAGATCAAAATATCTTTTGTTGCATTTCATTTTAGGTGTCTCATTCAGTTCAGTCATTTACATTCCATTAGGATCATCGGTCTTCTGATGAAAGGGTATTCTCGCTCATGTCCCTCGTGTTTTGTACCTGCTGGCTCAGGTTTGTTCATCGAAGTTCATCAAAGTCATTTTACAGTCAATGACAGTCAATGTTTGGTCTTTTGGTGGGCAAAGAGTCACTTCGGTCATTAGGTCTAGGGTTTTGCAAATTCAGTCTTCAAAGTGTCCAATAATGCCAGCAGGCCAGAGGGAGGTTCAAAATAAGTTTTCGTTTCAAATATTTCATTGTCATATTGCTTGATTGTGACTTTTCTTCAAAACTTTGTTTTGAAGAAAATCGTCATTTTGTCCTTTGTAATAAACGCCATGTATATTTTCAAATTTTTTCAGTTGTTAAAATCTTCAAAGCATAGCCTTGGTCATCCTTTGCCGAAATCCAACGCCAACCATCCCTGCAAAAAGATAGACAAAGGTTTCATCATTTAGCTCAAAAAAAAAAATCCAGTGGAAAAAAAACAGAGTTATGTGAAAGTGCCAAAGTCTGCAACATTACAAAAGTGGGTTTGCCAAATGAAGAATCAAAGTCCATGCCATAGGAGATATTCTTGTACTTCAATAATTCATTTACACGCAAGAGAGCAAAGAGAAATCATGGAGGAAGCGAAAACAGATTTTAGAGGCTGAACTGTTGAATAATTTACTGCGCGGCGCACTGGGCAACTGGCGCGGCGCACTGGATGAGCGCGATGCATTGGGCCACTCTTCACTGTGCATTTTTGTTCCTGCGCGGCGCACTCACACGACGTGGCGCATTGGGTTTTTTGCACGGCGCACAGAGTAGACACACATATTTTTGATTGTTGCTTCCAAAAACTTCATTTGACTCGATCCTTTCGCTCAAGTAAGTGCATGTCATCCTTTTAGTGCCCATGAACTCGTGATTGATGAGGTTATATGGTTGAATATGAGAGTTGGGATGCCAAAAATTTTAAACCCTATTCCCTTGTTTAAAATTGCTCCTTGGGGTTTGAAATTTGAGTTTTAAAGTTTGATCTTGGTGCCAAAATACTTCATCACCCCCACATTGTTCATTCCTTTCCCATCACCATCATACCATCATTATAGCCCCTCTCCTATTCCCTTATATCCTACATCATATCCCATCATTTTTTTCTTCCCATTTCATTGGTGAAATATCCCAAAACCACTCATATCACTTGTTCTCATCTTTCCCTATCCCTAAAACCTACCATTCCCTATCACTCTCCCTCTATCATTTCACTTATAAAATCCCAAACCTCAGATTCCCCAAACATGTCAAGTGATTGTCCTACATTTTAAATTCACTTGACAGAAACTTTTTCCCACTGCCCATATTTCTCACAGTCTCGGCACACATTTGGAAATTGGAGGAAAATACACCAAATTTTTATTTCCACCTCACACAGATCATCATACAATTGACATATACTTTGCAACATCATGGAGACAGAGACAGATTCATCATATAACAAGACAGTGATTCCGCCACTGAACTGCATGCACCAAGAAGACATTGAGGCAGCGTAAAAGGCATGACAAACTCCAAATCTTGGCTGAAGCTTCTTTGTCTGAGCGTAGTGCTTGATGAGGGACCTTCAGTCCAAATTTCAAGGAATTTGGAGAAAATTTTGTCATTTTTGAATTTTCTGGTCGCAAAATAGGTTTTTCTGCGCGACGCGTAGCGCCACCTTGCGCGCGCTTATGATTGGGAGATCTTCTGGAGGAAAAATTTGTATTTCTGGATTTGTTATGAAAATTTATGCATGCTCAGGAATGGCCTAAGAATTTCATCAAGTTCTAGGTGGCCTAAAGGGTAAAAAACACCTTGAAAATGGCCTTTTTGCCACTTTTTTCACACACAGGAACTATTCTTGGGAGATTGAACATTTGGAGAGGAAAATGGACACCAAACCCAGAAATTCCACTTGGGTTGGAAAGTACATAGGCAGGGATTTCCAACGAGTTATCATGAGCTCAATTTGGACTTCGGGAAGGGCCTAAAAAACAACTCCAAAGTTGTGCTACGCATAGAGATTTTGGGCGCGGCGCATAGAGGATTTTGGCCTATTTTTCACTCCACAGCTCAGAATTTCGCCTACTTTTGGCCAGTTTCACTTTTTCATGTAACTTTTGATCTACCTTGATGTAATTTAATAACCATTATGTAATTTTGGCACATTTTTACTTTTTCTAGAAGATTCATTCACCAAAAGGTGAAATGTGAGTGAATGGATCAGTTTCCTAGCATATAGAGGCAAGTTGTTTCATGGCCTATTTTCTAGTTCCTAGTTTAGATATGGTTGAAATAGCTCCTAGAATTATGAGCTCGACCCCTAGATGCATGGGAATGGGTTAGGCTTGTCTATATGATGTATTTCCTCAGTCATTTTCAAAGGTTGGACACTTGGGATTGCATAACACTTCATTGTACATTCATTCCGCAATTTTGGCAAAGGAATAGACCAGGGTTTGCAGCCCTCTTTGGGATCCTTGTGGCTCTATGTTTTGATGGTGTTTTCCTCTATGTATCTATAAGTTCACTGATTTTTATGTGTACCATTTTCATTCTCCTTTCTTATTAAACTGAACAAACAAGTTATAAAGGTAGAGTTCATTGGTTTGCTTTGCTCTGCCTTCATTTTTGTTTAGTTTTTCATGTTTTCATCTGTTTGAGGAGGACTCTTGAGACCCTATTGCCCTCTTCACCTCCCCACTAGTATGACCCATCCATTCAATCAATCTAAAGCATCAAAATACTAGCCTTCCTCGCCCCTATTAGAACTCTGCAAAAACTAGGCCTTATCCCCGCACCCAAAACTGCCTTTCCCTTTTTTCCAACAAAAAACCCCAAAACACAATCAAAATCCTTCACTTATATACCTAGCCTAAAATTAGCTTCTATTTCAGTCATCTCAAGCCCCATTGATTACTTTTTACTAAGATTGACCTGGAGAGAGCCCTCTCCTGTTCTGGTAGGGCTAGTTACTAGACTGAGCGTGGTTTGATGTTACCCTGAACTCTGCCTTCCTTCAGCCTGAGGTAGATTTAGGCAATAACACCTAACTTGATGCAACTCCTCCCATTTGATGATATCATCTTCCACCACTTGCGGCGCTTCTTCGATTTGCACGTATCAGTCAGATGTTGCGAGCCCTTCCCCGCGTGTAGGGGGCATTTGGGTGTATTTGTATCTCATGTACTACCATATTATTGTATAAGTCCTGAAGATTATTCCAGGCATCACATGTATGTGAGATTCATCATGTTCTTTATCTGGCTCATGTTTAGGCCAACACATGCTTCATTATCACGTTCCGTGGTTTTCCGGGCGCCTTATTCTTTGTACTTCTTGCGTTCTGTGGTTTTCCGGGCGCCTTATTCTGGTACTTCATCTCGGTGGGCATAGGTATGCCTCCCCCGCCGCCTTTAGCATAGGTACCACTTCATAGAGACTTGTTGCACCTGTAAGTCTCATCTCCTCAGGGTCTAGTTCTTTTGTACATCAGACACCATTACACTTCTCTCTCTCACTTCCCTTTTGATATCTAGTGATTGAGCTCTTACAACGTACTTCGGTCATACGATTTTCTCCTAACACTCGTATGTTGGGGGGCAATCTGTTACACCATTTTTTTGGTCATCTAACCTATTATTATTAGATGAACCCAAGTACACCGTGTAAGACCAATTTTACCCTAAGTAAAATTGCTTTCACCATATAAAATAACTTATTTGGTCATATTTAACCCAAAACAAAGAAATTAATTAAATAAATCATTATTTATTTAATTATTTCCTAAGAACAAGTTATTTAAATCATTATTTAAATAATATTCTTAGTTAAATTTGACTAAATCATTCATAAATAATTAAATAAACCATTATTTATTTAATTATATTCCCATCATTCCCCTAAAATGATAAATAAATCATTTATTTATTTATTATTTATAAATAAAGGAATTGACCCAAGTCAAGAATCATTTTCCCTCCAAAAAATATAATAAAATATTCGTAAAAGGTGCTTCTAGAATTCGATTAATAATATTTTATTCATGCACCGAGTTCTAGACCACCCCAATATTTTGTTATAAATAGAGGGGTTTTCCCCATTCATTAGTCACCTTCATTGCATTAGATCACTCTGGATCTTCTCTTGGTCACCATTTTCCATTTTTCTTTGTGAACTCCCATTGAGTTCTATGTTTGCTTTTCCACATCCATAAGAGAGAGAAATGCTAGATTTGAAACACCGAGGACTTCCAAGAACCCATCCCATTGAGGAGAACCGGAAAACACCTTTCTTGTTTTCCTCTCAGGTGCCCCATTCTTTAATATAATACAAAATTCTTTCATATACATTCTTCTTGTCTTGTTCATTGGATCTATGGAGCTATGTTATTTTTTATCTGCTTAATATCTTTTGTGCTTAGATCTGAATTTGTGCAGCAATATTAAAGGTATTTTGCAGCCATAATCGATGTTAGGGCTATTTGTTATGCGTAGCTAAAGTGATCTTTTACGATGAAAGATTCATACTAACACTGGCATCATCATCTAGCTGTCCCTTACCGGGATTCCCCTTAGGAGGTGGAATCCTCACATCCTTCCCTTTTGGCTGGAAAGCCTATTTCTAGGGGTAAGGTGTCCTGGTCTTGGGCAAGGAATCCTGCAGATCCTGAGTCCTGCCTACTATGTCCTGGAGTGTGGATGGTCTGGTGGACCTAACCAATCCTCGAAGTGGCTCTGACAACCCCTCAATGAACATAAATATCATCCGTGTTGCGGATATATCGGGCACCATAACTGAAAGCCTCAAGAAATCTGCAATATATGTCTTCAGGCTCCCCGTCTGTTTGAGCCTTGTCAGCTCAATGAAATTCTCCTCTGGGTCCCTTCGGTCAAATATCTCTATCAGTCTCCGGGTGAACTCGGCATATGTGGTCACTGTCGAATGCCCTACTGTCACCATCCCATGGAACCACCAATCCTGGGCCTCACCATCCAAATGCAGCATAGCCACCTTGATGTCCTCCGTCTCTGCCATCTAGTTAAGCTAGAAATATATGTCCAGCTTCTCCACCCACGATTTTTCCAAACTGTTTGATGAACCATCAAACATAGGAAAATGGAATCGGCTTGCTGTACGCTGGGTGTCACCTTCATGATAGTGTCGGTACCCTCTGTGATGGTCACGGGGTCTGATGTCCCACTTGAGCTGAAAAAAGTCCCTGAAGAGAAGAGCATCCCTGAACTCCTGCCCATATGTCTAGTATTCAGCAAAATAACCACCTATGTGGTCAAGCTTTGGTTCCTCCTGTGCTCTTGCCCCAATATCTGCACTCAGGAAAGTGGGCATAGTGGCATGAGTGGGGGCATGTGATGCCTGGTGCGGAGTGGCAACTAGCTCCTACAAATGGTGGGACGTGCCCGACCCCTCACCAACCTGGAAACCCCTTGGGGTTTCACGCTTTCTAGCCTCCACCGCCGTGAATCTATGATCCATCACCTCTATCTTCCTCGCCAGATCCTACACTGATTGGAGGAGTGCATCTCCAAACTATTTTGCATTGCTATCATCCGCCATCGGCTCTCCCTGCTCTGTGTCTACCACATGATCCTCCTGTTCCGTGTCCACCACTCGAATGCAGTCCCCCTCTCCGTAGGTGTTCTCCAACTTACGCTAAAGATATATGTACTTCCTACCTCTATGGCTGATGTAGGGTCTCTCTCTTGGTGTCATAGACAACTAGCTCCATAGCCTGAGCCAGAACTATGCTCTGATACCACTGTAATATCCCTTTTTAAGGATATTTCTAAAACACAGTCAACTCTAAACCAGAGATGGACTGGAGGGGCATTTACCAGATATTTCACCTCTAAAAGAGGATGAGATTTGGAGGCTACATGGCCCTCACTAGACTCTTTATATAGAGTAAAGGAAAAACACAACAAATGGCATAGCGATTGAAGTGACTTCAAGGGGAAAATAACCAGTGATGCAAACCATACACAGTACATAAAATGCTAGGAACAGAATATGCAACAAATACACATAAAATAGGGAGAATGCTGAGCCATTTTATTATGCTGAGAATTATAAGAGAATACAATAGGTGTTCAGGTGATATCACCCAAAACTCGCACAAGGAAAATCAAGAGATATTCTTAGAGTAATAGAGGAACAACGGTTCTCCAATTTTCGTTCAAGCGGCTGAGAGTACTGCCGTATAGCTGCTATTGTGCTGCAGTTGAATGTGACCCACTAAGGTAATATCGTAATTCTTCCCAACGCTCACAATAGGTACAGACTGGCCTCCTGCACCACCTCTAGACCTGAAACCTCCAAAATGATAACACACG
The DNA here is from genome assembly GCA_034641835.2 of Pinus albicaulis. Lineage (NCBI taxonomy): Eukaryota > Viridiplantae > Streptophyta > Pinopsida > Pinales > Pinaceae > Pinus > Pinus albicaulis. The sequence goes on along the minus strand of CM076570.1, from coordinate 438,413,257 downwards.
GAGTCCTCACGAGATGAACTGTAGCCTTCTCACTCAAGGTTGCGTAGCCACTAATGGCACTGATCCGCAACAAGCTCCAACCCCGATCCTCCTGTAAAACAATGATAGGACTCCCTCACCCGAGCAGGCACTCGAAGTCCCTCGGGGCTGAGGGTGAGATCTCTGCATGGAGACACTCGGCACACTAAACAATGCTGCAGACAGGCTAAACAGTCGGTGTGCTCAAGTCGTAGCAACCAGTTTCAAATTCGTAAAATTCAATAATACCTAAAATGCGGAGGCTCAACTTCTTATATGAAGTTGGCCTCTCTTTCTCAAACCCTAGGCCTCTCACCCAACATGGCCTCCTTGGCCCCCCCACACTACCAACTCAACCTACGCTGTCTCTCCAAGTGTTCACCTAAGTTACAACGTTGTGTTACTAGGGAGTGAACGTTTATCTCTAAAGTGTGTTGTGTCCCCTCTACTTACCTTTTTATTTATAAATAAACTATAGAAGGAAAAATTGAGAAAAATCAAATATTCCAATTAGCTGTTGCTAATTAGGAATATTACAATCAAATTAGCTGCAAAATAGGATTCTTTTTCAAAAATGTGCTCAGCTGCAGAATATGATGAGCTGTAGAATGTAATTATTATTATTATTTTTAAGTATGAAACATGAGTGAAAATATGGAATGAGAGTGGAATGAAATGATATGGATGTGAAAGATGAGATGAAAGTGAATGAAATGGAATGACAGTGGAGTGAGATGAATAAAACTGAGTTTGCAGATTATGGACTACAAATATGAATGTAGTTTTCACTACTTTATTACAGAAAGGAAAATGGAAAATACACGGTGTCAGAGAGATCTGATTTTCACCCTGTATTTTCTGTATAAGTATGCCAATCATTGATTGGTTTTCATACTTAAACAATTTTTTTATTTTTTTTATCAAATGTAGGAAAATTAAAAGCTAAGTTAGTGAAGAAGAAGAATTCTTCTTCACTAACTCCATATCAACATTGTCTTGAAACTTCTTGACAAACTCTTCTTTTGAAAGTGGTTTATGATATACCTTCAACCTATGACCATTCACAAGAAGAGATACCTTTTCTTCATCTATTGTTTTGATCTTTACTGCTCCATTATCAAAGACTTTTTGAATCTCATATGGCCCAAGCCAATGAGTTTGAAACTTTCCTTGAAAATCCTTGAATTTTGAGTCAAACAAGAGTGCCCAATCCCCTTATTGAAACTTTTTCTCTTTGATGTACTTGTCATGCCATTTAGTCCTTTGCTGTTGGACTATACTGGTTCTTTGGATTGCATCTTGTCTGATTTCATCTAATTCATTGAGTTGCTTCAGTCTATGCTTCTGTGCTTCTGATAAATGAAGGCCCAATTGGACTGCCATCTTGAAGGTCTTGATATGAAATTCTATAGGAAATAGGACTTGCTTCCCATAAAAAAGTTCATAGGGAGTATGTCCTGTTGTGTTCCTCCATGTAGTTTTGTAGGCCCATAAGGCTTCTGGAGTCCTTTCTGCCCAATATCTTCTGTGTAAATGAACAGTCTTAGTGAAAACCCCTTCAGTCACCTTATTGGTAGATTCAACTTGACAATTTGCTTGTGGATGGTAAGAAGTAGACTTTCTCTGCTTGATATTGTAATATTCTACCATATTTTTCACCCTCTTTGATGTAAATTGAGCACCCTGATCTATTTAAATTTCTCTTGGAACACCAAAAACAGTGAAGATATCCTCAAGGAGAAAACTAACTACAGATCCTTCATTAACAAAAGATAATGTTTTAGCTTCTACCCATTTAGTGACATAATCAGTGCATACCAAAATATACTTCTTTTTTTTAGATGGAGGATTAATAGGTCCAACAAAATCCAAGGCCCATTTTTCAAAAGGTTCAATGAGTACCTGAGGTTGTAAAGGCATTTCATTTGAACGAGCAGGTTTCCTTACCCTTTGGAAACTGTCACACGTTTTGACATATTCTTTCCATATTTGAAGATGGATGGCCAATAATATCCTAAATGAAGGATTTTATAGGCTATCCTCTTTTCAGCAAAATTTCCACCACAAGGTTCATCATGACATGCCTTAAGAATTTCAGGCATTTCATCTTCTCGATGTAATATCGCAAAATGGGATTGCTCAACAAGAATGCACTAAAAAATGAATTTTCAGAAATGTATGCCGTAAAAATGTAAAAACACACTTTGATCCATTAGATATGATCATATAACATATAAATCCAAGATCATAACAGAAACAAATAAAACTAGGTGGGTTAAACAGACCTCCCACACCTAGTGTAGCTGAAAAACACTAAAACCCCAAAACACTGCTACACAGAAATATTGCAGAAAAGAGACATCGAAGTCTTATGAGGGTTTCAACTCAGAAATGGGAAGAAAAATTATATTTATCCATATATTAATCAATAATTCTCAAAATATGAGATCTAGTCTCCTTATACAAAATACAAGAGAACCCGGAGAGGGTTTCTTGTCATACACTCTGAATACAAAAAGTGATCTTCAGAAAATTATTGAATAACCACTACAACACTAAAGAATAAGAGTGTATAAGGCTAAAATATATTATATCTAATGTATATTCCTCAAAGGCTTCCTCCCTTGAGAGTATGAACCCCTCAATCATAAGGAAACACTGCAAAGAAGCCACAAGATCATCCACTGAAGCTGCCTCCAAAAATAATGCATTCCCTGGCTTGGACTACGCTGGGAATGATGGGAAATGTATTAAATAATGACACATATATGAAATGTGCTCAATACCTCTCTAAAAATATCTCTCAAGAGAAGGAAACCTTCCTCCTATGAGAAACTATCTCAGAAAGGGGGATTCTAATCCCTCCACTGCTACACCCTGCAACACAGCACAATATCCTGCAGAAACTACGCTGATGAGAAATATGAAGCTTGGCATAGAAGCTTGATGTGGAAATGAATACAAACGCTTCCAAGAGGCTCCTCAAGTAAAGAGGTGGGATCCACGCTCAGGAACACGCTGTGCTAAACAACGTTGCAACCGTGCTAAGTAGCAAGAGGATCAAAGTCTAAGCAGACCAATACAATGATAAAAATTTGAATCATGAGGAACAATGGCTGCCATCCTCTTCCTTAAATATAATGTGATTTTTTTTTTCCTTGGCCCCACCCAATTATATCATTTCCATCAAGAGATTCATCTCCCTCCAAAACTGCGTTATTCCTTTCTTGATCCCTACTCCTCCACATTTGCATTGTTGACTTGGTCAAAGTAGACTGAATCAACATGATATTAGCACTGTTCACACATGGAGGTGTTTTATTGAGCTGCAAAGAGGGTCTCCTTTAACACTTGAAGTGTTTTTATTCCTTCTTAGGAGACTTATGTTCCTTCCTACCCATTTATTCACCAGCTAAAGACACTGCTAACTCTAATGTTCCATTTAGCTTGAAGCTAAAATTTGGGAACATTATAGTCCTCCCCTCGAAAAAATTTGCTTTTCCTCAAGAAAATGTATAGGGAGAGAAAAATTTCTCCCCTCCTCTTGTGGCCTCCTGTCAATGGCCTCCATCACTGCATCAAAATAATCTCCAATAAAACCGCTCTCCGATGTTTCCTCCCAAGTATGAAAAACCAAATGGCTCACATCAATCAAAGCTGGAAGGTGTGAGTGGAAACTTGCTTGCTGTCCCATGGCCTCCTCAAGGTAGGAGTGATGAAAAACATGGGGAATCTCATTCCCAATGAGTGACTCCCTCACCCATGTTATCATCCAAATGAAATGAGCCATCCTAGGTAGCTCATCAAAAGAATCATCAACCCCAGTTTTATACAATGTATTGGGGCTGCATGGAGAGATTGGATTCTTCCATCCAAATGGTTTCTCTCTCCATTTATGGTAATTATGGGGCTGTTTTTTTCCTTGGGTTGAAATAACATGACTTGCAAGAATGGCCCAAGTTCCCCCATCAAATAACTCAACCATGAAGTGCCTCCTCAAGTTCTTCAAGTGGTCCCTCCCACAAGAAGGGAAAAAAAGTGATATGGCAATCATGGTCTGCCCATGGTTTCTCCTGAAATGTACAACATGTGAAGTGGGGAGAATCATGCTCCCAATGGGCATCTCTAACACGTCCAACACTCTCCAAACAATTTTTCTCATGAATATAAAAATATCAGCAGTAAATGGAAGCAGAATGCAATAAAAACAAGCTGCCATATGACAACCAGAGAGTGGTTCATAGTTCCCCACATGGAACCAGCACAGTGCATCCCTTGCCTGCATCAAAACAAAAAATAAAAAGTGCTTTCCCAATGACTTGTTTTTTTCCACCATCATCCCATAAGATGGAATCATGAATATACAATTTGGTGTCAATGGTGCACACCAATAATCTTGTGGCCTCCCCCACAAAACACTAAAATAATAGCCAACCTCAATTCTACAATTGGCCTCAAGTACATCATGATAAAAAGTATAAGAAGGGATGAGCCTCCTTAATACAACATGTTGGTCAAATAAAGTAAAGAAAGGCAAATCATAATGCAAATGTATACCTTGTTTACCATATACTTCGGTCCTTGAGCTGAAATGGCTCAACTGAAAATTATCCCTTGCTCCCAAAGAGTAGGGTAGTGGCTGTGACATCATCTCTATCATCATCCGAGCTATGCACCTATCCATATGCTGAAAAATATCATGTTGGATGCCCTCCCAAGTGAACTTCTCTGCCAAGAAAATATATGTATCAAGGTGCATAGAAAATAAGTCCTCATGTGTTGCATGCAACAACTTTTCCTTGAGACTAGAAGCTCTAGTGAAGAAGACTCTACCATAAGAATATATGACCACATCATCCACCATATATCTATCATCTCCATCAAGGTCATCAAAAATCATGCATGGACCAAGATCCTTGGAGTACTCTACCAAAAGTTGAGACCTCCAATATGGATCAATCCTCCTCAGAGACAGTGCTGGTGATTTGGCATATGGAGCTCCCCTCATGCTACTGCCTGCTACTCTGGCATCCCCTATGCCAAATTCATCCTCCAATTTTCTGTCATGCCACTCATGCAGCTACTCATGCTCAAATAGAAGTGGTGATCTTTGAAAGTTGGCCTCCCATGAGAAGATATCATCTAAAAATAACCTCCTGATCTTGGACAATGTAAGCATGAGTGGCCTCCATCTATTCCAATGCATGGAGGATCCCTTCCTCAAAGGAAGTAGCCTCTGTTTCTCCAACTCTATGGAGCAACCCTATTGCACCATAAATATGCCATCCTCCATCCCTACAGCAACTCCTGTCAGCACAGAATGGGTAATGAGAGTGGGTGATGCTGAAAATGGGAGAGTCTCCCCCTCCTCCTTGAGTCTATCCCAAATTCTCTGCGCTGTGCTAGAATCCTCCAAAGTCTTCACCCCTCTGAAATCTAAGAGTGGTGAACCCAATGACAGAGTGCCTCCCACCAAATCTAGATCTGGTGGCCTCCCTGGTGGAATTCCCCCATGTAGTGAGACATCCATGTCAAGAGTAGACTAAACATATAGATGGAAAACCTTGCCCTTTCCCTCACAGCGTAGATCAGTATACCTCCTTTTGAAATTTTCCCTTTGAAAGAGAGAAGGGTGTGTGCTCATCATCAGATGATGCTGCCCTTCCTTCCTACCTTCTCCTTTCATCTGAAATGCTTCATAATCATGTTGCTCATTGATTGTGACTTGATATCCATGTGTGAGATCATGGGGAACCTCTTGCAAGGGTACAAGAGTTCCTCCTGTGGGAGAATGTGCTCCTCCTTCCTCTGCATGAGGTACTAGATGTGCTCTAGATGTGATAATGTTGTTGCCCTCATCTTCATCAGTGTGCATGGGCAACCTTCTCATGATTGGATCCTCTTTTGACAAAGAGATCTCCATGCTCTGTTGTTTAGGATTATGAGATAAAGGTCTTGCCTCTAATAAGGTGTGATGCAAGACGTCATCCTCTCTCATGGTTTTCTGAAGTGGATTTATAGTCCCTCCCATAATATGTAAGGTTTTTGTTTCCTGGGGTTTGTCTTGATCCACTACATGTGTTTTAGGAAGTTTTTCGTCAAACCTTCCCACCAATGTTTTAATGAATCTTGCATAAGAAGAAGTTTTTTAATTTTTTAGAGAACAAGATTCAAAAATCCACCATTCATAGGCCTTATCTCCAAAGTGCAGTGCTGCAACCCTAATGGCTTCATCTTCAGAAATGTGGTGCTGCTGCAAGTAGAAGTCTAGCTCCTTCACCCAAGTTCCGACTGAACATGTAGGTGAACCATCGAAAGTAGATAGAAGAAACCTATCCACACTTTGCTACTTTCTCCCCTCCACTTGGATATTTCAAAACTATTGAAAAGTGATATGATCTTTAAACTTCTCATTTTGAGATTCATATTCCCGCAACAAATCACTAAGATTTCTCCTCTTAGTCATTCCTCCTTCTTCCCTCTCCCCCATAATAGATCTGGGATTTTTACTATGTTGTGCCTCACAATGTGTAGCTGAAAGCTCACATAAACTATGTGAAAATCTAGATCTAGCTATAGATCTAAATCCCTCAGGATATTCCATCTCCTTTCTCAATTTCTTCAGATCTTCTTGAATGCCCTATACAGATTTTGGAAGAAGATTTGAAAGCCTCTCCTCCTTATTTCCTCCACATAATTGAGTCTTCTCTCTGTTCATATTTCCTTATTTGAATGGCATAATGGCTGAAATCGCAAGGCTGAGCCAAGAAAGTTGCTCTGATACCAATGTAATATCCGAAAATGGGATTGCTCAACAAGCATGCACTATAAAACACATTTCCAGAAATTTTTTCCATAAAAATGTAAAAAAACACTTGATCCATTAGAAATAATCATATAAAATCTAAATCCAATATTAGAACAGAAACAAATCAAATTAGGTGGGTTAAACAGACCTCCCACACCTAGTGTAGCTGAAAAACACTAAAATCCCAAAACACTGCTACACAGAAATATTGCAGAAAAGAGACTACACAGTATTATGAGGCTTTCAACTTAGAAATTAGGAGAAAAATTATATTTATCCACATATTAATCAATAATGCTCAAAATATGAGATCTAGTCTCCTTAAACAAAATACAAGAGAACCTGGAGAGGGTTTCTTGTCATACACTCTGAATACAAAAAGTGATCTTCAAAAAATTACTTAATAATCACTGCAACACTAAAGAATAAGTGTGTAGAAGGCTGAAATATATAAGATCTTATGTATATCCCTCAAATTATTCCTCCCTTGAGAGGATGAACCCCTCAATCACAAGGAAACACTGCAAAGAAGCCACCAGATCATCCACTGAATCTGCCTCAGAAAATAATTCATTCCCTGGCTTGGATTGCGTTGGGAATGATGGGAAATGTATGGCCTAATGCCACAGATCTGAAATGTTCTCAATACCTCTCCAAAAATATCTCTCAAGAGAAGGAAACCTTCCTCCTATGAGAAACTAGCTCAGAAAGTGGGATTCTAATCCCTCCACTGCTGCACCCTGCAACACAGCACAATATCCTGCAGAAACTGTGCTGATGAAGAAATATAAAGCTTGGCCTAGAAACCTGATGTGGAAATGAATACAAAATCTTCCAAGAGGCTCCTCAAGGAAATAGGTGGGATCCCCACTCGGGAACACCCTATGCTAAACATCACTGCAACCTTGCTAAACAACAAGAGGAGAAAATTCTAAGCAGACCAATACAATGATAAAAATTTGAATCATGAGGAACAATGGCTGCCGTCCTCTTCCTTAAATATAATGTGAGTTTTCTTGTCCTTGGCCCCACCGAATTAGGTCATTTCCATCAAGAGATTCATCTCCCTCCAAAACTGCATTATTCCTTCCTTGATCCCTACTCCTCCACATTTGCGTTGATGACTTGGTCAAAGTAGAGTGAATCAACATGATATTAGCCATGTTCACACATGGAGGTGTTTTATTGAGCTGCAAAGAGGGTCTCCTTTCACACTTGAAGATTTTTTATTCCTTCTTAGGAGACTTATGTGCCTTCCTACCCATTTATTCACCGGCTAAAGACACTGCTAGCTCTAATGTTCCATTTAGCTTGAAGCTAAAATTTGGGAACATTACAGTCTTCCCCTCCAAAAATTTTTCTTGTCCTCAAGAAACTGTATAGGGAGGGAAAAGTTTCTCCCCTCCTCCTCTTGTGGCCTCCCATCAATGGCCTCCATCACTGGATCAAAATAATTTGCAATAAAACTGCCATCCAACGTTTCCTCCCAAGTATGAAAAACCAAATGGCTCACATCAATCAAAGCTAAAAGGTGTGAGTGAAATCCTGCATGATGTCCCATGGCCTCCTCAAGGTAGGAGTGATGAAAAAAATAGGGAATCTCATTCCCAATGAGTGACTCTTTCACCCATGCTATCATCCAAATGAAATGAGCCATCCTAGGTAGCTCATCAAAATAATCATCAACCCAGGTTTTATACAATGTATTGGGGCTGCATGGAGAGATTGGATTCTTCCATCCAAATTGTTTCTCTCTCCATTTATGGAAAGTATGGATGTATTTCCGTCCTTGGGCTGAAATAAAATGACCTCCAATAATGGCCCAAGTTTTCCCATCAAATAACTCAGCCATGAAGTGCCTCCTCAAGTTCTTCAAGTGGTCCCTCCCACAAGAAAGGAAAAAAAGTGATATGGCAATCATGGTCTACCCATGGTTTCTCCTGAAATGTAAAACATGTGAAGTGGGGAGAATCATGCTCACAATGGGCATCTCTAACACGTCCAACACTCTCCAAACAATGCTTCTCATGAATATAAAAATATCAGCAGTAAATGGAAGCAAAAATGCAATAAAAACAAGCTGCCATATGACAACCGGAGAGTGGTTCATAGTTCCCCACATGGAACCAGTGTAGTGCATCCCTTTCCTGCATCAACAAAAAAAATAACAAGTGCTTTCCCACCCACTTTTTTTCTACCACCATCATCCCATAAGATGGAATCATGAATATAAATTTGGTGTCAATGGTGCACACCAATAATCTTGTGGCCTCCCCCACAAACCACCAAAAGAATAGCAAACCTCAATGCTACAATTGGCCTCAAGTACATCATGATACAAAGTATAAGAAGGTATGAGCCTCCTTAATACAACATGTTTCTCAAATAAAGTAAATAAAGGCAAATCGTAATGCAAATGTATACCTTCTTTACCATGTACTTCGGTCCATGAGCTAAAATGGCTCAACTGAAAATGCTCGCTTGCTCCCAATGAGTAGGGTAGTGGCTGTGACATCATATATATCATCATCCGAGCTATGCACCTCTCCATATGCTAAAAAATATCATTCTGGATGCCCTCCCAAGTGAACTCCTCTGTCAAGGAAAGATATGCATCAAGGTGCATAGAAAATAAGTCCTCATGTGCTGCATGTAGTAGCTTCTCCTTGAGACTAGAAGCTCTAGTCAAGAAGACTCTACCATAAGAATAGATGACCACATCACCCACCATATATCTATCATCTCCATCCAAGTCATCAAGAATCATGCATGCACCAAGATCCTTGGAGTACTCTACCAAAAGTTGAGACCTCCAATATGGATCAATCCTCCTTAGAGACAACGCTGGTGATTTGGCATATGAAGCTCGCCTCATGTTGCTGCCTGCTAATTTGACACCCCCTATGCCAATTTCATCCTCCAATTTTCTTCCATGCCCCTCATGCAACTGCTCCTGCTCAAATACAAGTGGTGATCTTTGGAAGTTGGCCTCCCATGAGAAGATATCATCCAAAAAGAACTTCCTGATCTTGGCCAATGTAAGCATGAGTGGCCTCCATCTACTCTAATGCATAGAGGATCCCTTCCTCAAAGGAAGTATCCTCTATTTCTCCAACTCTATGGAGCAGCCCTCTTGCACCATAGAGATGCCATCCTCCATCCCTGCAGTAGCTCCTGTCAGCATAGTATGGGTAATGAGAGTGGGTGATGCTGAAAATGGGAGAGTCTCCCCCTCCTCCTTGAGTCTATCCAAAATTCTGTACGTTGTGATAGACTCCTCCAAAGTGTTCACCCCTCCAGAATCTGAGAGTGGTGAACCCAATGACAGAGTGCCTCCCACCAAATCTAGATCTCGTGGCCTCCCCGGTGGAATGTCCCCATGTAGTGAGACATCCATGTCAAGAGTAGACTGCACATATAGATGGGAAACCTTGCCCTTGCCCTCACATCGCAAATCAGTCTGCCTCCTTTTGGAATTTTCCCTCTGAAAGAGAGAAGGGTGTGTGCTCCTCATCAGATGATGTTGCCCTTCCTTCCTACCTTCTCCTTCCATCTGCAATGCTTCACAATCATGCTGCTCATTGATTGTGACTTGATATCCATGTGTGAGATCCTGGGGAACCTATTGCAAGGGTACAAGAGTTCCTCCTGTGGGATAATGTGCTCCTCCTTCCCCTGCATGAGGTACTAGATGTGCTCTAGATGTGACAACATTGTTTCCCTCATATTCATCAGTGTGCATGGGTGGCCTTCTCATGATTGGATCCTCTTTTGACAAAGAGATCTCCATGCCCTCTTGTTTAGGAGTATGAGATAGAGGTCTTGCCTCTAACAAGGTGTGATGCAAGATTTCAGCCTCTCTCATGGTTTTCTGAACTGGATTTATAGTCCCTCCCATCATATGCAAGGTTTTTGTTTCCTGGGGTTTGTCTTGATCCACTACATGTGTTTTAGCAAGTTCTCCATCAAAACTTCCCACCAATGTTTTAATGAATCTTGCATAAGAAGAAGTGTTTGAATTTTTTAGAGAACAAGATTCAAAAATCCACCATGCATAGGCCTTACCTTCAAAGTGTAGCGCTGCAACCCTGATGGCTTCATCTTCAGAAATGTGGTGCTACTGCAAGTAGAAGTCTAGCTCCTTCACCCAAGTTTCGACTGAACATATAGGTGAACCATAGAAAGTAGATAGAAGAAATCTATCCACACTCTTCTACTTTCTTCCCTCCACCCAGATCTTGCAAAACTCTTGAAAAGTGATATGATCTCTAAACTTCTCAGTTTGAGATTCATATTCCTGCAACAAATCACTAAGAGTTCTCCTCTTAGTCATTCCTCCTTCTTCCCTCTCCCCTATAATAGATCTAGGCTTTTGACTGTGTTGTGCCTCATAGTGTGTAGTTTCAAGCTCACATCCACTATGTTCCAATCTAGATCTAGCTCTAGATCCAAATCCTTCAGAATATTCCATCTCCTTTCTCAATTTCTTTAGATCTTCTTGAATGCCCTATACATATTTTGGAAGAAGCTTTGAAATCCTTTCCTCCTTCTTTCCTCCACATAATGGAGTCTTATCTCTATTCATATTTCCTTCTTTTAATTTCATAATGTCTGAAATCCCAAGGCTGAGCCAAGAAATTTTCTCTGATACCACTGCAGTATCCCAAAATGGGATTGCTCAACGAGCATGCACTAAAAAACGAATTTCTAGAAATGTATGCCATAAAAATGTAAAAAAACACTTGGATCCATTAGATCTGATCATATAACATATAAATCCAATATTAGAATAGAAAAAAAATCAAACTAGGTGGGTTAAACAGACCTCCCACACCTAGTGTAGCTGAAAAACACTAAAACCCCAAAACACTGCTACACATAAATATTGCAGAAAAGAGTCTGCGCAGTATTATGAGGGTTTCAACTTAGAAATGAGGAGAACAAGTAGATTTATCCATATATTAATCAATAATTCTCAAAATATGAGATCTAGTCTCCTTATACAAAATACAAGAGAACCCGGAGAGGGTTTCTTGTCATACACTCTGAATACAAAAATTGATCTTCAAAAAATTACTAAATACTCACTACAAAACTGAAGAATAAGAGTGTATAACACTGAAATATATCAGATATGATGTAGATCCCTCAAATGCTTCCTCCCCTGAGAGGATGAACCCCTTAATCACAAGGAAACACTGCAAAGAAGCTACCCGATCATCCACTGAAGCTGCCTCCAAAAATAATGCATTCCCTAGCTTGGAATGCACTGGGAATGATGGGAAATGTATGGCCTGATGCCAGAGATATGAAATGTGCTCAAGACCTCTCCAAACATATCTCTCAAGAGAAGGTTACCTTCCTCCTACAAGAAACTAGCTCAGAAAGTGGGATTCTAATCCCTCCACTACTGCACCCTGCAACACAACACAATATCCTGCAGAAACTACGTTGATGAAGAAAGCTGAAGCTTGGCCTGGAAAATTGATGTGGAAATGAATAAAAAATCTTCCAAGAGGCTCCTCAAGGAAAGAGGTGGGATCCCTGCTCGGGAACACCCTGTGCTAAACAACACTGCAACCTTGCTAAACAACAAGAGGAGAAAAGTCTAAGCAGACCAATACAATGATAAAAATCTGAATCATGAGGAACAATGGCTTCCATCCTCTTCCTTAAATAGAATGTGAGTTTGCTTGTCCTTGGTCCCACCCAATTAGGTCATTTCCATCAAGAGATTCATCTCCCTCCAAAACTGTGTTATTCCTTCCTTGATCCCTACTCCTCCACATCTGCGCTGTTGAATTGGTCAAAGTAGAATGAATCAACATGATATTAGCCCTGTTCACACATGGAGGTGTTTTATTGAGCTGAAAAGAGGGTCTCCTTTCACACTTGAAGTGTTTTTATTCCTTCTTAGGAGACTTATGGGCCTTCCTACCCATTTATTCACTGGCTAAAGACACTGCTAACTCTAATGTTCCATTTAGCTTGAAGCTAATTTGGGAACATTACACTTGAACACATCTTCTGATAATAAGATATGGGCCTGTCTTATGCAATTCATTAGTTATCCATGAGTATTTTGCACTGATTTGAATGATTCTTCTTTTTTCTCTAGAATGCACATGTGAAGGTAATTTCCCTGTAACTAAGTAATTGGCAATGTCTACAAACCAAGGGGTTCTAATAGTTATTGCAAAAATATATTCATCAGGAAATTTATCTTCAACTGGAGTATTACCTTTAGTAGTTTGAATTCTAGACAGGAAATCAACAATTGTATTTTGTTTTCCAGGCCTATCTAGGATAGTAATGTTAAATTTGTGCAAGAGTAATAGCCATCTTGTAACTCTACCATTAGTAACATATTTTTTCATTAAATACCTAATTTCAGAGTGATCTGTATGAACAAAGGTTTCATAGCCTGTTATGTAATGTCTGAACTTATTGATAGCATGAAAAACAACTAAGAATTCATTTTCAGTTACAGTGTAATTCAACTCTAGGGGAGTCAAATTCTTACTTGTGTAATAGATGACATAAGGGATTAGGTCTTTTTTTCCTAACACAGCTCCTAGAGTTGTGTCTGAAGCATTTATTGAAATATGAAAAGGTAGTTTCCAGTTAGGCCCTCTTAAGATGGGTGCTTCAGAGATTTTTTCTTTTAAGGCTTCAAATGGTAACTGGCAGTCAGGATTCCATTTGAATTCACAATCTTTGGTAAGTAGTTTGAAGAGTGGGGATGCTATTTTGGTGAAATTTTCTATAAATATTCGGTAATAACCTATGAATGCTAGAAAAATTCTAACATCCTTTTGGCAACTTGGCACTGATAACCTGGATATGACCTCAACTTTAGAATTATCAACTTTAATTCCATCCCCTGAAATGTGATGTCCTAAAACAATCCCTTTAGTAAACATCATGAAAAATTTCTCATGACTTAGTGAAAGATTTGCTTCCTTACATATTTTAAGAAAATTTTCCAAGTTTTCTAAAGCCTCCTCAAATGTATTCCCATAAACTGTAAAGTCATCCATATATACTTTTACACAATCATGGATAGATCAAAGAAAATTCCTAGTACTTCCCTTTGGAATGTTGCAGGTGCATTGCACAATCCAAAAGGAAGTACTCGGTAGGCATAAGTTCCCCAAGGACAGGTGATTGTGGTTTTATTTTGATCTTCAGATGCAACCTGAATTTGATTATAACCACTGAAACCATCCAAAAATGAAAAATACTTCTTGCCTGCTAATGTATCTAATACTTGATCTATAAAAGGTAAAGGAAAATGATCTTTAAGAGTAGATTTATTCAATTCTCGATAATCAATGCATACCGTCCATTTACCATTTTTCTTGGGTACAATCACTAAAGGAGAAACCCACTGACTATCTGAAATTGGATAGATGAAGTTTACATTTAAAAAAAATTGCAACTCCTCTTTCACAATTTCCCTAAGATTTGGATTCATCCTTCTTTAAGGTTGTCTGATAGGTTTGCAATTTTCCTCAATGTAGATGTGATGTATACAAGTCTTAGGAATAATTCCTTTCATGTCAGTGTATTCCCGTGCATATGCAGATGAATGTTGTTGCAATGTTTTGATTAGCCTTTCTTGTTGTAATTTTTCCAAGTTTTTGTTTATATTCAAGGTTTTCCCTGGAAATATTTCAACTATAGAGCTACCAAATTCTTCCATAGAGTAAATAGACATCTGCCTAGATGACAAGTATTCAATATTAGATCTTTCTTGAAATTTATCATGTTCATATTCTAGAGATGATTCATAATTTTCTATTGTATTTAAGATTTGGCTATCTTCACTAATGTTTGAAATAGTGAAGAGAGATTGTATGTCTTCTTTATCATCAATCCATTCCTTATGATCTATTTCTGTGATTGTTCTTGCTGGAGGATAAAGAGTAAATTTATTAGTTGAATTACCATCAGAAATATACATGTCACCAGATCTACAACTAATGAAAGCATTAGTTGTAGCCAACTAAGGTCTTCCTAGAATGAGTGGGTGTCCTCCTAGATTGTTCTTAGGGGTTAATATCATAAAATCAACAGGATACTCCCAAGAATATAGAGATACTGAAATATCTTCTAACACACCATCTGGTTTGATTACAGATCTATCTGCTAATTGCAGTAATGTAGGTTTGTAAATAAGATTAGGAAGCTTGAGTTGTTCCATGGTTTGTTTACTCATGATGTTTATTGCTTCCCCTAAATCAATAAATGTATTTGGAATTTCAATACCATTGATATGTGTTTTGACTACTGGACATCCGGGATCTAAATATTTTTGAATTGCAATTTTTCCCATCATTATGTCTGCTATTTTTCCTACAAGTTGGATTTTTTTTATTTCTTTCATCTTTCTTCCTGGTTTCTTCATACTCAACTCCTTTATTGTTTTTGCTAAAATTGGAATTTATTTGATGGCTTGTAGCAAAATGATTTTGATGCAAACATTTTTCAATTCATCTAGGAAATCATAGTTAGGTAGCATAATATTTTTTTCTACTCCTTTATCAGTTTGTAATCTTTCAGGAAAAGGAGGTGTAGAAGTAGATACTGATGGTTGCTCTATAACAGGAGTTGAATTTATTTGTTTTTTTTTCTTTTTATCTTAAAAATTTTGGTTTTGAAGAGCTACTTGTTATTCAAAACTTTTATTGGTTTGTAGAGAATCCTCATCAAAATTGTCTTGTTGTTGAATGATTACAGAAGGATTCCTACTTTCTAATATTCTACTGGATCTTAATTGGACATCATTAAGATCTAAAGGAGTAATCATATAGGTTGGAAATTTTTGACCTTATATCATATAGGTATTCTTAGGATTTTTATTGTTGGAGTTTGGTAATGGTTGGGTAGGTAACTGATTTGGTCTATGAGGGAATGGTAGTAAGAGTTGTGGATTTGGGTTTTGGATCGGAGGTTGTTGATTTTGTTGAGGGTTTTGCTGGGGAGGATAATTCTAGTATGACGGAGGATATTGATAGTACTAAGAAAATATTCCATATGGATTCTGCATACCTTGAGCCCATGGTTGAGATTGGAATTGAGATTGAGGCCAAGGTTGCTGCCAAGAATTCCAATTTGATGGGGGATGAGTATTCATTTGGTTGTTAAACCCTTGAACTTGTGGCCCCTACCATGGTCTTCTAGAGACAAAACAGAGAGATTCTATAGGATTTGATGTTTTTTCTTCTTGGAAAACAGATGTAAGACAAGGAATTGAAGGAAAATTCTTAGTCTCATAACTTTTAGAACAAATCACACAAGTTTCTACAACTTTTTCTTTAAGAGGGCATTCTCTCAAAGCATGTTTTTTTTTTTCATTTTGGACAGAAAATAGCCAGAGCATTAGTTTCTTCTTTTTGCTTGTTTTGTAACTCAAGGGTGTCTATTTTTTTACTAAGATTCCCTAAGATGTTTGTTTTGAATTCATTAAGCATGTTCCCAATTTCTGCTCTACTTACTATTCCAGATGCAGATTTGTTTACCCTAGCAAGAGCAGGATCTCTTGGTCCTTTCAAAAATTTTGATTTTCCTCTTGAGAGATTAATACATAGTTCCCCAATATCAGCTAATGGAAGTTGAGATATGTCTCCCTTCCCCATCATGTTAAGGATATCTATCCATTCATCTCTAATTGTTTTCAACAAAAGAGCTTTTAGAGTGTCTTGATCTAAATTTTCCATTTTTTCTCTCTTAATGTTATAGTTAAATCTTTCAAGTAAATCCTCCAAATTTTCATCCTCTTTCTACATCATTTTAAACACCTCCTCTTTGTGATTAACATGTATATAATAGTCCACATACCTTTCCAGAAATTCTCTCTTCATATCATTCCATGTCCTAATATATCTAGTGATTAGACTCATAAACCATTTTAGAGTTGCTCCTTTCAATGTTGAAGGAAATAATTTGAGTTTTTGTGCATCTTGTAGATAATCATAAGTTCTGCACAAGACTTCAAATTCAAATAAAAAGGTCTCAAGGTCTTCACTTTTTAATCCATGAAGGTTTGGGAGAACAGAAGGTGAGATATTTTTCATGCTACCATTTGTTTCTTCATCTATGACAGGAAATCCAAAAGAACTCTCAGTTCCCCTATTTCCTCTACCTCTACCTCCTTCTGCATTTCCCCTACCTCTTCCTCTATCTCCTCCTCTACCTCTAACTCCTCCAAATAGTAAATTTTATCCATTAAAAATTTCTCCCTCTCCTTCTTCTTCTCCTCTTCCTGCCAGGATAGATTCCTCAGAACTTATATAGGGTTCAACCTGTAGGGTTAATTATTCATCTGGTTCTGTAATATCCCAAAATAGGGAAAATCTACAACAATGAGAATATACTAAGAAATTATAAAGTTGGAGCTACAGAAAGAAATCAACTCATAAGAGTGTATGGAACACACCTTCATCATATTACAACCACAACAACAAACTATGTCTTCATACACTATCACCAAGTAGGGAAAAGCAGCAATATTGGCCCCAAAAATGTTATTTTATGAAGATTGAGTTATAACAATGGAAAATAATGGTGATTTCCCTTAAAATATATAATAAGGGCCTTACATGAAAAATATTTTCAGAAACAAATGTCTTTTGCCTAGTTAAACAGGCCTCCCATGCTCAAACAACTTAAAAATAGATGAAACCCCAAGACTGCAACACACAGAATTTAATGCATAAAGAGATTGCGTAATTATTTGAGGGTTGTGCTCATAAA
Source organism: Pinus albicaulis (assembly GCA_034641835.2). Taxonomy (NCBI): domain Eukaryota; kingdom Viridiplantae; phylum Streptophyta; class Pinopsida; order Pinales; family Pinaceae; genus Pinus; species Pinus albicaulis. The sequence continues at coordinate 438,395,673 of CM076570.1, read as the reverse complement.
ATGGAGAGACAAATCAGATCTTCTATTAGATTACTCAATGAGGCATAAAAACAGAGATCTAGTCTCTTTCACATAGATCTAAGATGACCCGACAAGGGTTTCATGACAGAAATGATATACAAGAAAGAACTATTGTAGATCTATGGCTGAATCACGTTGTATAGCTGAAGGTATTCATGAAGGTATACTGTATATTATTCCTCTAGCTTTCTGGAGAAAAGGCTGATCCTCCTCCTTGGAAACTAGCTCATAAAAGTGGGGTTTTAACCCCTCCCACTGCATACCTTAAGAAATAATGCAATTTATTGAAGGGAATGTGTTTTTGCTGAAGGTAAATGCTTGGAACAACACTGGGTAGTGGAAAATGAAGCTCAGAAATCTCCTCTTATATTTCTTAAACAATATCTCCAAGAAAGACAAGGGAATCCCTGCCTGGGAAAACCCTTGCACTAAACAGTGCAGCAAACTTAGCTAAATAGCTAAAGTATGTAGGAAGTATAAATAGACCACATACCATATAATCTCCAAAACATCCCCATATGGTTTCCATCTCCTCCATTATATACTTGATGAGCTTCCTCACCAAGGGTCCCACCCCACTATGAGGTTGCTTCCATGCAAAGGCTCCTCTACCACAATTATGTTGTCTCTATGTGCCTTGCTCATCCTTTTACAATGTTGTTTGATTTAGTCAACCTTGACTGGATCTTCATGCCTTGTCTCTTTTCACACTCAAGGTGTCTTCATTTTGACTAGCTAGATTGATTTTCATTCACATTAGGCTGTCTTCATTTAGGATCCACTCATATAAAAATGTTTTTGACTTGGTCAAACTTGACTTTGTCCACACATTTTAGACCTTTTCCACACATGTGGATGCTTGATCTAGTTATTAAAAGATCCCTTTTCACATTATGAGGTATTTTTAATCACACTCAAGAAGCTTATAAGCCTTCTTGCCCATTTATTCATCCATCTAGATTTTAAAAGCAAAATTAATATTCCTATTAGTTGTATGCTAATTTAGGAATATTACAGGTTCTTCTATCAATGGTATGTTGAAGAAAGGTTCTTCTTCTTCCTCCTCACTAGGGATTTCTAACTCTTCAACTAGGATATATTCCCCTGTAGAAGTGAAAAAGGTTACTCCTTCTGTTGGAGTCCTAGGGTCCTCTTCCTCTAAGATTGCCTTAGTGGATAAAGTAGGAGATCCTCCTAACTAGATATCAGATCTTAGAACTTCTAGAAGTCTATGACCAGTGAAATAAGGGATATGATTTTGGGATGGTGGTGTACTACTTCTTGGCATAGGTGGAGTGAGTGGTGTTATAGGGATTAAGCTTCCGCATCTTACAAATATGCCCATAGAGTCTCTTTCTCTACGCATATCATTGTTTTCGGGATGTAAGAAACGCGACTACCTAGTTACACTTCCCTGGCAATGACGCCAAAATTTTTATTCAATTTAGTGTTCCTAAATTGTCTTCATTAATTATCAACTAGGGCTAGTAAAATGATGAAGTGTGATGCACCATATGTGCTTAAGCAACCTATTTCTTACTTCGTTGTGTTTGTGTTTTTATATTTTTTTAGGGGGGTTTTTTCTTTGAGTTCTTGAAATGACTAACCTAGAATTATGAAAAAGATTTTAAGTTAATCTAATTTAATTTTAGAAGGAAGAAAATGAAGTGTACTAAAACTAATCTAATTTTCATAAAATCAAACCTAAAGCTTAGAACTAGCTTAAGACCTAGTTTTGGAAATCAAAGCATCTATTTATTTGGTTTGTTAATCCTAATCCATGGATCTACTAGAATTGATATTCCTATGAAAGAAAGAAATGAATAAAATATTTCACCTTTAGTTATCTCTCATCCAATTGTTAGGTGTGACCTATTGAGATGGAGTTTAGTAACTGCTAGTACTTTAGCATGCTAAGGCTATAGAAAAAAAAACAAGGAATGCAAATGAAAGCATATAAGATGTGTCTAGCTACTCCAATTATTCAATTGTAAAGAGTGACCTTCTTTGAATTAATGTCTGAGTAAGCTAATTACATCTATTTTGAATTAAAGCACTTGGAAAGCTCTGTAAATAACCCATAAGTTGCATTACATTTAATCATTCAGCCATCCATTCTTAATATGTTTAGATGAGTTCTTTATGGAGTGGTTTTTAGAAATATTGTTATTTGCAGTCAAATGAGGATCTTGAAAGTAAAAACATGCAAAGTCTAACTAAGATCAACCAAATGTATAATTTACTTTTCAGTAATACTCAAATGTGAAGCTTCTAACCTCTTGAAGTATCTTTGGAGAAATAAATTATGCCTCTAATTATTCGCAAGAAAATGACAAGAAATAAGAGAAATTCAACTACTGCACATGTGAAACATTTAACCATTAATATAAATTGAGTATACTGGAAATGGTTTTCATGAACATCAATTTGACACAGCAATTGGCAATATTATTCTATGAAAATGAAAAGGCAAGATAGTAAAGCTAAACAACCATGGTTTCCAGCACTTCAATCCTTATTCCAATATTGAAAACATAATTTCCATATTCTTGAAACGTTTTGGAAGAACATGTATGCACAGTTGCAATCTATCATTAAACTATTTGAAAAAGACTGGAAATGAAGCATAAAATAAATTACTAAATAGAATGAAAGAAATCTAACTAGAAAGCATAATAAAAACTGCCTTTAGAAGTAGGGGTCCTCTGCTACTAAGTTGGTTGACTCCTAGCTTGTCAAAAGTACAATCAAACCAGCATTTGATAACTGAACTTCTTTATTGAAACAAAGTTTTGGAAAACAGAGTATTCACTTGAAAATCTGAATTGTACTAAAAAACTTAACTTCCTCGGTTCTGTGGAACCACTATTTAAAGAATAATTACATAACTAATTGCGAGCTATGTTAGCTACAGGTGTCTATCTTGAATTATAATCAAAATAGGACTATTGGACTTGTGATTTTCCTCGAAGAGCAAATCAGGAGTCCTATTGTTGTGGGTAAAGTTATTTGACTTGTAACTTTCACCATAGGTTTAGGCACCTCCTTATGTCGATCTGGATCAATTGAGTAGGATAGAATCCATGTAGGAAGGATTCTAAGGACATCCATGTGGCTTGATTCCTCAAATGACACCTGGAACCTAGTAAACCATAAGAGTAGTTGCAGAATGCACAATTAGCTACATAATAGGCTGCATTCTGGAGCTAATTTGCAAAAACTTATAAAAATAGAAAAATCATGAAAGTATAAATTGATAATCATTTAAATGTAACCTTGAGACAAAACCTTAGCATTCTTCACTGATTAGGGTTTATGAACTTATGGAAAAGTGGTGAAATGAGAAGAGAAAACTGTAAAGGAGAAGGTAATCTTGAGGTTCAACAACCTGTTTGAAGCAGCGAAACCCTATAATCCAAAGCTCTGAAACCAAATTTTATTGAACTAGCTGCAAAAATAAAATAAAAGAGAGATCAACACCTTAGAAATCAACCACTTCGAGGGGTAAACCTCCTTTACATTACATAGATGAACATTTCTTGGATGACACAAATGAAAAAACCTCCTTTATATATATAGTGTTGGTAAAAATACTAAGAGGGGGGGGGGGGGGGGGGGGTGAATCAGTATTTAGAGATAATCACTCGATTTTAACATTTTCTTTTTCAGAATTGCATACACGGCTTTTATGAATTGAACTTGCATATACACATGGATATGCTGAAAGAAACTCGTGTATACTGATATAAATTTATAGTTTATAAAGTATCTCAGAAATAGACTTTAAAAGAGATTTACCTATTATGCATCAAGTTAGATAAACAGGAAATATGTGCAGTAACAATAGTATAAAACATCACACAAGTGGAACACACATGAACACCAGTATTTAAGGTGGAAACTGAATTTGGGAGAAAAACACCACTACTGTCGTCTTTGTATTCAATATTTATTATATGAAAAACTGTTAACAACATTGTACTGATGCAGACTCATATCAGTATGCAGGATTATACCTGCAGAAGGCTGCAACCTTTACTTGTTTACCAGCTTCTACTGGAAGGGAGCTCCAACCCCCCGATCTCGTTTACCAGCCACTCCTAGAAGGGAGCTTCAACCCCCTGAACATAACACCAACTTCTACTGGCAGGAAGCTTCTACTTCCATACTGAAGGCTTTAACCCTCAGACCCACTGCAGACCACGTTTCATCAATTTTCACACTGGATCAAACAGCATCAACACAACCCTTTATCATCAATCATAAACTTTTCCCAATAATTTAATTAGAACAGTGAAAACACTGTAACCAGAACTTCAGGAATAACCCAGACTTCAGAATAGATATGCAGATACAAACTAAACCTTGAACAGTCATTAATTCAAATAGTATACGCTACTTTGATTCACTGAAGTCGCGTACATACGCGCTTTCCTGTACATAAACCTGCATATAATTCTATGTATTCTTTAGAAAACCCTAAATTCCACACGCGCTTTTCATGAAGAAAACTCACGTATATATGCACTTGTGTTGAAACCAACTAGTGTATAGATATATAAAAACAAATTTTGCAAAATAGACCAGATCTATAAAACTTACCTAGATTTATTCATTTTCTTCAGTAGACTTGCACCAGTTCTTCATCATTCCTTCAATAGGTCATTATAGAGATTCATCATCATCAGATCTAGAGATATTGAACCATCATTATATCCATGGGTGCATCATAGATTCAGATCTATCAATTAAGAACAGAGTTCATCCATGCAGATATTCCTTAGAGAAATTTGTTCATCAGCAACCCTTTCACATGCACACATAGCACTATGATCTTCTTCTCCTTATATATATTTAGCTTTTACCAATACCATGAGTCAAAAACACTCAACTGTTGATGGTATTCTTGGATGGAATCAAATAGACAATACAACGCTCAATATTGTGGGCTAATACCATGGTAATGCCTCTTGGTATTATAATTTTAGAGCGCAAAAGGCATACGCGACTTGGAGCGTTCGTTTCCGCATGTATACACAAATTATCTTCATAAAAACTGCATATATGCTAATCCTGAATGTATACGCAGGTTGCCTTCACAAAAGTAGCATATATTGCATCCATATGCGGGTTGCCTTCACAAAAGTAGTGTATATATTGAAACATATTAGATTTATCATTTCACTGGCACTTACTAGAATTCTTTTCTCTGTCACATCTAAACTAATATGTAGCTAAATCATTCTTACATCTTTGACACATAGGTTTCTTATCATAGGCAACTCATCAAGTAGGTTTCCATCAAGGACAACTTCATCAAGTAGGTTGCCATCAAGGACAACACGTTATATCATATTGCCAACAATCTCCCCCTTTGGACTAGATGGCAACCACGATGGTGTTTGATCACCACAACATATAGATACATTAATCATAACCATTGATAGAAAACAATGATACTCTCCCCCTTTGACATCAAGGGCAAAGGACGGATCAAAACCAAAACAAGGTTTCTTTTCCCTTGTAGAGAGATGAGCTCTGTAGATCTGAAGTGCACTAAATTTACCATGCTCCCCCTAAGTTCATGCTGAATCTTTAGACAGATTTTTCAATGAATTACATGACTCTATAACTCAACCAATATGACCATTCCGATCACCAAGGACTCATACTTACATCAATGATCCAACCAAGTGTAATTACATATTTTACTGAACTACCCGACCAAGTGGGTTTACAAAATTTGACTCAACTACCCAACCAAGTGGGTTTACAAATTTGACCAAGTCCTTACATGATTGAATATAACAATTTTACAACATAGGTCTCAACATGACTTTTTCATCAAATGAATTTTTATAAACAAGACCAATGAACCTCAATTATGAGATCAGACCATAGAAAACACTTAGAATGCAAACAATGCATCCTTTCCCATAGGACAAGTGCTCCCCCTTAGCTTGTGCATCCTGAACACGTTCAATAGCAAATCATCAAGGCATATTTATCAAAAATATATTAGAGAATGAAACAAAAATGTAAGAACTAGAACATCACCAGAGATACCCAACAACACCGCAACTATTTTGAAAATGCTGACCCAGAAAATTATGCCAGCAAAAACCCATATGTGGCTTTCGGTATATAGACTTGCGTATATACGCGACTGTCCTTCATGAAATTTGCGCATCCAATTTATTCTTCTGAATTTAAGAAGATCTGATCTTCTGAGCGGCTGAGACAATTCCCAGCTTTTTTCTGAGATATTTGAAGGATTCCCTGGGAAGAGGTTTAGTAAATATATCAGCAACTTGTTCTTTGGAGGGTACATACTCCAATTTCACCTTTTGTTCAAGCACCTGTTCACGTAAGAAGTGATACTTGATAGGAATGTGGTTGGTCTTGGAATGCATAACAAGATTCTTTGAGATACTGATGGCACTTGTATTATCACACATAATGGATATGGGAGGTGAACATGTGATTTGAATGTCTTGTAAGGTCTGCATCATCCAAAGAAGTTGTGTGAAACATGATGCAGCAGCCACATATTCTACTTCAGCTGTAGATAAGGAAATAGAGCTTTGCCTCTTGCTGAACCAAGATACTAATCGGGGCCTCATATAGAATTCCCCACCACTAGTGCTCTTCCGATCATCAACATTTCCAGCCCAATCTACATCCGTGTAAGCATGAAGAGTGAGATCAGCATTCTCTGGATACCATAGTCCAAAGTCTTGAGTTCCTTGTAGATATTTGAATATTCTTTTGACAACTTGAAGGTGAGACTCTTTTGGATTAGCTTGGAATCGTCCAACAATCCCAACTACATGAATAATGTCTGGTCTCTTCCCGGTTAGATAAAGTAGACTTCCAATCATGGATCTGTATCCTGGTTGATTCACTGTGGGAGAATCATCATGAGAACTGAGGTTACACCCAGTTATCATTGGTGTACTTATAGTTTTGCAGTCTTCCATCCCATACTTCTTCAAAATTTTCTTGAGGTATTTTGCTTGAGATAAAAATATGCCATCAGTTGCTTGTTGCACTTGTAAGCCAAGAAAAAATGTTAGCTCCCCAAGTAAAGACATTTCAAATTCTTGTTGCATAACAGAAGCAAATTTCTGTCTCATGGACTCTTCATTACTTCCAAAAATGATATCATCAACATATACAACCACAATCAATAGTTCATCATTTTCAGTTTTTGTGTATAAGTTGCTATCAACAGAACCCTTTGAAAATCCTTGTTGATGAAGATATTTGTCAAGACGATAATACCATGTCCTTGGAGCTTGTTTGAGACCATATAAAGCCTTTTTAAGTTTACAAACAAGTTTTTCATCATTGCCCAAAATGAATCCTTTTGGTTGTTCTATATAAACTTCTTCTTCTAGATGACCATTGAGTAAAGCAGATTTAACATCCATTTGATAAACTTTGATTTGTTGAAAGCTTGAAAAAGCAAGAAACATTTTGATGGCTTCAAGTCTAGCTACAGGAGAAAATGTTTCTTCAAATTCTATACCTTATTGTTGAGCATACCCTTTACAAACAAGTCTAGCCTTGTTTCTAGGAACATCTCCATTTTCATTTAACTTGTTCTTGAATATCCATTTTGTTCCAATAACATTTTTATCATGAGGTCTTGGAACTAGTTCCCAAGTATGATTCTTTTCAATTTGATCAAGTTCTTCATTCATGGCTTGAATCCAACATTCATCTTTGCTAGCTTGATTGACATTCTGTGGTTCAATAGTGGATAAAAATTCTAGATAGCTAGTAGACCCTACAAGATTTCTTCTTGTTTGGACACCTGATCCCTTTTCTCCCAAAATTTGAGATTCTGGATGATTCTTTTGAACATACCTGGATGGAACCTTTTCAGATAGATCTTCTTCTACTTCATTTAGTTCACCTTATATATTATCTCTATTAGATGCAAGAAGATATATAACATCATCATCTTCATTTGTTGTTTGAATTTCCCCTTTTGGAGATGAGAGGGATTCATCAATTACAACGTCAATGCATTCAACAATCTTTCGAAGTCTTTTATTGTAACATTTATATGCTTTACTTCTAGAAGAGTAGCCAAGAAATATTCCTTCATCTGCTCTAGGTTCAAACTTGCCAAGCTTTTCATCATTGTTCTTGATAAAACATTTTCTTCCAAAAACTTTAAAATGCTTTACAGTGGGAAGATTACCATACCAGAGCTCATATGAAGTTTTATCACGGGTTACACGAACATGTGCTTTGTTAAGAATATTTACCATAGTATGTGTTGCTTCTCCCTAAAAAGTGTTAGGTGTTCCTGAATCATCAAGCATAGCCCGATCCATCTGTTAAACTATTCTATTCATTCTTTCTGCTACTCCATTTTGTTGTGGGGTACCAGCTATAGAAAACTGTCTTTTTATGCCATGTTGTTCACAAAAATCAAAGAATTCATCTGATATATATTCACCTCCATGATCAGATCTAGGACACTTGATTTTTAGATCTAATTCATTTTCAACCAATGCTTTGAAGATCTAAAATTTTTCGAAAGCTTCATCTTTGTGCTTTAGCAACCCAATCCAACACATTCTAGAGAGATCATCAATAAACATAATATAGTATTTTTCTCCACGGGTGACCTTTTTCTCATGGGTCCACATATATCAGTATGAATGAGTTCAAGAGGCTTACTTGTTGATCCTTCCTTGGCATTAAATTTCACTCTGGTTTTCTTACCGAATTGGCAAGATTTGCATATGGTACTTTCAGGCAGAGTAATATTGGGAAGATCACGAACAACTTTGAGTCTGCTAGATTTGTTGATTTGAGAGAAGCTCAAATACCCCAATATTATATGCCATAACCAATTTTCTGAAGATTTACCCAAGTAGAATTGTTCTTTACATCTTTTCAATACATACAAATTGCTTGGTGTTCTATTTCCTTTTATGATTGTTTTTCCTGTATCCAAAACACGTACCACACATTCTTTTGAGCTAAAGACAACTTTAGTTCCTTGATCGCACATTTGACTTACACTTAACAGGTTATGCTTTAATCCATCCATGTACATAAAATTGTTAGCTTTCACCTTTTCTTTTAGAAAAACAGAACCTTTTCCCTTAATGACAACAGGAGTATCATTTCCAAAAGTAACATTCTTTTCTCTTTCTAGAGCATTGTATGCAAGAAGTTTATTTCTGTCATCTGTCATGTGTTTTGAGCATCCACTATCAATGTACCATTTATTTTCTTCTCCTTATGCAAATAAATCTATGCCACAGTTCTCAACCTGTAATTCCTTCTTTCTCCATACTTTGGAAGTTGATGGTATATGCTCTTTTGGCTGAAGTTTGCTCCTGCATTCAGATTCTTCGTGACCAAAGTTATTGAAATAAGCACATTCAATTTCATTTTGAAGAGGAGAAAAGTTATTATATGTATTCTTCTTTATTCCAATATCAATAATTTTCTTTCTTGCTTCTCTAGTCATGATAGTTTTGTATGCAACACATTGAATAGCTTTATGACCAAAATTATGACATGAGAAACATTTTCCACTGAAGAAGAAATTTCTGCGATCATTGAACCTTTTGTTTGTGTTTACGTATTGGTTGGTATTTCTCTGAAAGGTATTCATGTTAGTGTTCTTTGTATTGAGGTGGTCATGCTTTACCTACAAAGTTTCTTTGTTTCCTTGCTAAGTGGCAGAATGCTGTAGGCTGGCTATAGCTGCTTTTAGATAGTTTGGTGCTGAAGACTGAGAAGATTCTTTGACATATCCAAGACCTGTCTTTATAAGAGGAGAACATTGTACCTTGATAATTTCATCTAATGTTTCAGATCCTTTAGCAAATCTAAGATTCAAAGTCTTTACTTTCTCAATTTCTTTTCTTAGACTTACTACTTCACATTCTAATTTCTCATTGTGTTTCTCCTTTTCTTCAAGATGATTTTTTAGAATTTCTATGGATATTTTGTTTTCTTCCAAACATATTTTGAGCTGATTGATTTCTTCAAGAAAATCATTGTCTTCTAGAGCATCCATAAAAATATCCTTTTCTTCTTTAGACTCTTTTTCAAATGCCATGAGAAGTCTAAGATCTTGATCAGATTCTTCCTCACTATTTGATAACCCATCACTATCTTCATGAGTATAATAACTTTTCTAGTGCTAAATCGATTCTTATTTCTTCTTGCTACTTATTTTCCTTTTTCATGTGTTTCTTTCTGAGGACACTTAGTAGCATAATGACCAAATCTTCCACAGGAAAAACATTTGAAAGGAAGCTTACCTCTGAACCTTCCAGTGCCAAGTTGGAGCTTCTTTACAAAATTTACCTCATCTTCTTCTAAAATATACCTTGATCCTTCTGTTTCTTGTCCTTATTTTCCTTTTGTAGAGGCTCTAAAGACGGCTTCTTTGACTTCAGAAGATCCTCCTTTTCTCATTTCACATGCAGTTAGAATCCCATGAAGTTGGACAGTAGTAAGACTTTGAAGATCTTGTTTCTCTTCAATAGCATACACTTTTGACTCAAATTTTGAAGTTAGAGATCTTAAAACGTTTTCAACCAGAGTAGTGTCAGTTATGGTTTCAACCAAGTTTCTCATACGATTTACAATATCATCTAGACGTAAAAAGAAACTGGCAATGCTCTCCTCATTATGCATCCTTAGATTTTCATATTGAATTTTGAGAGTTTGGAGTTTAGCACTTTTTACCTTTGTATCACCTTCATAGCTTAGAATTATTTTTTCCCATATTTCCTTTGATGTATTCAACTGCATGACATTGACAAATTATGATTCAGTCAGACTCCCCAATAGTGCATTGACCGCCTTTGCATTTGTTTCATAGTTCTTTCTTACCGTTGCATCTGTTGGAACTGAGGCTGGATATTGATAACCTCCTTCAACAATAGCCATACATCTGCTCCAAGAGACTGAAGATAGGATCTTGTTCATGTTTTACAGAAGATTAAATTGTTTCCGTTGAAAAGTGGAGGTCTGATAGATGGTGTCCCATCTTGATTGCTCATCTTGGCCGATCTTCCTTCTAGCGGTTAAGCTTCTTCAGAAGGACCTGCTCTTATTCCAATTTTTGGGAAAAATACTAAGGGGGGGGGGGGGGAGGGGTGAATCAGTATTTACAGCTAATCACTTGAATTTAAATTTTTATTTTTCATAATTTCATACGCGGATTTTATGAACAGAATTTGCGTATACACGTGGATATGCTGAAAGAAACTCGCATATACTGATATAAATTTCTAGTTTATAAAGTATCTCAGAAACATAATTTAAAATAGATTTACCAGTTATGGATCAGGTTAGATAAATAGGAAATATGTGCAGTAATAGTAGTATAAAACATCACACAAGTGGAACACACATGAACACCATTATTTAAGGTGGAAACCCAATTTGGGAGAAAACCATCGCTGTTGTCGTCTCTGTCTTCAATATTTATTATATGAAAAACTGTTTACAACATTGTAATAATGCAGACTCATATTAGTACATAGGATTATACCTGTAGAAGGCTGCAACCTTCACTCATTTCCCAGTTGCTACTGGAAGGGAGCTCCAACCCCCCGATATCGTTTACCAGCCACTCCTGGAAGGGAGATTCAACCCCCTGAACATAACACCAACTTCTACTGGCAGGAAGCTTCTACTTCCATACTGAAGGCTTCAACCCTTAGACCCACTGCAGACCACGTTTCATCAATTTTCACACTGGATCAAATAGCATCAACACAACCCTTTATCATCAATCATAAACTTCGCACAATACTTTAATTAGAACAATGAAAACACTGTAACCATAACTTCAGGAATAACCCAGACTTCAGAATAGAAATGCAGATACAAACTCAACCCTGAACAGTCATTAATTCAAATAGCATATGCTACTTTGCTTCACTGAAGCCACATACATACATGCTTTCCTGTACATCAACCTGCGTATACTTCTATGTATTCTTCAGAAAACCCTAACTGCCATACGTGCTTTTCATGAAGAAAAATCGCGTATATACGTGCTTTTGTTGAAACCAACTAGCGTATAGATCTATAAAAATAAATTTTGCAAAACAGACCAGATCTATAAAACTTACCCAAATTTATTCATTTTCTTGAGCAGACTTGCGCCAGTTCTTCATCATTCCTTCAATAGGTCATTCTAGAGATTCATCATCATCAGATCTAGAGATATAGAACCATCATTATATCCATGGCTGCATCATAGATTCATATCTATCAATTAAGAACAGAGTTCATCCATGCATATATTCCTTAGAGAAATTTATTCATCAACAACCTTTTCACATGCACACATAGCACTATGATCTTCTTATCCTTATACAGATTTAGCTTTTACCAATACCATGAGTCAAAACCACTCAACTGTTGATGGTATTCTTGGACGAAATTAAATAGACAATACAACGCTCAATATTGTGGGCTAATACCATGGTAATGCCTCTTGGTATTATAATTTTAGAGCGCAAAAGGCATACGCGACTTGGAGCATTTGTTTCCACGTGTATACACAACTTATCTTCATAAAAAATGTGTATATGCTAACCCTGAATGTATACGCAGGTTGCCTTCACAAAAGTAGCATATATATTGCATCCATACATGGTTTGCCTTCACAAAAGTAGTGTATATATTGAGACATGTTATATTTATCATTTCTCTGGCACTTACAGGAATTCTTTTCTCTATCACATCTGAACTAATCTGTAGCTACATCATTCTTACTTCTTTAACACATAGGTTGCTTATCATAGGAAACTCATTAAGTAGGTTTCCATCAAGGACAACTTCATCAAATAGGTTGCCATCAAGGACAACACATTATATCATATTGCCAACATATAGGAGTCCAATGGGTCACAATATAATCCTAGCCGACATAACAATAACAATTTAAGGGCACAAAAATAACAATAGTGGCCTTTATGGGGCACAATAATAACAATATGGGGGCTACAACAGTACAAAAATAACAATAAGGGGGCTTCACTAACAATAATAAGGGACTACACTAGTAATGTAGAGACCTAACATAAGTTTCAATGCCCCCCAAGCGTAACATACAAGAGCACATGCCCCCCAAGTTTCTTTTAATTCACCTAATTAGACTATTGGTTACTAATAGCTAGAGGGAATAAAGGTTCATTTACGAGATCAGATGAAATACTCGACTTAACCATTTACAAGATCTAGTCAAAGACTCGACTCAATTGGGAGAGATTTGTTTATTTTTTAACGAGCTTGACAAATGAAAAGAACTATGCTCCTAGAAACTTGTTTCATTTTTTAACGAGCTTGACACAAGAAAAGGAACCATGCTCATGAAATATTGTTTCATTTTTTAACGAGCTTGACACAAGAAAGGAACTATGCTCATAAGGAGCTAATTCAATTTTTAATGAGGTTGACATGGTAAAAGAACTATCCTCATGGGAACCTGTTTCATTTTTTAATGAGGTTGACACATGAAAACAACCATCCTCATGGGAACTTGTTTCATTTTTTAACGAGGTTGACACAGGAAAATAACCATCCTCATAAAGACATGTTTCATTTTTTAACGAGGTTGACATATTAAAAGGAAATATCCTCATAAAGACATGTTTCATTTTTTAACGAGGTTGACACAGTAAAAGGAACTATCCTCATAAGAATATTTATCATGGCTTCCAACTGGAAGGAACACATGTCAAGGGTCATGCCTCGATCGTGGCCTCCAATATATATTCATCAAAAGGAAGAATAATTATTTGGAAGGAACACATATCAAGGGAATTAATAAGGATAAGAACATCGTGTTCAAATACCCCCATAGGGTTCACCATGTCAATTACCAAATCTAAGTCAAAATAATTCAAGGAAACAGTGAGAGGCTCACTTGCATCGGTAACTAAAAACATGGGACTGGTTGCCATGCAATTAAACCATGACAGGGTAGATACCACTTCCATATAAGGAAAATTTAGGGGTGTTAGATGGTTGGTAGTCGAATAAATACTAAAAAACGAAAGATGATCAATAGTCACAATGTTTCCATTATGAGGGAAAGACATCACATGAAAGAGTGTTGATACAACAACTTTCATTTCATATACATAGTCTCATCCAAGGTGAAAATGAAATACAAGGGGCCTTGGACTACCATAATATAAATATAGACAATTTTACCTTCCAAGGTAATAGAAAACTTAGGAAGTATCCCTAAAGGTTCACTAATGGTTCTGTTAAAAGTTGACAGATTATGTGTAACAGGAACAAGTTGAGGGGAACCTAAAGCTTGCCAAGCAGTTGAGGATAAAACACTAATAGAAGCACCTTCATCTACATTCGTGTGATGTACATTATTACCATAAACCTTTAAAATGATTTGGAAAAGGATGGAAGAGGGAAGACGAGGTTATTCTGGTCTATTCCAGTCAAAGGAAAAGACCTTAGTACTTGGAGGGGGTTCTGTAGAAATAGGTGAAATGCTCGCTGGCGTAGAAGAATCTGATGTAACAAGAAGAACTTGAGTGGTATGAATTTCACTCTCTACAGGGAGAGTGGGATCAACTGAATGTGAAATCAAGTCGACCACTTGATCAAATAATGGATCATAAACCTGAGTGATATGAGTTTTACTCTCTAATGGAAGAGTGGGATTGACTGTACTTGGAATTAGATTAGCCACTTCGTCAATTGACGGTAAGTTGGGAGAAAGTTTACAATAACCAGTTGGAAGTTACTGATGCGGAACAATAATGTTTCCAAAATTTTGAGGCTTCATTCATATGAGGGAAAATGTGATTATGATGACTCGCTTTGCATAACCTATAAGGAAACCTAACTTTACCCTTTTTCCGAGGAACCTGACAATCGCTAGTTGATGAATCAACAATAAGTTGATAGCATTTTTCTGACCATACTTCCAAGACCTTAGGAATACCAAGACAATTGTTAAGGAAGTGGTCACCATTACAAAGCTTGCAAGGGTATTTGGGTTTGTGATGGATGTTGGAAGTTTCCTCAACATTATCAATACTTACAACCATGGTTGGTTGGTTGACTTCTTTCTTATCTTGCTTCTTATTCTTCTTCCATTTATTCTTCTTCTTAGCCACCTGGTTACTAGCATCGATGCTTTTACCAAGCGAAGAAGAATAAGTGAGGAAGACATGCTGGGTGAAGAAGGTTAAGGGTCAACATGAGGTTGGTGATGTTGAGATGGTGAACTCTGTTGAGGTGAAGTATCCGGTTGTGGTGGAATAATTCGAGTATTCGAGGCTAACGAAGTTGAAAATAACCATACCGCTAAACCTATGGTAAATCTAGGTAATGAAAATGTAGCCATATAAGGAGGACCAAAATTTCCAAAGAAAGGAAAAGTATGAGGTTCCTTGGTTGGTAAATTATGGAATTGTTGCCATTAGATTCAAATTCAGTGAATTTTATTAACAATTCAAATTCACAATCCACACCTAAGGCCTCTAAAAAGTAAAAACAAACAAATGAACACGTGCTATCAAATATAGGTGTTAAACCACACACAAAGAGTTTTTTTTCACAACGAAATCAATGGTTGGTGATGAAATCCAACGTCACTGAGATCAATGTGAAAAAATTGAGGTTGGAACAGTTACCTTGACAATCTGCTTAATGAAACAGTCTAGTGCAAGTAACTCCACTATGCCATCTCGAGTGAATATTACCCTCCAAACAGTCCAAGTGAGGGTAATCAATGTATGTTCTAGGTACAGTGGGGCCTTCCCTCCACTGTCACCTTGGGAAAATCCTAATATTATAGCCACTAAGGTTACCAATTGAGACAATCAAACATGGGGGAACTGCCAGTGGCTCGATATACATGCAAGGGCAGAGTAACTAAGATCAATCCCCTTGAAATCTCCTCGACATGGTAAATTTGAGGTTTACTGATGAGTGATCCCAGGCTCCTCGACAATGGTTACTCTGAGGTTTACCATTTGTAATGCATGCACATATTCTATCTTTACCAATGAAGTAGGTATGATTACTCCACTGGGTCTGATATGACCTTGTGCTTGACTCTTTTAATAAGAGCTTCCCAGAGAAAAATTTTAACAATTGGAATTTTTCCTTACCGCAAGATACTATTGTTTGTTTAGTTTCTTTGGAAAGTTAACTAATCCCTATTCCAAAGCACTATTCCTGAACTATATGGGTGGAAAGAGCCCTAGAAAATGTAAAAATTTCTAGATTAATTTTATTTAGTATTGTGTTATTTTGGTTGTTTTTTACTCAAAGGGTAAATGGATATGAAACGAGTGGTGTTATGACCTGAACCAAAAATGAATGCAATCGAATATGATTATGTAATATTTTCACTTCATTGAATCCTAAATAAAGTAAGGAGGGAGGGTTCCATTCACTTCCAACAATGAAAAATTTGATAAATAAGAGAAAATATAACAAATTCTCTAACGCACTAATTTAAGCAAGAAAAACTAATGCTAATAAATTCAAAACAAATTTTTATTTTTATGTTTTAAAACAAGAATTAAAACATGTAAATTAAAATCAAGGCTATCTTTCAATGAGAGACACTATATTTCAATCGATGAAATAACTCTTTACAATAGGCATAAATGAATATATGATGAGATTCGCTGAAAGAAAAGTGATTGACACAACCAATTCCAGAAGTGAAAGACTCTTATTTGATGGATCAAAAAAGCAACAAAACTCAAAACCCAAAACTGTAAATATAAGTGATTTTCCTCAAAAGACAATCAAAGAAACTGATCTAAATCTACGGTTGACTTTTCCAGAATGTAAAATATGCAACTATAATCTATGCACAATTCACTTGAAAACTATGCAAAGGTAATCTATGCACATTTATCGTTCATATTCTGAAAATTAAAATTCTAACTATGCAAATGTAATCTATGCAAGAGAATTGTCAAACACAAGATGATTCCAAATTAGGGAAAGAACAACAAGACTATTTTCCTTCACCAATGTAATCTAAAGGACCAATCAAGTGTAAGTAAAGAAAATTTTGTGAGAATTCCAAAGGTCAAAATTAAAAACACTCAAAGTTAATTAACCTCGAAGTAATGACCAAAGGAAATCAAATTAAGAATTTCTCAAAAAGGAAAATTCAAAACACCTAATTAATTTAACAGAGACTTAATGAGACTGTAAACAAGCTAACAGGATCATAAAAACCAAAAATCTGGACTTAAATCATAGAAACCTTAACTTTTTCGAAAATTTTACAGGGTTGCACAGGTAGACAACAAAGTTTAGTGCACATGCGCATGGTTTCTAAAGAAAAACTGTGCACATCTGCGCTCTATTTCTGAACATAAACCATGCACATTGAGAAAATTAAGAAAAAAGAAAACAAAGGTTTCAAACTACAAATTTCAATTCTTAAAAGGGTCTAAAGGCATCAAAGGTTACGAAAGGACACAAAGGAGAAATCCTTCCCCAGTGGAATCGCCAATTTGTTTTATGGATAAATCCCTCTTGCGGACAAGAGCGATCTCCTCAGTATCCCAATAGATAACTAGAAATAAATAACCATTTGAATAAATATTTCTCTAAACAATTAGCATTCAGATTAACATAACTTAGAAATGAGGAGGTTATGCTCCTACCTTTCAATGAGAACGATTTGATGTAGATCTTTTCCTTTCACTCCAAAAAAATCCTTCAATGTTGAGAAGAACCCACAATCACAAACATGCAAAGAGTCAAAGCACCTACAGTATATAATAATAAAAAACACCAGTTCAACTTAATGATCAAGGAGATTAAGAATTGACATATTTTCAATGAGTCTTAAAACAACACAATGAGAAAAATAGATCCATATGTATTGTCAAGAATAAAAAAGAGCAATCTTACAACTTGAGCCTTGATGTTCTAAGCCTCTTCCTATGGTCTCCTTTTCTTCCCTTGATGACAAGCTCTTTAGACCCAAAACCAGCAACATGAGTTTACAAATTCAAATCCCAAAAAGTCTCCAATTCCTTTAATCCTATGCTGAATTTATAGGGAGGATGAGGAAGTTTCTAGTTCCACTTCCCAAGGGATATGATCCTTAATAAAATGAGTTTAGTTCCATATATGAAGGCATGAGGCACATGTATGTAGCAGTTCGAGGTTTATAATTTGGATAAGATTCCACAACGAAATCTTCTATAACTTACTTTTTATTTTTACGTGCGTGAATAGACCTGCGCACTTTTTAGTGAAAGAAGCTACACATATCTGTGCAGTTTTTGTTCAGGAAAACTGCGCATGCACGGGTTTTTTCCAGGAAAACTGTGCGGGTGCTCAAAATGGTTTTTAGGCAGTGAAAACCAAAATTCCTTTTGTCCTTGGTATTATTTTACTTCAAGCTTCATAGGGGATTCACTTGAGACACTCCATTGGATGGCAAGATATCCGAATCGACAGTCATGGTGATAAATTTTAGTGTAACAACGAGTATACCTCTTGTATACTACACAAACCACCTCTTATCTCTCTTGATGGTCCATATATCATACAAATCTCACACATACACACTTTAACAATGCAATTCATATTTATAACGATGTCAATTTTAACTTCATTATTCTCTTAATTCACAGTTGTTCAATATGAGATTCACTTCTACATACACACACGTTGTTTCACATTGTGTTTTCATTGATGAAAAGTTTCATTTATGTCAACAAGGTTGCATAAGGAAGTATTAGTATCATTCATGAATAAAATAAAATGGTATGGAAGCTATATCTCTTGCATACCCTCCTTAGGTGAAGTTAAAATAGGTGTAATGTGTATTTAGTTTTTTCAAAAGGTTATGATTCCCTAATTAGCTTATGGATAACATAATTGGATATTCATTATAGAGACCTTTTAAATAATATATTACACTATGAAAAAAACCTGTTGGATGAGAATTTATGGCCATTTTAAAATAAACATTAGTTGAGGGCCTAAACTATAGGGAAAACCCCATTGACACCAAATTCGTTAAACAATCTGCATCTTCTAGGTGGATCCATGGTTTAGTGGTTAAGTCAATAATAAATCACTACTAAACTTGCATGAGTTTTAATTCATTAAAGGTCGAGAATATTTCTTGGATTAGTCATATACGATGTTTGGATGAATAATTTGAAAGGTAGATGCTATCACAACCTGCATGATGTTTAACTAAGGCCACTGACATGTTTTGCAGTGACATGTGTCTACTAGTTGTTGGATGATGTGGTATTGATGTGTCCTCCCTGCAAAGTTAGGTATGACATGGAAGCTAATGGTTAGATGCTATGGTAGTGACCTATTCCTATAGATATTTTTCCATGATGTAGCAACAAGGATGATGTGGCACTTTTTGGTTGGATGAGGTGATTTCAACAAGATGACATGGCACCTCCTAGAATTTGCATGTGGCAGGTCCAAATGACAACTTTAGGTTGGTCAAATGGTAAAAAATGAGTGACATGTGGGATCCCTTTTGGGATTCCAAGTTGAATGATGAAATCATGATTATTTCATGATGTGGGTGCCCATAGATCCCCAAAAGAGGGTTACACAACATGGTCACATTGCCTAAGGAAAGGGGCTAATTACTAATTTCAAGGTCTGATGGTCATGGTATTGTGGAAAAGTTAAGACCCAAAATTTAGGTGACATTGTGTTTAAAAAAAGGTTATGTTGAATTTTATTCATCCTCGAGGTTAGCTTGCAAAGCCCTGATACCATGCCAACATACACACACACACACACACACATAAACAAATATATATACATATATGTTCTAAGACTCCAACCAAACATACATTCAAATTAATGAGCATTCATGATTGAACTTAAGGTTAAGGTCTATAGTGGTGGCATAAATATTTTTTTATGGGACTCGTGGAGGATTTGACCCTTTAAATGTGTGTATACACTGCATTGGTGAATTTTTATGTAGAGGGGACATTGCAAATTTATGGTTTCGAGCGCAGTGATACAAATATGTGAAACAAGTCTTCAGCATAGGTCACAACTTAGAAGGTAGGTTATGTTGGAGTGGGGTCTCCTAAAAGCTGCGAATTTTGTCCAATTTTGTATATTTTTTTATTATTTAGTCTAACGCAGGGGTTTTGGGGTGGGTCAAAGCCCCTAATGCATTGTAAACAGGTCAAGGGTAGACAAGAGTCCGCAAACCACAGTTTGTGGACCATTGGATGCGTAGGCTAAATCGGTATAAATAGATGAACCTTTTTTAGTCTTAGGTAGAGAAAAATAGAGATTGATGTGAAGCAAAAATTGTTAGATATGTATTCAAGTTGTTGGGTAAGGACTCCTACTGGTTGTGTGTGCGAAGATCCTCAGTCCTATTGCGTACAGACCTTGTTGGTTGTGTGTGCAGGTAGTATTTTGGGATTGTAAGGGGATTTTTGTATTAATATATATGTGAATTATTGTTGGACATATGATGTTATATGGATCTGTTTTTTTATGATTAATGTAAATGATTGAGTTGTAAAAGTATCTGTTTGATAGATGCAAAAATATCTGTGTTTCTATTATATGAACCTGTGATTTTTAATTGCTGTGATTATAGTTTGTTGTGCTGATAGATTGGTATTACACACGTGGATGCGAAGATAATTACTAGATCTGTGCCTGATAATAGCTCTTTTATATAAGCCTATGAATAGATCTGTTAAATATGAACTCGATAAGTTGGGAACGCAGACCTGCTTGACTTACCTACTCTCTCTCAGGGTGCGGAAGCCTGGTTCCAACACCCTCCCATACTGCTTCGGGTGAGACTTTGGCCTACACAAGCAGGTCACTACTGAAAGGGCCAATAGTATAGGGGCTTGTTGGAAAACCTTAACCTCCGAACCTGGGTCAGGACCCCTCGAGCCAAAAAATGGTTCCATTTCCGGGATCGGAAGAATTTTGAGAGAGAGATAGGGTAATGTCAAGACCATATTGGAAGCCTGAGAAGAAAGAAATCGATGAGTGGTTTGAAAATCAAGTTCAATAATTCAAAGTAAAAGAAAATCGCAGTGCAAAGTTGACCGCAGAGGAGTGGAATAGTAAGTACATTTTCATAAATATCTACGAAAATTTCTTTGTAAAAATTGCGATCGAGCTACAGGAGTGGCTCGCAAGGCTTGTCGATTTTCAGAAGTGTTGGAAAGACGAGCGGATCATGCAGTGGATCCTAGAGCTGATCCAACAGTTAGAGAAGATTGATAACACCATCACTCGCACGGTAGATCACTGGGTGGATAGTGTGATAGGAGGATATGTGATGTAATTTTCAAGTGACCAATTTGTGTCCTATTCAAAGGCAGAGCGGAGGTTCTTCAAGGGTTTCTGGGGTAAGTTTCTAAAAACTTTTCCATTACTGATTAAGATATTATTGTGCGAAAAAACATTTTGTGTATCCATACAGAGTGAATGAGCTCCGATCAAAGTTAGGGTACAACGCACAGTGGTAAGTATTATAGAACTAACCAGGAAGGAGATAGATCTGTCTATAGTCCAGTAAGAAGTTTGGCTACGCAAGGTCCTCCAACCACATCACCGTCAAGCCAACACAGGGGTAAGAACTCACCCATACCTCCACCCCCACTAGAGGAAAAGATGGCCTCACACATGAAGCTACCTACCTTCAAGGGCATAGGGGATGAAGACATGGATTGGTTCTGGTTTGTCGTAGGGTCAGTATGGACAACGCATAACGTGGCTAGCAATGCTGTAAATAGGGAGAATGTTAGGTCCCTATATTACTAGTATAGTCCCTTATTGTTGTTACTGTAACCCCCTTATTGTTATTGTACCCTTGTAACCCCCATTTTATTATTATTGTGCCCTTAAATTATTATTTTTAGGTCGGCTAGGATTACATTGTGGCCCACTAGGATTACATTATGGCCCCAATGGACTCCTATATATAGAAAGGAGGTTTTGTAAATTGGATCATCCAAGAATTGTTCATTTATGTAATGTATTGGAGGTTCCCCCCTCGAAGTGGCTCATTTCTAAGGCGTTTATATCTCTTTTCTTCTCTTTTTGGAGCTGGTTACACAACATTTGGTATCAAAGCTTTGGATTCTAGGGTTTCGCTGCTCCAAACAGGTCATCATGGAATTTTATCTATAACTTTTTTTCTACGAAGTTTCAGAAACAGAAAGTTTTAGGGTGCGAAGCCAAAATATTGAGGAAGCTTGTATAAAAATTTCAGAGCTTGGTTCACAATATTTGCAAAGATATGATCTGTGGAAGGCAGGTCTTTTGTTCAGGATCCTAAACAGGTCATCGTGGAATTTTCGCTATAAATTTTTTTCTACGAAGGTTCAGAATCTGAAATTCATAAGGTGCGAAGCTGAAATCCTGAGGAAATTTTTCAAAAAATTTCAGATCTTGGTTCGCAATATTTTTTGAGATATGATCTGTGGAAGGTAGTGCTTTTTCAGGCTCCTGAATTTCATCTCAAAGAGGTGATCGTGGGAAAAGTTCAATAACTCTCTCTCTAGGGATCGGATTGGAGTGCCGTAAAAATTGTTCGCAAGTACACGGACTGTAGTTTCTTGGATATCAATTTCAGAGACAAAGGACAAAACAGTGACACGTGGCAAGTCGTACAAGTTCGCTCTACTGAACTAGTCCAAAATTAGGTCATTGTGGGAGATTGGACACAACTTTTTCTTGGAGAATCCAAATCAGGTCAGACCTATGGAATTTGAAAGAATCTTCAGAGGGCTACTACAGGGTTAAATTTCAGTTATCGAAAATTTTCAATTACAGAGATAATTCAATTTCAATATCGAGCTCCTTAAATCAAGTAAAAGGTGTGTATTTTTTTTCCGAATTGCATAAGTCTTGTTTGAAGAATCAAGTTGAATTGATTCCAAGGGAATCTTGTAGAATAGATATCAATATTAGATTCTAAAATGGCCCCTAAAAATAATTCAACACCCATTAAGCCTTCAGAAGGCTCTACTATGACTCATGAAGATGAAGAATTGCAACATGATCTATCAAAATTACAAGAGCAAGTGCAACATTTTTCACTCTCGCAAAGAGCAACAAAAAATGAAATGGAAGTTTTGAAGAAAGGCATGGAAGTGAAGATGGACGGTTTGAAGAAAGGCATGGAAGCTAAGATGGATGGCATGGAAGTGGACATGAAAGACAACATGGAAAACATGAAGAATGATCTAAAAGCATACATGGAAGGCTTGATGACAAGCTTAAAACAAGAAATGATTCCTAATGGCAGAAATATAGTAGAAGAACCTCATGATGAGAAAAAAATAAATGTTAATCGTGATTTCATAAACTCTAATGTTGGCGGGAAGAACCACCATATTCCAAAAATGGATATGAGGAAGTTTGATGGAAAGGATTCTGTAACATGGATACTACAGATGGAGCAATATTTTGATCTCCATAATGTGCAAAACACACAAAAGGTACGCATTGCAACTTTACATTTAGAAAAAAATACATTTGTATGGTATCGATGGCTTTTCTCCCGTAAAAATATTGTCACTTGGTCAATTTTTACGGAGGAAATGATAGCACATTATGAGGATACAAAGAGAAACACCTTCTTTAGCCAATTGATAAATCTCAAACAAAAGGGTTTAGTGGGGCAGCACATTGAGGACTTCCAAAAATTAAATATAAGGGTAACTGATATTCCAGAGGAACACAGGATTGATCTCTTCATAGGCACTTTAAAGGATAACATCCAACATGAAGTTCACGTTTTGGAACTTGATTCATTAGAAAAGGCATTCAGGTTGGCAAGAAAAGTTGAATGTAAAATTATAGCGACAAGGAAGCCTACCACTCAATTCTATAAAGAAGGAAGTGTTGCTACGCCTAGATTTCCACAACCTACAAGGTTGACACCACAACAATTGGAAAAAAAAAGAGCAAAAGGGCTTTGCTACAGTTGTGATAGCAAATACACTAAAGGTCATAAGTGTGCTGAGAAGAAATTATTTTACATAGATTGTGAAGAAGAAGAAGAAAATGAACAAGAAGAGGATATACACGAGGAACCACCCCTAGAAGAGGAAGAAATGAATCCGACCATATCGTGTAATGCACTGGCAGGAATTACCACTCCTCAAACTCTCAAGATAGAAGGACATATAAAGAAGAAAAGGTTAATAGTGTTGATTGATTCAGGTAGCACCCATAATTTTATTCATTATAAGGTAGCCGAGGAATTAAATTGTTTCCTATACCCAGCACCAGAATGTCAAGTGATGGTTGCAAATGGAGGAACTATAAATTGCTCTGGAAAATGCCATAATATCAAGCTAACCATGGGGGAATATGTATTGAATAGTCCAATGCTTTCCATTCCTATGGGAGGTGTTTATGTTGTACTAGGAGTACAATGGTTACAATCTTTGGGGACGGTAGCTTTTAATTTTCAAGAACTTTTCTTGAATTTTTTTTCAGAAGGAAAGGAAGTCGAATTACGGGGTATTGAAGGGAAGCCAGGAAGGATAATAAGCTCTAATGTCATGACAAAGCTTCTAAGGAAAGAACAACGAGGCGTAATTGCACAATTATGCTCACTAGAAGTTCCGACATCAAAATCATCTATTTCTGCAGATCTCCAACAAGTCTTGGACAATCATTCCAAGGTGTTTGAAACTCCCAAAGGACTCCCACCTATTCGTGATCATGATCATGCTATTCATTTGATTCGAGGAAGTGTTCCTCCAAACATCAGGCCTTATAGATATCCTTATGTCCAAAAGAGCGAAATTGAATGTATGATTGCAGAAATGTTAGAGGCGGGTATAATTCAACCTAGTCAAAGTTCTTTCTCTGCTTTTGTAGTATTGGTACAAAAGAAGGATGGATCATGGCGCATGTGTCCGGATTATAGGGAGCTCAATAAGTTCACCATTAAAGATAAATTTCCCATTCCTGTGATTGATGAATTATTGGATGAATTACATGGAGAAATTTATTTTACCAAGTTGGATCTTCGTTCGGGATATCATCAAATTAGAATGAAGACTGAAGATATTCTGAAAACAACATTTCGAACTCATGAGGGTCATTATGAATTTTTGGTCATGCCTTTTGGCCTTACCAATGCACCTTCTACATTTCAAGGGTTGATGAATTCCATTTTCAAGCCCTTCCTTAGAAAATTTGTGCTAGTATT
Source organism: Pinus albicaulis (assembly GCA_034641835.2). Taxonomy (NCBI): domain Eukaryota; kingdom Viridiplantae; phylum Streptophyta; class Pinopsida; order Pinales; family Pinaceae; genus Pinus; species Pinus albicaulis. The sequence goes on along the minus strand of CM076570.1, from coordinate 438,370,427 downwards.
TTTTGATGATATACTAATCTACAGCAGGTCTTGGAAGGATCATGTTGAACATGTTGACGGGGTGCTCAAACTATTGCAGGAGAAACAATTATATGCAAAAAAATCCAAATGTTTCTTTGGAGTACAAGAGGTGGAATATCTGGGTCATATTGTATCTCACGAGGGTGTTAAAGTAGACCCTAACAAAATTAAAGCCATTAAGGAATGGAAAGTTCCCACAACCATAAAGCAGTTGCGAGGATTTCTCGGGTTAACGGGGTATTATCGCAAGTTTGTTAAGAATTATGGGAGAATAGCAGCACCTCTAACAACATTATTGAAGAAAGATGCATTTTCATGGACTCCTGAAGCAACTAAGGCCTTTGAACGTCTTAAAGAGGCAATGTGCCTAGCACTGGTCTTAGCTACACCAGACTTCACAAAAACCTTTATTGTGGAATGTGATGCCTCAGGAAATGGAATTGGTGCAGTTTTAATGCAGGAAGGAAGACCCATTGCTTTTGAAAGTCGTCCAATCAAAGGAAAGTATTTACAGAAACCTATTTATGAGAAGGAAATGTTAGCAATACCACATGCACTAAAGAAATGGCGAACTTACCTAATGGGAAGACACTTCAAGGTAAAAACTGATCATGATAGTCTTAAACACTTTTTCGAACAAAGACTATCTTCAGAAGAGCAGCAAAAATGGGTCACAAAGATGTTGGGTTATGACTTTGAAATAATCTACAAAAAAGGAAAGCTTAATGTTGTTGCAGATGCACTCTCAAGAAAGAATGAAGAAGTGGAAGCATTGCTTTGTGCCATTTCTATTATCCAACCAGATTGGATAACTGAAGCAAGAGATGAATGGAAGAAGGACAAAGATGTATGGATACTCATTCAAAATTTGCGGCAAGATCCTAGTACATCTGATACATTTAGTTGGAAAAATGATTCCTTATGGTACAAAGATCGCTTATATCTTTGTAAGAATTCCCAACTAAAACAAAAGATTCTTTTGGAATCACACACTTCTCCTTTAGGAGGACACTCAGGATTTTTAAAAACTTACCACAGGGTGAAGAAAGAATTTTTTTTGGATGGCCTTAAATCTGATATTCAAAAGTTTGTGGCGGAATGTTTGGTTTGCCAGCAAAATAAAGTGGAAACAATTAAGACCCCGGGACTTCTACAACCTTTATCCATTCCAAGTCAACGTTGGGAGGAGATTTCAATGGATTTTATCACAGGTTTACCTAAGTCCGAAGGAAGAGTGTCATCATGGTGGTAGTTGATATACTTACCAAGTATTCACACTTTTGTGCATTATCTCATCCATTTAAAGCAAGTACAGTTGCTACTACATTTATGAATAGAATTCAAAAGCTACATGGAAGCCCAAGGGTTATTGTGAGCGATAGAGATCCCATTTTTACTGGAAATTTTTGGACGGAGTTATTTTCTTGTTTGGGTAATCAATTAGCTCATAGCTCATCTTATCATCCTCAATCTGATGGTCAAACAGAGATAGTAAATAAATGTTTGGAAGGATATCTTCGTTGTTTTGTATCTGATAAACAAACACAATGGGTCAAGTGGTTACCTCTTGCTGAATGGAGGTATAACACTTCCTTCCATACTGCAGCAAAAATGACCCCATTTATGGCACTTTATGGATATCATCCACCATCCATCACATCATATTTAAGGGAAAATTCGAAGGTTCAAGCGGTGGAAGATCACATCGAGCATCAGCAAGAAGTTCTCCAACTCTTAAAGGATAACCTGAATTTGGCACAAAATCGAATGAAACAACAGGCAGATCAACATCGCAGCGAGAGAAGTTTTGATGTAGGAGATTGGGTATTTTTACGGCTACAGCCATACAAAAAAATGTCCCTCAAGCAAGCTAAGAAGGATAATAAATTATCACCAAAGTACTATGGTCCTTACAAGGTGTTGCAAAAGATTGGTACTATGGCATACAAATTGGAGCTTCCTGCTTCTTCGCGAGTACATCCAGTTTTCCATGTTTCGTGCTTAAAGAAGGTTATAGGTGAAAATCTTCCAGTTCAAACAATATTGCCAGAACTTGATAAGGAAGGAAAAATCATATTGGAACCTGAAGCGGTCATGGAAACAAGAACTCGACAGCTACGGAATCGATCAATTTCAGAGTATCTCATCAAGTGGAAGAACTTACCCACTGAAGATTCTACATGGGAGGATGAGAATTTTATACAGAAGCACCCGGAGCTACTCAAGCGTTGAGGACAACACTTTTTGAAGGAGAGGGGCATGTTAGGTCCCTATATCACTAGTATAGTGCCTTATTGTTGTTAGCGTAACCCCCTTATTGTTATTATTGTACCCTTGTAACCCCCATTTTGTTATTATTGTGCCCTTAAATTATTATTGTTAGGTCGGCTAGGATTACATTGTGGCCCACTAGGATTACATTATGGCCCCATGGACTCCTATATATAGAAAGGAGGTTTTGTAAATTGGATCATCCAAGAATTGTTCATTTATGTAATGTATTGGAGGTTTCCCCCTCGAAGTGGCTCATTTCTAAGGCGTTTATATCTATTTTCTTCTCTTTTTGGAGCTGGTTACACAACAAAGAAGTTTTCATTGGCCTTTGAAGGAAGAGCCTTGGACTGGTATATGGGATACATAGCTCAAAATGTGAATGCGACCATTGAAGAAATTAAGAATGCCTTGCAACAAGAGTTCAAGAAGCCTAAGTCTTACTCTCAGATATTGAACGACCTAAAAGATTTCAAGCAAGGACCATCTAAGTCTATATGGGAAGATGATCAACAATTAAAGAAGGTAATCAGAGAAGGAGGATTTCAATATGATGATAGGCAGCACACGGAGTGGTTCATTGCTATGTTGCTACCTCACCTACGTGTGTCGATGGGTCATTAGGCCATTTAATCGCAGGAGAAGGCCTTGGAGATTGCTATGAAGCTGGAGGCTGCGCCAAGAGATGGTACCCAGTTAGGAGTACAACAAATACAAGGTCAGCTAGAAGCAATGCACATAGAGATCCAAAATCTATGGAAGGAACGAGGAACAGAGGCTAGCCCTGAAATATGGTGCATACGATGTAGGGTGAATGGCCACACCAAGGATAACTATCCACTGCTAGTAGACTACATGCAGGCCGGGGGACCCATCCCATTGCATCCTAGGGAAGTTGTGGGACCAAGTGGGCCAGAGTTGTGGTGCGATGATTGTCGCATTGCTGGGATGCATGATACCAACCACTGCCCCTACCTTGCCGCATATATCCCAGAAGTAAAGCAACAATGGTGCAGGTTTTGCAAGTCTGTAGGACACAATGAGTAGAACTGTCAAATTTATGATCTGATGATAGATCGAGGAAACCTATATAGGGTACAGTTGGATTCATCCTCGCCAAGATCCGCCGTGGGCATAGGTGGCTCCCCAGCTAGGGGCAGGGGAGGGGGCTGAGGTGGAAGAACATGTAGGGGTAGAGGACAACTGATCTGCTATAAATGCGTAGAGGTAGGTCACTTTGCAAGGGACTTCACGAACCCAACATGGTAATCCTATAGATATTGCAAACAATTGGACCATGTGATCGAGGAGTGCCCAATTCTGATAGCCAAGGTGTAGGAAAAGCAACAGACACCTACGCAGAATGTACAAAGGGTGAAGGTAGAACCTCGAGGAGAGGAGCCAAGCGTTAATGTTATAACATGCAGCGGAATGGACACTGGCGGGGCTGAGGAGAAAGCTACGGCGGAACCTCTGATCTAAAAAGAATCACTAAGCAAGAAGGGCTGGACTTACAAAAGGAGAAGGAAACCTTTGTCACAGCTCGACAAGACTTTGCTCAGGCTGAGGCATCTACTTCTCAGAACCCCACAGACATTAGAGATAAGGACGAGGTCAAACCATTCTTGCAGGAATGCATGAAGCTGCTATGCAACCAATGTGCCATAAAAAACCTCCAAGCACTAATCGACAGCTGAATAGAAAGAACAACCCCAGTCATGGAAGTTAAGGATGTGCACAAACTATATAAGCATAAGAGGCGCATTGGTCTGGAGATGCGGTTAACCGTGCAGATTAGTGATTATGAAATGGATTAGGTTATTCTAGACCTAGGATCGGATGCAAACGTACTACCCAAACAGACGCGGTAGCGAATGGGAGAACCTAAGATGGAATGGTCCACTATCCAGCTGCGCATGGCCAATCAAAAAAATATCATACCGTTGGGAAGGTTATCTAAGATCGTGGTAGATATCGCAAGGGTTAAGGTCCGGGCTAACTTTGAAATAATTCAAATTGTAGAAGATGCAGACCCCTATCCTGCACTCCTAGGATTGGACTGGGCCATAGATATGGGCAGAATTATCAATTTGAAGAACAGAAGCATGGTGTTTGAAAGTGAAGGAACATAGGTGATAGTACCACTACACCCTGCAGAAGGAGAAAGGTATACAAAGCCAGTACATGGGGAAGAGGAGGTGGACGACATTTATAAGTTGACCACACAGGATGAAGACTTGATCAATCCTACAACCGATGGTGTGCTTTTCTGGGAAAAGGGTAGCGAATGCTTCTCTAACTCTGACAGGGAAATAGAAAATTGGAAAAAGTAGCTACATGATGTCTCTGCATTGCGCTTCCTGTGAGTCACAAGGGACTTCCACTGTATATCCTTAGAAGTAAGAGAACTACCCTATTTTGATGGTTCCAATAGTATAACAAAGTTTTTCCGAACATTTGAAGTTGTTGTGTAACCAGCTCCAAAAATAGAAGAAAAGAGATATCAACGCCTTAGAAATAAGCCACTTCGAGGGTGCAACCTCCAATACATTACATAAATGAACAATTCTTGGATGATTCAATTTAAAAAACCTCCTTTCTATATATAGGAGTCTATGTGGCCATAATGTAATCCTAGTGGGCCACAATGTAATCCTAGCCAACCTAACAATAATAATTTAAGGGCACAATAATAACAAAATGGGGGTTACAAGGGTACAATAATAACAATAAGGGGTTACACTAACAACAATAAGGGACTATACTAGTAATATAGGGACCTAACATGCCCCTCTCCTTCAAAAAAGTGTTGTCCTCAATGCTTGAGTAGCTCTAGGTGCTTCTGTATAAAATTCTCATCCTCCCATGTAGAATCTTCATTGGGTAAGTTCTTCCACTTGATGAGATACTCTGAAATTGATCGATTCCGTAGTTGTCGAGTTCTTGTTTCCGTGACCGCTTCAGGTTCCAATATGATTTTTCCTTCCTCATCAAGTTCTGGAAATATTGTTTGAACTGGAAGATTTTCACCTATAACCTTCTTCAAGCATGAAACATGGAAAACTGGATGTACTCGCGAAGAAGCAGGAAGCTCCAATTTGTATGCCATAGTACCAATCTTTTGCAACACCTTGTAAGGACCATGGTACTTTGGCGATAATTTATTATCCTTCTTAGCTTGCTTGAGGGACATTTGTTTATATGGTTGTAGCCGTAAAAATACCCAATCTCCTACATCAAAACTTCTCTCGCTGCGATGTTGATCTGCTGTTGTTTCATTCGATTTTGTGCCAAATTCAGGTTATCCTTTAAGAGTTGGAGAACTTCTTGCTGATGCTCGATGTGATCTTCCACTGCTTGAACCTTTGAATTTTCCCTCAAAGATGATGTGATGGATGGTGGATGATATCCATAAAGTGCCATAAATGGGGTCATTTTTGCTGCAGTATGGAAGGAAGTGTTATACCACCATTCGGTGAGAGGTAACCACTTGACCCATTGTGTTTGTTTATCAGATACAAAACAACGAAGATATCCTTCCAAACATTTATTTACTATCTCAGTTTGACCATCAGATTGAGGATGATAAGATGAGCTATGAGAAAATTGAGTACCCAAACAAGAAAATAACTCCGTCCAAAAATTTCCAGTAAAAATGGGATCTCTGTCGCTCACAATAACCCTTGGGCTTCCATGTAGCTTTTGAATTCTGTCCATAAATGTAGTAGCAACTGTACTTGCTGTAAATGGATGAGATAATGCACAAAAGTGTGCATACTTGGTAAGTCTATCAACTACCACCATGATGACATTCTTTCCTTCAGACTTAGGTAAACCTGTGATAAAATCCATTGAAATCTCCTCCCAACGTTGACTTGGAATGGATAAAGGTTGTAGAAATCTCGGGGTCTTAATTGTCTCAACTTTATTCTGCTGGAAAACCAAACATTCTGCCACAAACTTTTGAATATCAGATTTAAGGCCATCCCAAAAAAATTCTTTCTTCACCCTGTGGTAAGTTTTTAAAAATCCTTAGTGTCCTCCTAAAGGAGAAGTGTGCAATTCCAGAAGAATCTTTTGTTTTAGTTGGGAATTCTTACAAAGATATAAGCGATCTTTGTACCATAAGGAATCATTTTTCCAACTAAATGTATCAGATGTACTAGGATCTTGCTGCAACTTTTGAATTAGTGTCCATACATCTTTGTCCTTCTTCCATTCATCTCTTGGTTCAGTTATCCAATCTGGTTGGATAATAGAAATGGCACAAAGCAATGCTTCCACCTCTTCATTCTTTCTTGAGAGTGCATCTGCAACAACATTAAGCTTTCCCTTTTTGTAGATTATTTCAAAATCATAACCCAACATCTTTGTGACCCATTTTTGCTGCTCTTCTAAAGATAGTCTTTGTTCCAAAAAGTGTTTAAGACTATCATGATCAGTTTTTACCTTGAAGTGTCTTCCCATTAGGTAAGTTCGCCATTTCTTTAGTGCATGCAATATTGCTAGCATTTCCTTCTCATAAATATGTTTTTGTAAATACTTTCCTTTGATTGGACGAATTTCAAAAGCAATGGGTCTTCCTTACTGCATTAAAACTGCACCAATTCCATTTCCTGAGGCATCACATTCCACAATAAAGGTTTTTGTGAAGTCTGGCGTAGCTAAGACCGGTGCTAGGCACATTGCCTCTTTAAGATGTTCAAACGCCTTAGTTGCTTCAGGAGTCCATGAAAATGCATCTTTCTTCAATAATGTTGTTAGAGGTGCTGCTATTCTCCCATAATTCTTAACAAACATACGATAATACCCTGTTAACCCGAGAAATCCTCACAACTGCTTTATGGTTGTGGGGACTTTCCATTCCTTAATGGCTTTAATTTTTTTAGGGTCTAGTTTAACACCCTCGTGAGATACAATATGACCCAGATATTCCACCTCTTGTACTCCAAAGAAACATTTGGATTTTTTTGCATATAATTATTTCTCCTGCAATAGTTTGAGCACCCTGTCAACATGTTCAACATGATCCTTCCAAGACCTGCTGTAGATTAGTATATCATCAAAAAATACTAGCACACATTTTCTAAGGAAGGGTTTGAAAATGGAATTCATCAACCCTTGAAATGTAGAAGGTGCATTGGTAAGGCAAAAAGGCATGACCAAAAATTCATAATGACCCTCATGAGTTTGAAATGCTATTTTTGGAATATCTTCAGTCTTCATTCTAATTTGATGATATCCTGAATGAAGATCTAGCTTGGTAAAATAAATTGCTCCATGTAATTCATCCAATAATTCATCAATCAAAGGAATGGGAAATTTATCTTTAATGGTGAGATTATTGAGCTCCCTATAATCTGGACACATTCGCCATGATCCATCCTTCTTGTGTACCAATACTACAGGAGCAGAGAAATAACTGTGACTAGGTTGAATTATACCCGCCTCTAACATTTCTGCAATCATACGTTCAATTTCACTCTTTTGGAGGCAAGGATATCTATAAGGCCTGATGTTTGGAGGAACACTTCCTGGAATCAAATAAATAGCATGATCATGATCACGAATAGGTGGGAGTCCTTTGGGAGTTTCAAACACCTTGGAATGATTGTCCAAGACTTGTTGGAGATCTGCAGAAATAGATGATTTTGATGTCGGAACTTCTAGTGAGCATAATTGTGCAATTACGCCTCGTTGTTATTTATTTAGAAGCTTTGTCATGAAATTAGAGCTTATTATCCTTCCTGGATTCCCTTCAATACCCCGTAATTCGACTTCCTTTCCTTCTGAAAAAAATTTCAAGAAAAGTTCTTGAAAATTAAAAGCTACCGTCCCCAAAGATTGTAACCATTGTACTCCTAGTACAACATCATCACCTCCCATAGGAATGGAAAGCATTGGACTAGTCAATACATATTCCCCCATGGTTAGCTTGATATTATGGCATTTTCCAGAGCAATTTATAGTTCCTCCATTTGCAACCATCACTTGACATTCTGGTGCTGGGTATAGGAAAAAATTTGATTCCTTGGCTACCTTACAATGAATAAAATTATGGGTGCTACCTGAATCAATCAACACTATTACCTTTTTCTTCTTGATCTGTCCTGCTATCTTGAGAGTTTGAGGAGTGGTAATTCCTGCCAGTGCATTACATGATATGGTCAGATTCATTTCTTCCTCTTCTAGGGCCGGTTCCTGGTGTATATCTTCTTCTTGTTCATTTTCTTCTTCTTCTTCACAATCTATGTAAAATAATTTCTTTTCAGCACACTTATGACCTTTAGTGTATTTGCTATCACAACTGTAGCAAAGCCCTTTTTCTCTTTTTTCTTCCAATTGTTGTGGTGTCAACCTTGTAGGTTGTGGAAATCTAGGCGTAGCAACACTTCCTTCTTTATAGAATTGAGTGGTAGGCTTCCTTGTCACCATTATTTTACATTCAACTTTTATTGCCAACCTGAATGCCTTCTCCAATGAATCTGGTTCCAAAACACGAACTTCATGTTGGATGTTATCCTTTACAGTTCCTATGAAGAGATCGATCTTGTGTTCCTCTGGAATATCAGTTACCCTTATATTCATTTTTTGGAAGTCCTCAATGTGCTGCCCCACTAAACCCTTTTGTTTGAGATTTATCAATTGGCTAAAGAAGGTGTTGCTCTTTGTATCCTCATAATGTGCTATCATTTCCTCCGTAAAAATTGACCAAGTGACAATTTTTTTACGGGAGCAAAGCCATCGATACCATACAAATGTATTTTGTTCTAAATGAAAAGTTGCAATGCGTACCTTTTGTGTGTTTTGCACATTATGGAGATCAAAATATTGCTCCATTTGTAGTATCCATGTTACAGGATCCTTTCCATCAAACTTCCCCATATCCATTTTTGGAATATGGTGGTTATTCCCGCCAACATTAGAGTTTATGAAATCACGATTAACATTTATTTTGCTCTTATCATGATGTTCTTGTACTATCTTTTCACCATTAGGAAACATTTAATTTCTTGTATCAACTTTGTCAAGCCTTCTATGTCTGCTTTTAGATCATTCTTCATGTTTTCCATGTTGTCTTTCATGTCATCCATCTTAGCTTCCATGCCATCCATCTTATCTTCCATGCCAGCTTCCGTGCCATCCATCTTAGCTTCCACGCCTTTATTCAAACCGTCCATCTTCGCTTCCACGCCTTTCTTCAAAACTTCCATTCCATTTTTTGTTGCTCTTTGCAAGAGTGAAATTTGTTGCACTTGCTCTTGTAATTTTGATAGATCATGTTGCAATTCTTCATCTTCATGAGTCACAGTAGAGCCTTCTGAAGGCTTAATGGGCATTGATTTTTTTTTACAAGGCATATTTTAGAACCCAATACTAATATCTATTCTACAATATGCCCTTGGAATCAATTCAAACAAGACTTATGCAATTCAGAAAAAAAATACACACCTTTTTCTTGATTTTGAGGAGCTCAATATTGAAATTGGATTATCTTTGTGATTGTGGCTCTTCAATATCTGAAATTCAGCACTGAAGTGGCCCTTTGAATTCTATTTTTAATGCCATAGGTCTGACCTGATTTGGATTCTCCAAGACAAATTTATGTCCAATCTCCCACAATGACCTAATTATGGACTGGTTTAGTAGAGTGAACTTGTATGACTTACCACGTGTCACTATTTCATGCTTCGTGTCTAAAATTGATAACCAAGAAACTACAGTCCATGTGATTGCGACCACTTTTTACGGAACTCCAATCCGATGCTCAGAGAGAGAGTTATTGAAATTTTCCCACGATCACCTCTTTGAGATGAAATTTGGGAGCCTGAAAAAGCACTACCTTCCACAGATCATATCTCCAAAAATATTGTGAACCAAGCTCTAAAATTTTGTGAAGAGTTTCCTCAGGATTTCAGCTTCGCACCCTAAAAATTTCAGATTCTGAACCTTCTTAGAAAAAAATTTATAGTGAAAATTCCACGATGACCTGTTTAGGAGCCTGAAAAGAGACCTAACTTCCGCAGATCATATCTCTAAAAATATTGCGAACCAAGCTCTGAAATTTTTAGAAGATATTCCTAAAGATTTTGGCTTCGTACCATAAAAATTTAAGCTTCTGAAGCATCGTAGAAAAAAATTTATAGCGAAAATTCCACGATGACCTGTTTGGAGCAGCAAAACCCTAGAATCCAAAGCTCTGATACCAAATGTTGTGTAACCAGCTCCAAAAATAGAAGAAAAGAGATATCAACGCCTTAGAAATAAGCCACTTCGAGGGGAAACCTCCAATAAATTACATAAATGAACAATTCTTGGATGATTCAATTTACAAAACCTCCTTTCTATATATAGGAGTCTATGTGGCCATAACGTAATCCTAGTGGGCCACAATGTAATCTTAGCCGACCTAACAATAATAATTTAAGGGCACAATAATAACAAAATGGGGGTTACAAGGGTACAATAATAAAAATAAGGGGGTTACACTAATAACAATAAGGGACTATACTAGTAATATAGGGACCTAATAGAAGTTGAGGTTCCAAGAGAACGAAGGTTATGGGCCCTTAATCTAGCCATGCGTGCAACACTTGCAAGGTGCTAGGACACGCATAAGGGGGCATTCTATGACTGGGAGGAATGTCAGGACATGATGATCCTATGATTTGAGCCTCCGGTTGATGTGTGCATCAATACGTTCCTTGGCCCAAGGGATTCGCGTGAACACTTGTTCGCTTGGATGGAAAAGTGGTATGACCAGACTACAGAGGAATGGGTTCACTTGTTTATTCATGCGTTGGGACCAATCCCTAATGCATGGTACTTGGATGTAGAGATACATCAGTGCACCCGACACTGGGAAACATTGAAGGATGAATTCATAGGGACATTCAGATTGAGAGGGGGCTCGGAGGTGCTTGAGGAAGCTCTGCGGGATATATACATATTTTTGTTTGGTGAACCCATCCCCTATGCAAAATTTGGGGCACCAATGTGGGAAGCACAGATGTAGGATATTAGCAATTGTCACAATATAATTATAGAAGAGTGTGAGGAGGATCCATTCAATTTCTCTATCCCAGAGTTGGAGGGAAAGCGCGCAGTTGCGGGACCTCCACTACAAACTGTGGATGTGACAAAGCCTTTGAAACTATGGGAAGTCAACATTGGCATGGGAGAGCAGCCTAATTTGGATAAAATTGGGGACTATTGGGATGATGACACCGTAAGCAGAATCACTGAATTGCTCACAGAATATCAAGACTTATTCACAACCAAGTTCTCGGAGCTCTAGGGGATCACAGGGGACCTAGGGGTTATGCGCATCATGCTAAAACCAGATGAATGCCCTGTAAAGAAGTGGCCTTATCGGCTGAAACTGAAGTATAAGCAGAAGGTTAAGGAAGAAATCGATAAAATGCTCGCCACAGATATTATAGAGTTGGTTGAGCAGTCAGATTAGGTAAGTCCGATGGTGGTTCAGGAAAAGAAGATGAAGGGGAGAATCTGAATCTGTGTGGACTTATGCAAGTTGAATTACGCCTGCGTACATGATCCATTTCCGACACCATTCTTAGATGAGATCCTAGATAGCGTAGGAGTCCAGGAAGCGTACTCGTTCACTGACAGGTTCTCAGGATACCATCAGATCAGAATCACACCAGAAGATAGTAACAAAACCACTTTTTCCACTTAATGGGGACCATTCCAGTATATAGTCATGCCGTTTGGACTCAAGAATGCCCCTGCTATCTTCTCGCGCGTGGTTGTCGCAGTATTCAAAGAGTTCATCGACAAATTTCTAGAGGTCTACTTTGATGACTGGACTGTGTTTGGCCTAGCAAAGACGCACGTTTAAAACCTGCATATGATGTTGGATGCCTGTAGAAAGCACCAAATCTCCTTGAATATCAAGAAATGTATCTTCTGCGTACCTTTCAGAATCCTGCTTGGACATATAGTTTGCCGACAGGGGCTGATGGTCGACCCTGCGAAAGTTACAGTCATCATCAATCTGGCAATACCTACAACCAAGAAACAGTTGCGTTCGATCCTTGGACACACAAGTTACTACCAAAAGTTCATTCAGGGATACACACTGATCACGACACCTCTGGAAAAGCTTCTTAAGGAGGATGTTTCATTTTTTGGGATGACGAGTGTCAGAAGAGCTTTGAGCTATTCAAGGAAAAGATGGTATCTGCACCTATCCTTATTTTTCCTGATTGGGCAAAGGTATTTCATCTTCATGTTGATGTTTCAAGAATCACCCTTGGAGTGGTCCTTACATAGCTTGGGGACAGAGACATTGATCACCCAGTTGCATTTGCTAGTCGAAAAATTTGAGGTGCACGCTACATCATAACTACCACTGAATACGTAACCAGGTGGGCTGAAGCACGAGCGGTGAAGGATTTCACTGCAGATACCACTACACACTTCATCTTTGAGCAGATTCTGACCAAATTTTGGTGTCCAAAGATATTGATGAGCAATAGAGGTATGCATTTTGTTAATGAGACAATATTGGCCTTAACGGAGGAATTCTGGATCCATCATATGAAAAGCACTCCATATCATCCTCAGGAAAACAGAGCAGTTGAAGCATTTAGTAAATTTTTGGAGAACGCACTAAATAAGGTTTGTAACGCCGGTCGCAATGACTGGGACGTGTGCATCACGTCTGTTCTTTGGGCCTATCAAACCACCTATAAAACATTGACAGGAAAAACACCATTTAGGATGGTTTATGGTAAGGAGGCCATTATGCCCAAGGAATATATTGTTCCTAATATTCAAATCGCAGCCTTTATGAATATGGCGGAGCTTGATATCATGGAGGATAATTTAGCGCAGCTTGTGGCTTTGGAGGAAGACAATTTTATTGCTAATTTCCATCAACAGGTTCAGAAGGCACAGGATAAGGCATGGCATGACCGACATATCTGGAAAAATTCCTTTGAGAAGGGTGACTTAGTGCTCCTTTATGATATTCAGTTTGTGGAACACCCAGGAAAGGTCCAACAACACTAGCTTGGACCCTACACAGTTAAGGAAATCATGGATGGTGGAGCTGTTCAGTTAGCTACCCTATGCGGCGATATGCTACCCAACTATATCAATGGCAGTCAGCTCAAACCATATCGGATAAAAATGACTATATGGTTGGAGTAGCTGTGTAAAGGGGGACAAACCCACCAAGGAAGGCAAGCACCGCAGGTACCAGGTTACGTGCGGGAGGGAGCCACAAGGTTGGAAGCTCGGGGGGAGGTGTGCCAGAGGCACAAGAATACACTCAGAGCACAGTAGGAGTGATGGGAGCATAGGAGGTATGCTCAAAGCGTAGGGATGCATTGGGATCGCAGGGGTGTGCTAAGCATACCAGGGGTGCGAAAACTAGCCATTGGAATAGTCAAATCGGGTAAAACAAAAAAATTACAGTTGCAAGGAGCGGGTAGCCGGAAATTAATGAGGCGATTTCTGGAGATCTTTTTACTGTTTTCTTGATGGTAAGTTCCAATTAAGGATTACCCTACCGTTGGGTGATCACAAAAGCTATAAAAAGGGCAGGATAGATCAAACAAGGGTTTTGTATTGCTTGAATAGCTTGTACTTGGCATGCTTGTCCTTGATGAATTTGTGCTGTAAGAATTTATGTGCCTATAGCATCCCTTTCATGTCTGAGCAACCTACTCCCTCTGACAGTAGCAATCTCAAGTTTTTCTTTCACGCCAGGATGACGGCCACGAATCCTACTGAAACTTGGGAACTAGTGACCTCGGCAGAACAAGGAATTGAGGAAGTGGTTGAGATTGAGTCCGAAGCTAAAGAATTTTTATCCACGCCAGTCACAAAGAAGGGAAAGGAAAAGGCAGAAGACTCAGGGAAACCCCTGAAACCTGCAAAATGGGCTGGAGGGAAGCCCCGTACTTCCCTGAGAAATGTAAAATCCCCATGAGCAACACCGCAGGCGTGTGCTACTCAGGAGGAGTTCCAGCTCGCTGACCCAATCAATTGGTTACCTCCCTTCATTCAGCCGCGCAGGGCCTCAACAGGCACACCGAATAACATCGATGGCCTGATCACTTATCTGCAGATGCCACTAACCCCAAGAGAGGTCCCCGTCATTGGTGAGCCATTTGGAAGGCTCCATGAGATCAAATTTGATGATCATGACTTAGCTAATTTGGAGGCCTTCCCTAAGCTGGCACCTGAGTTATACCTTGAACCAATTCAGGAGGACGATGGGATCAAAGTTGTTCCCTAGCGCTAGGTGCATGGATTGGCTGGGTCCGAGCTCCTGAACCTGCTAAGGATGCCAAACTTTGGTTACTACAACATCACAGACTGGATGGCCCAATAGTTGCTCACCCTGATTCATGATGGCTATTTGTGGATCTAGGACAGAATCCCCATCGATGTTGTGGTGGTTCATAGAATTACTAGTCTTCACATGAATGGACCAAACTCGCTGGAGCGTGTGGGCAAGAAGTATGAAGGGGAAACTATTGAGTACATGCGCAAAACCTACCATGTGGAGCAAAATACTTAAGGCTTCATAATCAAGTCCATCAGCGACCAAGGCATGTAGTTGGGCACCATGTTGTTGGTGTGCAGTATGATGAAAAAATTTCAGGTTAGCTCTGCCCTTGCCTACGTAATTCAGTTGGCGGGCCAATGTAGGAAAGGGGTATGGTTCAACTGGGCCCAATACTTGTGCGATGAGTTTGTGGCTAATTTCCAAGAATCGCAGGAGCAGGGACGAACCTTTTTCTATTCCTAGTTGTTGTTCCTCATAGCGTTGATCACCTAGGAAGCCCCTATGGAGTTAGTCCTCCCCAAGATCACCCCGGACATATGTGAAGGGGCTCATTATGCACACTTGTGGGATTCCAAGGATGCATAGCGCATCGAGGACAACCAGGTATTCTAGGTCCTCTTCCAGAGCAGCTTGGCAGTAGCCATCAATTCCCGACCACGCTTGTCGCCCACAATATATGACAGATACAAAAGCATTGCGGCCTTCCAGGTAACTATGCACAATGTCCACATTAGAGCTCATAAGGATAAAGCACGGACCTCGCTCCCTTATATGGTAGCAGACGATGAAATTGACAATGTAATTGCGCTCTGGCTTCCTAATTGGAAGATAGGTTTCAAAACCGGCGCGAACGGTGCCGAAGGAACCAACACGATGCAAGTAATCCCACCTGTCATCATCAAGGATACCAGAGATATCAACAAGGGTATAGGGAAAGACACGGGCACAACAGCGCAAAAGGATGCGTAGTAGAAATAGACCTCTGAGAAGTATGTCGAGGTCGAGACTCAGGTAGATTCACAGCTAGACCTAGGTACATAAGGATTGGATGTAGGAAGAACTTCCTCCCCCTACGGCATGAAGCGAATGAGTGAGCCTACCAAAGGGCCCCGAAAGAAGCAGCACTCTTAGTGGACAGAACGAGATGAGACAGTCACGCTGATCGAAGGAGACCTCAAAAAAATTGCTGATGTGGTCACCTTGGCCATGGAGGATAGATGGTTAGCCTTAGAAGAACAACAGAAAGCTGCGATCGACAGGCTGAGCTCCGCATTCTACAGATGAAAACAGACACGTTGCAGACCAGTGTGACTCAATTCTGAATGCCCTTGACAACCAGTAGTGCAGTGCTCGTTACAGAAGAAAGACGCCTCTGTTCATTACCTGGCACAGCCCTTGTGATCAGCCCACTTGACCAGGGAATGCAAGTCCAGACCGGTGCAAAAGTACAACTAAATTTACTGAGACTACCGCAGGAGGCCCTGTAGGGCCTCCATACCTCATTTTTTCAGGAAATTCAGCATCAGGACCTGCAAGTTCACCAACACCTTAATCTGGCTGAACAAACAATTGCAAATAAGAATGCGGAAGTGTCCCTGGCCACCGTACAACAAACAAAGCTAGAACAACTAATTCACAGGCTCTGCGCAGATGTTACAGAAGAAATACCGGCCACAGCCACCCCTCAGGCTAAGATTGAATAATTGATATCAACATTGAAGGCCTCCAGGATAGAAATTCTTGTGGTCAAGAGACAAATGGAGCAGAAGATCGCAGATCTGCGGGCTAAGCTGCAACCAGAAACACCTCCGGAGGTACGGGCCCAACGATCTGCGCTGGTTACTGCGGCTACGAACATCATTACGGGGTAGATCGCGTAGGGTGCTCAATTACTGGAAACAACCATGCAGCTATGTACCAAGGTCCAGCGTGACTCGATCCTGCAAGAAATAAACTAGGACCTACAATAGAAGGAAGAAGAGTTCGAGAAGTTAGAAGCCACCCTGCCCACTTTAGTTCCTGCTCAGCGCTTGACCCGGTTGCGAGGCAACCACATCCTCCAAGCTGACATTGAGGAACTCGACATAAGAAGAAGGTCCTCAGTGACCACCTGAAGACTTGGGTTGTTGAAGCCCTCAAGATTTCACAAGATGCTGATGTTGCTGTTAAGCAACTAAACCAAACTCTAGAGAGTGTCACCACGACGACGGAAGGCTTGATTTCATAGAATTTTATCAACATTGCACAAAATTCTGCTGCTCAGATTGAAGGCATGCTATGCCCATTGGGCGAAGCAATCAGACTAATGCAGGTGCAAGTGGAGACCCCACCATCACAGTGACTCGGGATGAGTCACAAGATTGTGTTGGGGGACTGTTGGAGCAGGGTCTCCTAAAAGCTGCTAATTTTGTGCAATTTTGTATATTTTTGTATTATTTATTCTAACTCAGGGGTTTTGGGGTGGGTCAAAGCCCCTAATGCATTGTAAATGGGTCAAGGGTAGACCAAGAGTCCGCAAACCACGGTTTGCGAACCATTGGATGCGTGGCTAAATCGGTATAAATAGATGAACCTTTTTGGGTAAGGACTTCTGCTGACTATGTGCACGGAGATCCTCAGTCCTTTTGTGTGCGGACCCTGCTGGATGTGTGCCCAGGTGGTATTTTGGGATTGTAAGAGGATTTTGGTATTAATATATATGCAAAGTACTGTTGGACGTATGATGTAACCTGGATCTATTTTGTTATGATTAATGCAAATGATTAAGTTGCGAAAGTATCTGTTTGATAGCTGCCAAAATATCTATGTTTCTGTTATATGAATATGTGATCTTTAATTACTGCGATTATAGATTTTTGTGTTGATATATGGTATTACGCACGTGGATGCGAAGATAATTAATAGATCTGTGCTTGATCATAGCTCTGTTATATAAGCCTGCAAATAGATTTTTTAAATATGAACTCGATAACCTGGGAACGCAGACTTTCTTGACTTACCTGCTCTCTCTCAGGGAGTGGAAACCTGGTTCCAGTACCCTCCCATACTACTTTGGGTGAGACTTTGGCCTGCGCAAGCAGGTCACTACCGAAAGGTCTAGTAGTATAGGGGTTTTTTGGCAAACCTTAACCTCCGAACCTGGGTCAGGACCCCTCGAGCCAACATGTTAGTTGGTTATGTGGTATGATTTGTTTAGTGCAAGCCATGGGTTCAAGTTATATTAGAATTGGTCATTTTTCTTTATATAGGAGCTATTGGCGTGCCGAATTTAACCATTATGTCAATCAATTATTCATTTTTTAGAGTCCATAAAGTTCTATTTTATAGAATGTACCCTGAATCTATTATTATGTCGAATGATTAATTTTTTTGTGGTTTTATAGAGTTCTATATGGTCTTTGGAGGTTTCTGGGCTAATTTGAAGACCAAATTGAATTATGGAAGAAACATGATTATTAGGGTTCAGTGGTAAAGATCCTAAAGGCATGAAAAGTCTCGATGGTGTATTTTTGATGATCAAAATCAATGTTATGTGTTTTCAAAGCTTATAATTAGGTTGTAGTTAATGTTGGGTATATGGAAAGAATAAGTTCTGAGAAGGGTTTTATGTGACCAAATTTATGTACAAGTTGGAACAAAATATGTATAGGGCATGAGATATTGATGACAAAATTATAACAACAACAATATGATCAATTTGAAGACATATTCATTGAAGAGTAGGTGGATCTAGTCTATTTTATGAAAAGTGGTCAAAATGAAGTTGAATAAAGAGGTGGGTACATCCACTGAGTTGGGTACCTCAATCGGGTTGAAGCCTACAACAATTCAAAGTTTGCTAATTTTTTAGGTTGGTGACTCAATCAGATTGTAGCCTATAGTGAGTAGTTTCTTGCTCATTTTCAAGGTTGACACAGTCAAGTTGTAGCCTATCACAAGTAGTTTCTTGCATATTTTGTGGGTGTTTACCTCCAGTAAGTTGATGAATAAAGATATGTGTAATAAATTGAAGAATAAAAAGAAGAAAATTTGTATTTTTCCCCATAAGGGTTTCCATATAGAAACTTGTGTCTTCTTGTGTTGATGTGACAAATTCTTAATGTATTGTTGAGGTGATGATGACTTCTTTATGAATTGTTCTATTTATTAACATGTTGAAAATAGTTATGATACATTTATACACAATTATTCATTGATAAAAATTTGTGAAATGATAAAATTTCTACCACATTGATTCACCCCCTCTCTTAGTGTGATATTTGGTCTACACATGCACACTCTTTTTCTAGATCCATTGCAGGCCAAGTTAAACAATTGATATACCTTAGTATTCATGAGTGGAATTACCATAACACCCTTAGCCTTATGACATGACCTGGATTATTTTCATATCATATATCAAGTGAAATGAGCATCCATGCATTTCCTTGGATCCCTAATATGGAGATATCCTGATACACATAGTCCTCCATGCTGAATCCACCCCTTTGCAACCATAGCCTGTGATTATTTCCTTTGCATGGAACCATGACAGGATGGAAAATTGTATCTACATTAGATACTAGAAACCCAAAATTATCCAATTTCAAATTTACTTGTACTAGTATAAGAACTTAGCCTGGTAGATGGACTGTCAACTAATAGATTTCTCAAACTATTTACAATTGACGACATTTTTCTTATCATATCAAAACACTAACTATTGGAGTGATCTAGCATGGTTATCCATTTCGGTACCCTGGTACCTCAATATAGGGCACCAAGGGCTAATCCCTTAGCTATTTGTGACCATGTACCACAACCATGACCTTTTGGCCTTTCGGTTATAAACAGTAACACGGGAAAACCTTACCGAGCCTAGTCATGACACGAGTCTTGAGACCTTTGGGTTTGCCACATCAGACCACCATGGAATAATCATTGTCCACCATGTGGTCCATCCTCAGTGTAATTTTTTGTGTGTCACTTGCCAAATCCATGTTTTCTAGCCAAAATCTTCATTTTCTCCTACCACGTGTCACTTGCTACTACAATTATGTCATCATCTCTATCACCTATTGCCCACATGGCTCATGTCATATATTTGCCACATTATAACATATAATGAGCTATAATTTTCAATGTTTATATAACATAACATCTGGTGTGGGGTACCTCAATATCATCCATCTGGTAATGGTATTATTTAATATCGTTAAACATGTTCAATTCCCTATAATCACATTTTAATAAATGATTAGTGGACAATATTAATAAAATAATTTTTGAAATTTATTTTTATTGTACTGTTAAAGTTTCTCCCTTATTTTTATATATACTCGAACCCACCTATCCATTTCAATGCTTAGATATTCACTTGATACCTGGTATCCTTTAATGTTGCTCATCACATAATGGTTTAATATAAAATCTGGCAGAATTCGTAGTCCAGGATTTTTGGCGAAGGCACCTTTGTTATAGATTTGGTTTAACTCACTCCTTTGAAACTTAATTTTTTGTGCCTCAAGCAGCCCGCTCACCTCACTGTTATTGGTCTAGTTTATCTCCTCCTAACCTTGAAATCAATGAAAACACTATAGTCAACATGATCATGGCCATCAGATCCTTTAGGGGTACAAATCCATTTTATCCTACATTCTTGTTTGAGCATGATATGGGTTTGGGCCATTGGATCCATCGGGGTCTCAACTTAAATTTATCCCCTGCAATTTTTTAAGAAATATAGGAATCTAGACCATTGGATGGAAGAAATATCAACCATAATATTTTCGGGGTTTCAGGTTGTACATTTTGGAAGAAAAGTGGGAGATGGACCCTATGTGTATCCCTAACTAATCTTTGACTTCCATGGGGAGGGAAACTACATGTGTGCTAATATTCTAAGGAAAGGCATGGAAATTTAATTCATGTCCAATGATAAATAGAAACTAAAATATATAGAAGGGTTGTTTTCCAATAGAGTGACAACATGAAGAGAAGGTCCATATAACTTAGAACAATGACATAACAAAGTTATAGGTAGACTTGATTGGTTCAGAGTTGTAAACCAACTAAAAATTTAGCATTTTTTTGAACTTTTAGATGATTCTTTTAAGTCATATGCTTACAGGGAATTTTTGAGGCCCTAAATTCATTTTTAGTTTGCAAAAACCATGAAAAATGGCTACAATGACGGTGCATAGATGGTAATGGTAGTGTCTATAGCTTAAATAAAATATCGCAGGGAGAGATTTCCACATTAGAGAATTTTTGAGGTCTAAAAAGGGCCTCAAAACAAAAATGTACAACCAAATTCAACTTTATATGAACCAATAGGATTCAAAATTATGATGTCAACCATGGGGGATGATTCACCATTTTTGGAGTAAAAAATTTTAAAGATAAAAAAATAAAAAATAAAACAACTACTTTTTCAACTCATATTTCCAGCTTATCTCCCTATTTTTTCACTCAAATTTGGAGCGAAAGTACTTGTTGGATGCAAAATTTAATTCATCATCCAAGGATACTCATGTTGCATACTTTTGATGAACTCTTATACACAAAAAATGCGAAATACATGAAAATCGTTATTGTAGTAACATTTTTCATGTATTTCTCATTTTTCGTGTAGCATGATCAATAGAAAGTTTGCAACATGGGCACTCTTTAGATGCAAAATTTAATTCTGCATCCAACAAGTGCTCCTAAAATTTGATGATGTAAAAGTAGTTGGAAAAGTAGTTTTTTATTTTTTCCCTCTAAAATTTGATGATGTAATCTAACCTTATTTTATCATATCCACTATTATAAGTTATGGCTAAAACAATGTAATGGAAAAATAGGGTATGTAGCTAGTTCAAAAATGTGCGAATTTACATCTACAACTCATATTGGGGCATTGAATTAGTCAATAGGAAACTATTGGAAAACATAATATGGAAATGGATTCAAACTTTTGATATATAATTGTTCAAAAAATTGACAAAAGATTGATGTGATAAGATAGGAGAAATGGGGTTGAATGGGCCAAAAGTTTTGTAGGAAATAACTTTTAGCTTGGAACCTAGATTCAAGCAAATGGATAGTCACTATAAATCTATTAAAGAGAAGAATACATCCATAAACCTATAAATTTGGTTTTGCATAGGAACACTTAAAAAATTTAAAGGAATGTTGCAGGTGGCCCACAAGGTAGAACCAACATGAGGACCAAAAGTATGGTGGATGCTTAGGGGTATTATACCCATGAAGTATATGCTAGATTTATGAACATTAGCATGGATAGTGATGAAACAAAGTGAATTGGGCATGGAAAATAAATGCTAGAGGATAAATACATAGAAGATACCATGAGGAGCTTTAAAATGGAGATTCTTTGTTACAATGCTGATAAGAGAGCAACAACAAATTAACACTAAAATTTTGTTGAGCCTGAATAACTTACACACAAGAATGGAATATAGATATGATTCCAAGTAGGCAAAGGAAAATGACACTATGATTTAGGGGGAAGGACATTGGAGGTTAAAGGAACTTTAGAAGTGTTATTAGGAAGAACCATAATGAATCAAGGAAACTAAGTAAGAGAGCCTATATTTCCTCAAAATTTGGGAGTATTCAAAGCATATCAATAGTGAGGAAACCAATAAGGAGACCTAACTTTGATAGTTTGCAAGGAGAGCTCAGGAATATCAAGCCTCCTACATTTAATGGTGGGCACAAAAAGGGAGAGGAGGATAAGGCTTGGTTATTGGATATGAGAAAATACTTATTTTACGTAATTATTCATCCAATTTATAAGCTCAATTTTTAATCTACCACTTGAAAGGAAACTTGAATTTGTGGTGGGAAAAACAAAAAGAATTCAAACAGTTGGATGAACAAAAGATATCACGGAGGAAATTTAAAACGTACTTCCAAAAGAAATACATACTAAAGAACTACTTTGAAAGGAAAATCAAAGAATTCTTGAAACTTTTTAAGAAACTAAGTGTAATAGAGATTGATGCTTGATTCCTCTTCTTGATAATTACTAGTGAATGTTAGTTGTCTTCTTATTACTTATTATTTCTTATTCATCACGCCATTATACAAATGTGAAAAAACATAAAGATCATAAAGAAACAAGAGACACCAAAATTTAGGTTGTAAGCTAGGGAAAAACCCCACAAGGGGGAAAACCCAACAATCCTTCTCTTATAGAATCAGATGAAGATGAGATGTCCAATACCAAGACCAAGACCATACTGTCGCCGAGTCACAAATTCTAACCCTCCTCCAAGTCACCTCCAAACTCAAGGTCAACACTGATCAAAACTATTCCAAATATGGTCCAAGCTTAGAGTTTTAGTCCTAGAACTAGGGACAAATTTTAGCCCGAGACTACCTTAGAAGATCCAAATTTCTTCCAAAAAATTTCTTCCTTTAACCATGGAAGCTAATTTAGTAAATGATGCTAGAATTATTCCTTTTTTTTACTTGTACATCTTTCTCCTTCTATTAGGCCTCTTTCTTTAGGTATATAAAATACTTCTTATGTGATGATTGTTATATTTCCAAGAGACAAAACTTGTCTCCAATATATAACTACCCAGAAGGGTTGAAAATTTTTCTCTTGGAGGTCCACGTTTACTTTTCCAAGGAAGGACAACTTGGTAAACTTGTGGACTTATGATTAAACATAAAAAAAATTAAAAATTTTATTTTGTTACAAATGTCCAAATGGGACATGACTCAAATACATTTTCCTTTGACTCAAAATAAATTCTTTTTGACTCTATTTCACTTTATAAGCATGAAGAAAACACTTTAACAATAATATAATAAATATGAATATAAATTTAATAAATATGATAAATTTACATTATGAATACCAACTCTATTTATAAATTCAACACTCCCTCTTAACTAGGGAGGTATTGATAATGACTCAAAAGTATATTCTCAAGTTTAAATATTCTTGTAACAAATGATCTTGATTAATAAGCATCAATAATTATAGCACCATCATAACCAACATTGTAAAACTACCAAGGCCTTCCTAAGTGCACTCTATCTCCCCACTAGATCAGAGCACAATGTTAGGATGTATTAATAAGACACCACACTGCCTCTTTGAGGTACATACTCCACCCATGTGTTCAATAAGGTATGTCCTCATAAGACCATTTCCTAATCCATTATCACAATACTTGGCACAAGGAAGTGTTGGTCCTCTGGAAAATTCTTATATTATATCAATGCACTTGACTCTTACAGTTGTTATCCTGGTCACAATACATATCTCAAGAATGTTAGTACTTGATGGTTATCCAATACACCGTTATCCCTACCCATGTTAATGTACTAGACTTATAATGGTTAGTCCTAGTCATAGAACATGACACATGTAGAAAAAAGTGTCCATTGTCACTCCCTCTTAGCCAGGGAGGAGATATCCAACCTCACTCCCGCTTAACTAGGGAGAGATATCCATCATCACTCTCTAAAATAGCGAGGAGATAAATACAAACACAATCTTGAGTCATAATTACACATAATTCCCTCACATCAATTACCTATTCTTTTATTTAGATTTATTGTAGCTTCACAGGTCCATTCTACATCATTTCAAAAATTATAATGTGATTCAACCTTCCTAGATTTATGGAAATATTCAAATAGCTTTGATCAATAGAATCCAACTTGTCATAAACTAGTCCCTTAAGAATTTTACGAAGCTAAACTGCTTCGTAGCTATTTTTGCAAACTTCCATGTTCTTTTCTTTCACAGTGCAACATAAGGTTTATTCAAGCTTTTTCAAGAAACCATACCAGATCCCAACAATCAGTAGTATCTCTATCATCAACACTACCATCCTAATTGATGTATCTTCAAGTTCCAAGTTGTAGTGTAAGATCCTTTATATCAAACTCTACATCCATCTCCCTTTGAAGTCGAAATTCCTTCTGTCGACTCATGGACCTCTAAGTTTTACAACTTGGTTTTCTTCTAGACTGTATCTTGAAATTCCTCTTGGCTACGATTTATTCATCCTTTTGCTACTAATGCCTAGGTCATCTTAGTTATTTTCCTGCAATCCTCATTGGAAGGATATGGGAGAACTATTATAACCAAGAAGAGAATATATATATACAATATACTAACCAAAAGTTAAGAACAATAAGAAAAATGTTAATTTGAGGAGAAACGATATAGAATACTTATATTTGAGAAGAGCTAGCTCCATCTTAATCTTGGACCTTTTCACTAACCTTTCCCTTACATCAACATGATTCCATTTTTGTTATTTGCAAGAGCTAGGGTTTCTTCTTACAAAAACAATGATAAGTTATGGTTTTTATAATTCAAACCTTTGGTATGGTTTACAAATCCTAGATGCTTCAATGTCCAAATTATGTCATGCTTCACATTTGCAAATTCTACAAGTATTCAAATGTGTTAGCTGGAAAGCCCAGAAATTATATTGAAAATCCTTCTATGAGATAGAGTTCATTCCATTCCTTGATCATAAAAATATAATCTTCATATACTAGGAAAGGATTTAAATGTGTGTATACAATATATCTATACTTATCCTTTTAGGACACTATCTTTCAAGATACCATAAGATTTTTTTCTTACTCTACATGTTATCCCTAGATTCTTCATAATCTATCAGAATTAAAATTCTCTGCAATATAATTGACATAGCAAGGGAAATTTGAAATGAATAGAATTTATATGTATCTTTTCAACCTTACCTGTTCAGCCCTTCAGTTCTTTTATTACTGAGATAAGCCATTAAATCCCAATCATTTTTTCAGAGTTAACATCCTCTCTCATCAGAGACTTTTTCCTTTGTAACATAGGTAATTTGAATTTTCATAAAATAATGTTCATTGTCTTCTTATTCAAACATTCAGTCTTCAAACTATAATATGAATTAGAAATATATGTTCTACAAAAGAGATGCCATGAATATTTGGTGCACTTTGGTTATAGTTTCTTTGAGCTACTTCAAGAGAAAGTCCCTTGAATTTTTATAAATATTGAGATAATGGAACTCTTAAATGAATGTTTGTCTTGTATTTATATTATAATGTTGTATTCTTATATTATTTCAATTTGGTTACAATAGAGATGAAACTTTATTCATGATGCTATATTCCACAGAGGAAACTTGGATGCGTTTCAAACTTCGTATCTCAAAGAATGTTCAACCTTATAAGATTTTTTTTTCCAGGAATTGTTATACCAAATAAATTTTATTGGCTTATTATTTCATAGATTGATCTATACTTGGACTTGGATTATCACTTTGAATTATTATAGATTCCTTGGGTCAGTAAAATAGATATCACACTCTTGGACTTGCTTCCATGCTGAGACTAGTTACAAATTTGGATGTCACTTGGATATTGCATCACAGAGATGAGGCTAGACATTTTTGTGTTTCCAAAAAATTCATGTAACTTTGGGTTACTAGAATCAATCTTCTTCTTATAGGGAAAGCAAACATTGTTTCTATGCTACAAAAATACTTCACACTTTTTTTTATACCTCAGATATGTACCATGTACATTTATATGCCTCAAATATTCCATAGAGATTCATATTTCACCTTTAATTCTAATTTATTCCCAAATTTCCTTGAGTGTTGATGTGCTCCAATTATATTTTTCTTACAATTTAATAAATGACTCTTTCAAGGTTCTTAAAATGAGATGCTAGTGTTGAAAAGTGTAACTAGGATTGGTCTTGATATTGAATATGTAATTATGTATATATATAAAGAATAATACAAAGATAATAAAATGTATTTTTATTATGCTTCCTTCATGGGTTTCATGAGCAAGGTTTTATTAAAGGTGAATAGACTTCTTCTTGATGTCTATTAGATTTTTTCTTCTAGTTATAAATGTATTCTAGAGTTATGTATATGAAGTGTCTAGTCAAAAGGATATGCTCGAAGACCTTGTCATTTAACTGTGAAGGAATAAATCATGACAACCCTCATGTTAACCTTATTAACACTGGGATATAATCCCTCCAAGTTGGCCTATGGACAATGGTAAATTCGGCCTACAAAATAGCTTCTAGGGTCGACATAAATCTGGAATAGTGCACTGTATATATTTATGGATCTGCGACTCATTTGGAGACAATATTTGCAGACAATTCTAAAGAAGAAGAGTGTGGATTAGCATGAAGAAGTTGTAGAGAATGTCTGAAGAAGAGAGTGGTCAATGTGAGGTGAGTTTATTGGTATACACTTGCAATACATGTAGACAAGTCTGAAGGGAGCCTGTGAGTAAATGCATAGCAAGGACTATGACTTATCCATAGGAATGTGCGCTCGGAAAGTCTGAGATATTCAGAATACTCTACAGGAAGGCATTCGAATGACATACTGTGATACAATGAAAAGTTAAAAGACTGAAGTTTGAGGCATATTTTATGGTTATGGTTTGATGTAGAGTCTAAGGGTTATAGTAAGTAAACTATATCTGAATTGAAGTGCGAGAATAGGAGGAAGGTAAATCTGTGATATACCTTCCTATCTATAGTACGTAGAAGAAAGTAGTATATATATCAAAGGAATAAGGCTTCAAGGATATTAAAAGTAAAGTACAAGGTCTCAAGTGACTTTGTCTCCAATATTTAAATAAGTGATAATAAGTGTTTGGGAAACCGAGAATGGATCAAGGAAGATAGAGACCGAGTTCTCTAGTATTGGTGCAAGTCAGTGCAGGTTGGTGCAGAAAAGAAGGATTAGCATTGGAGGACAACAAAGAAGCAGTGAAAATGTCTTGGAGGTATACATAGGTCAAGGATATGAGTCTTGGTAATGGTACTTGTCATTTGTAAGTATATAAGAAGAATTTATTGTGGGTTTTCCTCTCCAAGAGGGAGAGGTTTTTCCCTGACTCGAAGAGCCTAAATTTGTGTCTGTTGTGTTTTGGTAGTTGACTTGATGAAATAATAACTAATCTAAGAATAAAGGACATAAGTAAAACAATTAAGTTCACAAGTAACTATCAAGGAGAGAATTTGAATTAATCACCACCCTTCCAAATTCTCAACATGGTATCAGAGCTAAGGTGCTAAAGGAAGGGATACTTAGCAAAGAGGCACTAAAGGAAGCAAGAATCAAACTCAAGGTAAACATTTTGCATTTAAAAGCCAGATAATTTTACTAGAAATATTCTCAAGTCACTTCAAGAAGAGCTTCCATCCCATTCAAAGGATCCACTCTTCAAGAAAATAATATTTTCCATCAAAGACTTATATTCAATAAATTGTTGGAAGAGATATCATGTTTTGTAAAAATCCTTTGTCATCAAGGATTCAAGATCATCTACATTGGAGAATTTAAACTAAGAATAAGTTCCTGACTTCATATTCATCATCATGAAGGTAGTTGTTGGAATGAGAAAATCACGTTAATCAAGTAAATATCGATGACCTTATCAAAATTTGTCAACGTGAATTATTGTATAGAGAGCAACAAATTGGTTGGGTCATCATACTTTAATTCATGGAAGAAAGTGACAGATTTGAATCTAATTGAAAATGAAGTTATGGGCATCATCGAAGGAACTATAGTTCAACCTCCAAAAGAAGACATTATAGCATATATCAAATACATAAAGGGAGACATAAGAGCCCGAAGGATTCTTATAGAATCCATAAAAGACTCTCTCATTCCCTATGTATCAAAGCTAGAATCCTCAAAAGAAATATATGATAAATTGGTGGAACTATTCTCAAAATGTTCTGCAAAGGAAATAATATCCCTGAGATGAAAACTATACAAATTGAGAATGTCAAGAAAGGAAGGAATAATTCCATATCTGATGTAGATTTTTGTAATATGAGATCAACTAAAAATATTGGGAGATGTAATGTCTGATGGAGAAATTATCACTATGGTACAAAATTCTTTACCGAAAGAATGGAGAGGGTTCACTTCAAGAAAATATGGGAGAGAAGAAACCATGCCATTCCAAGGTCTAGGTAAGATAGAAGAATCAATATTGACAGTAGGATCAAGTGTATGGAATCAAGCCTTTACATCCATGTCTAGGAAGAAAGGAATATTTGGTAAATTTGGTCCTCATAATAAGAGAAGAAATATGGACAAAGCACGATTCTTTGGATGTAATTATTTTGGGCATTATAAACGACATTGTTCTAAATTTATAAAGGAAAAGAGGAAGAGGGAAGAAGCCCATGCCATAGATAAAAGGGGAGAACCTGATGCAATGAAATCTAATAAAGAAGAAAGTGAAAGATCTCTATGATCATCTTTCTCCTCAAGGGATTTATGTTGGTTGTAAAATAATAGGAAGAAATGCATATTAATAGCATCATGATAGAAGCATTTAAGGAGCACTTGGTGAAGCAACTCTTGGAAACCTCATTGATAAACAACATTGACGGAAGGTAGTCATAAATATTAAGGGTCATCATTCAATGATCCAGATGGAAACAGGTGCTAACATGTTTCTAATGGAGTTCTCTATGGATTCTCTGGTTAGAAAGAAATAAAAAGGTTTCATTGACAATTCTATGTTACAAAATTTTGGGATTAGGATATGATGACATATTGATGAATAAGGTTAATGAAATGAAGTTCTTCATTCTAGTGAAATTGCTATAGGATGACTCAAAGGTAAAATGTATGAGGCACATATATTTATATGTTGACACTGGATGTTGTGAAGTCATGTCATATGGTTGCAAGTAATAGAATCTATCTTTAGAAGTATGATCTATGAAGGAGGATCTCTTACGGTACACAAGTTGCCACCAACAGAAGAATTTAAATATGTCCTCATATGGAATATGAGGCAGTTGTATGCAAACAAGGAACTGGATACTAGAATTTTCCGGGTATGAAGCTATGCATAGAAATAATTGAAGAGATCATGAAGTGAAACCATGTAAATAGGTGGTTATAATTTGGAAGCTAAGAAGATGAGACTAAGAAATATCCTGGTAATATATGTGAACTATGATAGAAGTATGGTAAACAAGAAGACCCTTGATAAGAAATATCTTTAGCAGATGTGTCAATCTGAATAGAGGATGTCGATGCCTAGGAATATGTCATGGTGAAAGATAATCGCTGAGGTAAATTTTGATTTAAAATTTCTGATGTATATGTTTATATGGATAATTTTATGCAAGGCTGACAATCATGTGGAAGGATGTAATATCCTTGGAGATGATTTGAAGGAAAGTAGCATGGGATATAGGTGGACTAGATAAGGAAGTATTATAAAGCACTTTTGATAGTTGACATGACTTGTGGATGGAAGTGATGGATGATCTATGCCCTTTGAAGCCAAAGGTTGAAGGTTTCTCAATATCAAAATCCATGACATCAAGGGGGGGAATTATTCATAAGCAGCTGGTGTTATGAAGGTAAATCCTCTCTGCAGATAGAGACGATCCCTCTAGCCCTAGGGTGGGTCTAGTTATAAAAGGGCATGCTAAAGTGCTGCTTCCTAGTTAATGAATGAACAAAAAACATGGTAGATTGACCTACCTTGAATCCAACGCTGTCGTTGTTGTAGAAAGAGTATTGGACTCTCGCTCCTACCTTGGAAAGTCACAATATGTTCATTGTTATGCTCAGATACATGCACATAGGACAAAGAACAAGG
This sequence comes from Pinus albicaulis, assembly GCA_034641835.2. Taxonomy (NCBI): domain Eukaryota; kingdom Viridiplantae; phylum Streptophyta; class Pinopsida; order Pinales; family Pinaceae; genus Pinus; species Pinus albicaulis. The sequence goes on along the minus strand of CM076570.1, from coordinate 438,340,174 downwards.
AAAACATACGACATAATAGTTTCACTCATAACTATTAGGCAGTCAAAGAGGGCTAAACATATCACATCAAATAAACATCATAACACAATAGTGGAACCAAACAATAGTCATGTATATAAATGAATAGAAGGAAGAGTACAATCGATGCTTTGACATCACAGTATCCTCCAGCAGGGTTCAGGTGAAGCGTGTCTCAAATGCTTATCAGGGAATTCGGATGGATGAAGGCATGGAATCAAGCTCTCTTAGAAGTCATCAACTCAAGCTTATTTAATGTAATCCTTCTTATTATATATTCTCTAGTAGCTCAGCTATATTATGTATAATTCTCACAGTTCAGCTAGCTAGTACTAAGAGAGATAGTTTCTTTTATAGAGGAAAAGGAGGAGGTTGGGATCCCTACAAAGGTGGGAGGGAGTCCTATCCTTTAGAAGAGTTCCAAGGGAGGTGGAAACTATTAACTAAAGGAGTCCATGGTTGTTTCAGTTCAACCACTCCCAATGACTCATCCTCGAGGTGGTTGGAATGGAACCTCTGCCTCTATTTTTTTTTAAATTCCATAAAAAGCTTGGCGCGGGTGTCTAACTAGCACAGAGCGCCAATTGCCACAGGCTCAGTGTTAAATTTCCTGGTCAGTGTGAGGGTGTAATTGGCTACTCGCGCCAAGGCAAAAATAGGGGTTTTTACGACTCTTCTTAGGGAATTGTCAATAGATGGAATATTTCCCTCATGCAAAGGGATGAAATGATACTATTTGCAAAGCATGAAACTGCTTATTGGTCACATAAACGATCCTCCAGTTTGCGAGTTGGGGATTGCAGGGACAGTGACAAAATGTTGTGTAACATATGCCCCCTAAAGCATGAAGTCTGAGGGAGAGGGAGGGGTGAAATTCTTTATGAGAACGCATTCGAACCAAACACCGCTGTCGGAAGACTTGCAATTACAAATACAACTGATATCTATGATACATGAATCATGTGGCATGGGCACATCCATCCATAATAGAGTATATAAAAACTAAGATCCAAGGTATGGTCACAGCCATCTAGTAGTAAGGATCAATAAATAGACTTAGGTATGGTTGCAACCATCCAATCAAAAGAGTCATGCAACAAGTCATAATAATCCACAAAAATCCCTAGCCTGGATTTTATCAGACAAAACCCAAGGTCTTGCACTCCATCTCGACCCAAACAAGTACAATTTCGAGCATGCGAATATATGAGCTAAAGTTGAACATGCAGGAAAATCATCTGATTACCGGCCAATGATGAAATCCGTTAACAGATGCAAGAGAAACCATCAATGATGAAGATGGCCCTCAAGGTACAAAAGGTACAATCTACGGAATGTGAACAATGATATGACGTCGAACATCCGCAGAATCACTCGATCGAAGGCCAATGATGTGAACCTTGTGTTGAATGCAAAAAACCTGTCATTGAGGCATGCAGGCTCCAAGGTACCAGAAGGGTGTCTCTAGATCAAATTCCTGGATAATGAGCTGAAGTCGACAGGAAGTGACCTGGTTGAAGGAGGGCCATAATGTTTCCCACATCATCGACACGAGACAGAGGAACATGATGAAAGTGAATCAAGACCAACAGGAAATCAGAGGAAGGTTGACAATTGCAAAGGCAAACTTCTCTTGAACATATCAGCAAGAAAACATTGGATTTTGAAGTATTTCACATCAAAGGATCTGAGGTCATGATGACGTGGAAAAGAGAAGATGAGAGGTAAAAAAGGATTACCCAAACCCATGGAGGCAAAAATGATGAAATGAGATGTCCCCAACCCGACACGAATGTAGACAAATGCCATGTTCAAGAGTGACATACTACCAACATAACTAAAACTTGGTTCCATTTTCCCCCATCATTTCTGGCGAGTACCCCAATTATTTTTTAAAACAAGCTTGAAGGGAATAGAATATGCTTGCACTGTAAGTTTGTCCTTCGAAAAAATCCAACCTAGTACATTTTACGAGCCCTAGGAAGGAGGAACTCGAATAACGTCATGGTGACGAAATCCGATGTCATCAGGGTTTAACAACTCTGACAAAGGAAGAAATCGACATCTTTTCATGTTTATAGAGTTTGAAAATAAGGCAGAAAAGAAAACTCTAGTAATCCCTTTTCATAGGTAGTCTCGTAGATCCGAAAAGGTAGAAAACTGTGTCTGAGAGAACCTCTTAGTCGCGATAGGTTAAGGTATTCCTTTTTCGTAAATAATCCATCCCAACCTGAAAAAGGGTTAAAAGTATACTGGGTTGATATCGTTTCGCAGCCATTTAACTAGTTCAAAACGACAAGAGTCTCGGTGATCTTTTCAATTTTAGAGAGTCAGAAAAGAGCTGAAAGATGACTCCAGTAGATACTTTTTCGTGTTTTTACCAAGTCCGAAAAAATATAAAATATAACTCGTTACTTCATCATTGTCGCATGAAAAACCTGTTGCTGCACAAGAGATATGTGTAAAACCCATTTCTCGAAAATATTATAATAAAATACTCGAAAAACATGTCTTAAAACCTCATTAGGGTTGTGAAAAAGTTATAAAATTCCAAAAATGGTAAAAAGTATTACTTTTCACTTTTTACCTCTTGTGGAGCAATAGTTACCCATTTCACTGTGCAATCTTGCGGCGACGATAGCAGCCGATCCAGAAAACCAATCTCAAATCCGTCAGCTCCAGGTAAGAGCCGAGATCCCTCTCATCATTTTAAGTTACTTCTTACTATTTGCAAATTCCAATTTTGAATTTTTGGGGAGGAAATGCAAAAATTAGGGTACGGCGGTTGGCGCAGGTTTCAGGCACGGAGTCGCGCCAACCGCCCAATTTTTTACATTAGGGCGCGCCAATGGCGCAAACCATTTCTAGGCAAAACGTTGATCAAATACCCAACTAATTTACAAATTTAAGATTCAAAATTGACTAATACCACTCATATGAATGTGTTTGCAGGTAGAAAGAGAAAAAATTGTTATCGAATGGAAAGAACAGGAACATAACAAAGAACATGAGCTGGACATGGAAAATGAGAGAGTCATGCAAGCTCTTAGAAACTGTGGTCTAAAAAAATTCTTCTTAACGCCATGTATCTGAGCCCAACTAGAGTTATTACAGTATCTGGTCAACATATGGGATGAAAATCAAGAGAAGTTCATCCTTCGGGATCAAGAACTTGAAATTGAAGTCTCTGACGTGTATTTCATCACAGGATTATCGCAAAGGGGAGCAGCACCAATCCTAACCGACACCTGGCTTGCATGGAAAACATGACCATGGTGATAGACAGGGTATGTCCAGGAGCATGGAAGGGATCAGGTAGTGGGAATGTTGATATTCAAACTATCCCAGATTTGACACTATGAGTGGTGCTACATACCATCACACGAGTTGCAGGGTTGCAAGCACTGCACGTAGCAACAAAGACACAATTGCTTCTTGCTATAGACTACTTGGAACTGACCATCTACAACTGGGCAAAGGCCATGACAATAAACATGAAGTGCCAGCTAATAAAATGCAAGAAGTCCAAACTGAAACAATTTTGTTATGGATCTATTCAGGTATCGTTCTTCTTGGAACGACTACCCATTTTTCAGCGACATGAGGTCATAGTCTCGACACCACCAGTGAGAGAACCACAGATGGCTCGATGGGAAGCTCTGATGCTAAGGGCAGGGAGCGGTCAACAGATGTCCTAGAGACCAGAATTCTTTGATTGGCTCCACCGACAACTGATTTTTGTGGAGGACTGGCCCTGCTCTGGTACATATCTCTCTTGATCTGGACCTCCCACTCTCGGAGGGAGAGGATTGGGATGAGGATTTAGGTGAGACTCATTTTTAAGTTTTATGAGTTTTATGATTTTTTTAATTTATGCATGTTCTGACATTAAATCCATGTGACTGCAGATGTTGGCCTAGAGAGACCTGTCAGCATGTCACCGATAGCGAGGTGAATCCCTCGCGATTTTGACCCTCAAGGTGAGGGTGGCGAGGAAGATGATATAGTGCACAATCTGGAGGGAATCACACGAGGTGTCCCAGATTATGCACATTTTGAAGATGTTCCTTGTGCCTACCAGATACATACCGTAGGGGTGCCCAGCCGAATTCACCGCTTGCTGAGGTGGCTTGTATGGGTAGTGACATGTTATCATGAGCACCATGCTGATTAGACACCTAGGTTTTATTTTATCTACATGTTTTTGAGAGACATGATGTCTCGAGATTTAATAGAAACATACATATATATTTTTTGAAGTTATGATGCACACGGCTACAAACATGTGATATATATATATATATATATATATATATATATATATATATATACATACATCTATTTTCCTACATGGATCTTTTACATATGATGATTCTTTTACAAATTACGCAAATGTTTATCTAATACAATGTTAGCCATTGTATCAGTTAATGTGTTCATTTGTCTAGGAATATGTTGATATGTGATAAAATAAAAATGTCTTTCCAACAAACAGATACATAAATAAAATATCAGAATGTGCGTATTTCTAACTGAATAATGACTATTGAGTTGCAAAATGACAAGCTGTGAATCTATATTTACAAGCAATGTGCATATGCCGAGATTGATCGCCTCGGGTAATAGCTCAATGACAACGCTATATTCAGTGACATTGTTTGTAGTTCGTCCTAGAAAAATACCTTGCAGATCTATCAACTCACCAGCAGGGTCATAAATTACCCAGGTTGCTGAAGACAAATTCCTGGTACTGCGGGAAGCACCATCCGCGAAACCGACAGAAGGGGTAGTAGACATCTGCAAAATAAGAAAGACCCAATAAGCAGGGAAATGCTCACAAACCACACCAAACCAAAACATGTACAAAAATGAAAACAACACCTATGTACACCTATTACACATGAATGACTCACGCATAATATTTTTTGAGATACAACCCATTTCTAGGCTGTTCAAGAGATGACCTTCGTAGTGAATTAGCTCATAGGCCCCATTTTGAAACACACGTTTAATGATGTAGGGCCCATGCCACATAGGTTGAAATTTTCCTGCCCTCAGCTTATCATGAGCTTGGTCATATAGGAGGACGAGATATCCTTCAATGAAAGAATGAGGGGAAACCAAATGATCAAAATGAGCTTTGAACCACTTTTTCTGTGCTTCAATAATGAGAGCAGCAAAGCAGCGGGTTTCATCTAGCCTTTATAAATAAAGGAGACGATCTTCTTCTGGCGAAGTATTCGACAGTAATTCAACAGCCAACTTGAGCGAAGGTATTTCACATTCAATCCAGAGAGTGGCTTCTAGGCCATAAACCAACTAGAAAGGAGTGAACCCAGTTGCATTCTTAACTAAGGTTCGATATGCCCAAAGAGCCGAAAATAACATGAGATGCCAATTGGATTTGTGGATCCCAATCGTACGTTGAAGCATAGTGACAAGAACTTTGTTCACAGCTTCAACCTGAATTTTGTTATCATTGAGCTATTGTGATGCAAACCCAACTTAGAAGTCAACTCCGCCACCATATAATGCTGAAAATGGGAACCATGATCGGTAACGATGGCTTGAGGGACACCAAACCTAGCAATAATGTGACTGAAGATGAATTGAGTAGCTATCTTACCATCAGCAGCAAGTGTAGGCATTTCTTCGGCTCATTTGATGAAGTAGTCCACAGCTACGATAATATAAGCATGCCCCCCGGCCGAGTGAGGATTGCACGTCATAAAATCGATGCCCCACTTCACAAAGGGACCAACAGTAATGACAGGATGAAGAGGAATGGGTGGTGCACACAACTTGCGTTGATAAATCTAGCAATCATGGAATTTACGAATTGCGACAATACAGTCCTTGAAAATAGAAGGCCAAAAATAACCAGAATGAAGAATCCTCTATGAAGTAGCATAACCAGACATGTGACCACCATAGGCGCCACTATGACAATCATTCAGAGCTCTCTCAGCTTCCTCGAGAGTCAAATATCGTCGGAGTATGGAATCGACTCCGACACAATAGAGAGTATCTCCAACTATACGATAAGGTTGCGACTAATGGCGGATGCGTCAGAGGGAATCCTTCGTCAACTCATATCTAAAATATGAAGTCTAGAGATAAACAAAGATATCACCGTACCAAGGATCGAGGGTGCTAATCAAGAAAAGTGAATCGTCTAGAATGGATTCCTCAGAATGAGAAGGAGTGGAGTCGGAAGGGAGAGAATAGAGTAAATCAGCAAAGACCAATGATTTCTTAGACTTGGCAGCAGTAAAATCCAAATCAATCTCTTGGAGGATAACAATCCACTTTGAGTATTTCCCCCCCAGCAATTTTCGAGATAATATGTATGTCATGGGGTTGCATTTAGAAATCACCGTCACTATACGTAAAAGAATATAATGACGAAAACATTGAATGGCTTGAACAATAGCCAATGCTAACTTCTCGACATGAGCATAATGCGTTTTGGTGTTGAGAAGGTTACGAGACAAGTAATAAATAACATGATCATGACCATCATCATCGTCTTGTACCGAAACCATGGAAATCGTGCTGAAAGCGATAGCTAAATATAAGGGAAAATCACGATGATAATTTGGAGGGTGGAGGAGAGGAGCATTGACCAACAATGTTTTCAACACATCAAAATATTTCTGAGTGATCTCACCCCAATAAAAAGGAACGCCTTGTTTTAAAAATCGTGTAAATCCTTTAGCTACCTCAGCATAGTTAGGTATAAAATGGCATAGAAAATTAGCTTTCCCTTGTAAAATCTGCAACTAATGCAATGAGGAAGGAGAGGGGAGATTGATAATAGCCTCAACCTTGAGAGGATCTAGGAAAATTTTGTCTTTGGAAACAATAAACCCTAAAAGTCTACTGGAATCGATGCAGAAGACACACTTGTGCGGATTAAGCCGAATGTTATAGTGTGTAAAACGAAGAAAAATCTGACGAAGATGGTCAGGATGATCCCTACACTTAGGCGAATGAGCTAGAAGGTCATCCAGATAAGGCCGAACGATGTGGCGAATATCATGAAAGGCGTACAACATCGTGCGTTGAAATGTGGCCCCAACATTATTCAAACCAAAAGGAAGCTTCTTATATGTGAAGGTGCCCCAAGGATAGATAAATGAAGTCTTGTGTTGATCAGTTGGGAGAATGTTGATTTGATTATAGCCTGAAGGAATCGTCCATAAGGGAAAAAATCTCGCTCTCAGCACAGTCGTCAATGATCTGATCGATGAAGGGAGTAGGATAATTATCCTTAGGACAAGCTCGATTGATATCACGATAGTCAACACAGACACGAATAGTGCCCTATTTCTTATCTACAGGAACAATATTAGAGATCCATTCTATCAATGGAACCAGATAAATGAAACCAGCTTTGAGAAGATTTTCCACTTTGGCCTTAATGGCAGCAACTTTCCTAGGATGCACCAGACGAAGACACTGACGAACAGGTTTCGAACTGGGGTAAGTAGGAATTTCATGTACCACGATGCTAGGATAAATGACGGGAATTTCTTCGTAGGACCATGCAAAGACATCACGGAATTCACAAAAAAGGCCAGTATAGACTTTCACTTCATTAGAAGAACAAGTAACCCCAATATGGATGTTCTCAATGATTCCCAGTTTAATGGAAATTTCGATAGGCATCGTCTGAGTAATGTTACTCAAGTTACCTTTCGAAAAAACTTCATGGACTTGAACAGGTGTTTGAAGCGGAGGAGAAAGAACCTGAGAGGTAAAACGCTCAAGATAGGTAGACATGGCCCCGAGACTTGGTAGAAATGAGGAACGATGATGACCATCATCCCACGGTAGATCGTCGAGAGACAAGGTTTACACGATAGCCTCATTGGAAGGAAACACTTCTTTCAAAGGATCCGGTGAATTAAAGTCACCAATCCAAGGGGATTGAGAATAAAGGTCAAGGGTCACGCTCGAAGGAGCATAATTAGAGGATGGAGTGCCCGATGCGGCAATGAGTTCACAATAATCAATTTCAATCGGACTTAACAACATCGAATCTCTAAACGAATCGATCTGTGTAGGGGAAGGGATAACCCAGGGGTCATCGATGTGAGAAATCATATTGAACTGAACAGTATTTGGTGGTGGAAGGGGAAAAATACCCATGAGGATAGGGTCCTTGAAAAGGCCCAGCACGACGCTCTCGTAGGGAGTAGGAATCTTATCCACATATGGAATGTTGTTCTCGAAAGAAGAAGTGAAGAAAGACAATTGATCGATAGTAATAATATTTCCTTCATGCAGGAACTTCAAAACACGAAAGAGAGTGGATGGAACACACAGCATGACGTGAGTCTAACTGCATCTGAGGAGAAGATTATAATTAAGTTTAGCATCAACATATTTGACCTCAACGTTGACTGTCTTCCCTTCCAATGTAATTGGTAAACTAGCGAGAACACCAAGAAGTTTAGATTCTCTTCCATCAAATGCTTCAAGGGCATTAGGTGAAGAAGTGAGCATTGGAGAACCAATGGCTTTCCAAAAAACATATGACATAACAAAGGTGGATTCACCCTCGTTCAGGACGGCCTGGTGAATATTCAAACCATTAATACCAACTTGAATGATGAGCGCAATTTGGTGCCGGAGTCGCGGGACAAAATTCTCTAAATCGAAAGTGATAAGGCTAGTGTCTGCAAGATCGACCCCACCTATCGTAGATAGCAAAGCCTTCCGTTGTGATGGAAAACTCTGAAGCACTTCTAACGTAGAAATTGCAAACGGAACTTGAGCCAAATCCTCAACAATACTATAATTTTGAGCAGCACAGGCATTAGTATTATACGAAGACTTATGGAGTACGCCTTTGGAAGGCATCTGTATAGTGGATTCGGCACTAGGCTGTTCAATCTCAACAGAGCTAGAAGCAAGTGGAGGAGGAGGAGGACCATCAACGATCTCCTTCCCCATTTCCTGGCGTGAACTAGAATAATCTTTCGATCGAGTAGCAATAGAAATAGGTGCAGAACCGGTCATCATAAACACTTGTGAGCCAGATGGGGCAGAGGACTGAGGGTGCTCAACCATTTGGGTCTGTTGAGGGAAAGGTTCTTTAAGAACGGCTGGAGCTCCTTGGGTGCCTTTGAGCAATTGACTCACTTCATACCGTCGAGGACAGTCCTTGGTGAAGTGCTCATCATCACAAATCAAACAAGGATACTTCGGTTTGCGTTGAGAAATGTCAGCAAAATGAGGTTTTGGAGAATCCTGTTTCAGGGTATCAGCTTTGGCCTTACCTTTACCCTTCTTCTTACCTTTGGAAGTTCTATCTGTAGGATTGGCCTGAACAATATTCACTTCTGCGGGTTTGCCAAAATTCAAAGTTGACTGAGAAACTACATTATTGGAAGAAGTAGACTTCTGCTTCCCAGAGTTGGATGAAGGAGACTTCTGAGAAGCCTGTGATACGAAACCAATAATACCATCAATAGATGGAGTCGCTAGCATTTGAGGAGTTCCAGGTTGCGGAGCATCAATTAAGATATCATATAATGCGCTAGACTGAGAGTACACGAGATCAAGGTACTGGGCATAAGCAATGGCTTGTTCCTTGATTACACCTACCACTATAGCTATGTCTTTGGCAATCTGATTGAAAAAGGAGGTAGTGAACCAATGAGTCAGAAGCTGATCAGGTATCTCAAATTTGATCATGCGACGACGATGCCGCCACTCATGAATATGATCCGAGATATGAGTAGCTCGGTCCTGTTTCAATGAAGTGAGGATATGCATCCCATTCTCATAATGGATTGGTAACTGAAAATGTGTAAGGAATGCCATGGCTAAAGAATTGAAATCTTGGAAAACTCCAAGAGGCAGCTCAATGTACCATTTCGCAGTGGCACCAGTAAGATTTCGCTGGAAAAGACGGAGATGAATAGAATTGTCAACCCAAGAATTAGAATAAAACCACAAGTGGTAGGTCATAACATGCGTTTGGGGGTCTTCACCAAGTTTACCATCAAATTTAGGACAATCACTAGGAATCTTGGTCGGAACCGAAGGCCAATATGGATTATGAAGAATAGGATCATTTGTTAACTTCGACACATCAGGTAATTCCAATGGAGCAAGAAATGGTAATTGAGTATTAAAAGTCATTAGAGGTCTTTGATTGTAATATCCCGTGTGCGGGTAGGGCCCACAGCCACGTGTCCAGGTCCGTGTAATGAGGGGTGTTGCGTAAGGGCCCCTGCCCTCAGATGCTCCGATGGGGTTAGGCCCACCCTTAACACCCTGGGATGCCGCCCTCACTAACAGTTCAAGATTTTTGTGTAGTGGTTGGATCTACAGTGGTATCAAAGATCCTTTCTTGGTACAGCCTGTGCTTTTCTTGGAGCATCACAGCCATGTTGCATTCAGAAGAAGATGAAATGCTTACTGAGAGGGAGAAGAGGTATTAGAACAGAAGTCACAAGAATTATGATTATACTACTAAAGATCAAGACAAGGGTAAAGCCCCTAAAACTGCAAGTGACAAATAAGGGGAAGAGTTTGCAAGAAAACTTTTGGTGGCCATGCAAGATCTTGCCAGAGAGATCAAGGATATGAGGGTGGACAGAATGAGGGAATCTCTTGGGAGATTTCATTCGGGAGAAAGCTCTGATATTTCTCATCATGGGATTGGTCAACCAGTGAATATGCCACAAGCCCTACAAGCTTTACAATGCTCCACTATGCCTACTTTCTTGGCTGTTGAGAATGAAGGACCTCAAGAACAAGCTTCCCTTGAAGATTACTTTGTGGAGTATGATTCTTAGAGTCAGGGATTCAAGGATAACTTGAGTTTCCAAGACTTTTGTCACATCAAGGACAGAAGGAGACCAAGGCAGCCATATAGAGATGGTGGGTTCTTTCATAATCAGGATAGACACCACTCTATGGGTAGATTCTTTTTGCCAAAGTTTTATGGATCATCTTCCAGTTCTGCCAAGGCATGGGTAGAAAAGCTGGATATTTACTTCCAGTTTAACAAGGTCCTTAAGACTGAAGCCATCAAGATTGCAGTGTTGCACTTTGAAGGTGAAGCACACAATTGGTGGTTCCATGGGTTGTCTACATTGGGACATAATAATGTAACTACCTATTCTGAGTCTACTAGAATACTGGTGGAGAGGTTTGACAGGAAGAATCCTGAAGCACCCTTCATAAGCCTTGCAAAGCTGAAGTAATCAGGGGATGCAGAGACTTATATCTATGAGTTTATGAGATTATCAGTCATGGTCCCTAATCTATCTGTAGCAAGGAGAGTCTACATGTTCATCGATGGCCTGGAGGAACCTTTGCATGGGTTGGTTAAATATACCAAGCCCATCACTTTGCATGATGCCATTGAGAGGGCTAGAGACCTCCAATATGCCTTGCCAAAAGCAAAGGAAACTTTCCAAAGCAAGGCCCCTTACTTTTCTAAGGGGAAGGATGGAAAAGCTACTCCTCCCAAGGAGAGATCTATGAAGAAGCCTCTTGATATTGATCTTTGGAGGGAATTGAGGAAACATAAACTGTGTTTCACTTGCCAAGAGTCATGGGCACCGAGACATAGATGTGCTATAGGAAAATCACACTACATAGAAGTCTTCTCAGATCTTGAGGAAGATGAAGATGATGAACATAGGAGGGGTCACATCGCTGATGATGATGAGGAAGATCAAACACCATCTAGAGATGGGAAGGGAGCCTTTTCTCCAATGAGTGGGACTCTTGCATCTTTGAGAGGATTTCCCAAGTACTTGACCCTAATATTACAAGGCTCAGACATGAATTAGAGAGTATCTATCCCGATTGACAGTGGGGAAACCCACAACTTTATTGATGCTCATCTTGTGCAAAGGAGAGCAATCCCCACTGACACTTTTGAGGGATTTTATGTTTTGGTCCTAGGAGATAGGACCATGCCATGCATGCAATATGTTCCATCACTCTCTGTCACTATGGGATCCTACAATCTGGAGGGTCACTTCTTTTTATTTGACATACCAGACACCAACATAATTTTGGGTGTCCAATGGTTGATTACCTTGGGGAAGGTTACCACTGATTCGAAAGCTTTGAAAATGGAGTGGGTGGACTTGAAGAGTGGGAAACCAAAAATGATTCAAGGCATGCAAACTTATCCTTCACCTAGTACTTCCACACAAACATAAGATATGGATTTGCGCAGTGGAAGTAGGGATCTCACAGTTCCTTCTCTCATGTTCATGAGGATGCTACAAGGGACATTTTTATCTAATGGAAATCCACCTAGAATGCCATCAGATTCAAATCTTGTGGGGAAGGCACAACAAAGTGCTGCTTCAAATCTAGATCAAGGAAGGATTGGAGCAATGAGAGACCAAGTCACAGCGTTAGAGGGCTTGGGACAGCCTAAGTATGAGGGAGATCTTCTTCCTGCATCACTATCTCCCTCTCTCTTTTCTGAATCTTCATTGTGGGAGGAGAAGAATGGGAGGATCAGCCTTCCAAAATTTTTTTTTGGAATAAGTAATGTCAAAAAGGATATCAGCAACATGACAAGCCCTTCCATGGATGTTTCAACAGTGCTGTCATTGTTGAGAAGTATGGATATTTATTGGAAATCTCAATTGCTTATAGAGTATTCCAAAGATCTCCACACAGGTATGATACTAGATGGCATGCAGCAAGAGGAGGGCTACTTAGTCCAAGGGGGATTCATCTATTATCGTGGTAAGGTCTTCTTGGCTAGAGCTTCCAAGCTCAAGCAGAAGATCCTATAAGGAGCACATTAATAATTCTTCATCAACCATATGTATTCAATGAAGATCTATACCCTGATCATGAAGAGTTTTGATTGGGAAGGCATGAGAGAGGACTTACATCAGCAATTTCAAGAGTGCAATAGCTATGGAGGATTGGGGCAGCCAATGGAATCTTTGCAAGAGTCATCTCAGCCAGCTCTTCCTTTGCTTGAGAGGAGGGGAATGCTCATGCACAACTCTATGTGTATGAAGGACTATGATGGTAAAGGATTTTATCATGCCAAGAAACTTGTATTTTCTGATCTATTAAATTCCTTTGCCATGTTTTTGCAGGATATGAATCCTAAAGGGAGTGAGAGATCATGTGGATCTCATAGCTTGTTGGGGGCCAATAGATATTCTGAACTTGGCCACTCCCTTGTTGTGCAAAGGGAGATTCCTTTTCATGATGGGTGCTTCCCAAAGGCACCAAACTTATGTAACATCTTCAGCCATGTTAAGGTGACTCATGCAGCAAATGTGTGGTGGGAATTCCACTTTCCAAACCTGGATCTAATGAAGATAAGAGGTGCACTACGCTGGCATCACATGTGGGATTTTGACCCACCTCCTCAAGTTCAGATTTCAGTTTGCATATATGTGGTCTTGCTTCCATGCTTGGATGATATAGTTGTATTGTTTATGGGGTTGTATGGATAGATGAGGGGTAATGTGTATGTACCACATGGTTTATAACTTCTACCTGTACTTCATGATACATGTTTTAGATGTGACATTGCTTCAACCATGCTTATTTCTGTTGAGTTTCTCACTCCTGAAGGAATGGAATATGCACATATTATGTTGACCTTGGAGGAACAATTCATGATGTATTGGCTTGTTGAGCACTTGGATTATGCTGAGGACTTGATCCTTGATGATGCCATCAATTGAGGAGGAGAAGTACTACAACTCTTACCCTATCAGTTGCTTGAGGACAAGCAACATTTTGGAGGGGAGGACTGTAATATTCCTACTTAGCCTAAGCTAAAAGGAATATTCATTTTTGTTTTACTTTCTGTTGCATGAATAAATGAATAAAAGAGGACATGTAAAACTATTGAAAAGACTGAATAAATCAATGCCCATGTGAACACAGATAAATCAGGGCCATG